>JAUNZO010003751.1:0-368743 GCA_031894775.1 Chloris gayana
GGGTGCGTTCCTTTCCCCCGCTAAAAAGACACTTTAGAGCCTAGTGCCTCGAACGAGACTCTAAAAAAACACTTTAGAGCCTAGTGTATAGAAGGGCTTTAGACCCTCTAAGGTCGGTCTCGAGTGGGGTTTCATAGACAATAAATAGAGTGCCATGTAGGCATTTTTGATGATGTGGCAGTGTATTAATGAGGAGAGAGGTGAAATGAGTTTCATGAGGATGAAACTCTCCATACACGATTACCTAGACAGTTTGTGTCTTGCATGTAACCTAAAAAACAACAATAAATGAAACTATGCATTGAGAGATGGGTGTTTCATCCTAGTTTCAAACACTTTTAAATGACGTGTCACTCTAGGTAATTGTGTCCACTGAAACTTCCATTGAGACTGGCCTAAATGGTAGATAGGGGAGAAGCTCTAACCCTCTAATTTTGTATGGTGAGGAAATTGTCTCTAGGGGACAGTTCACCGTCTTCTGCTGTTCTCTGTTCCAACTGACTGGTTCAGTCAAAAACTCAAAATCAACCAGATTCCTGGTAACTCCCCTTTCCATGGCTTTCTTCCCCTCTGTTATCAGTTCCTGTCCTTGCAACCTGCTGCAGTCCCGCGTTAACCTGGATCCCTCGGTTCTCTCGACGGTTCTTGCACCAGGATCGGTTCAGTGCGGGCGTAGAACGGCGCGCAGATGGATGGCGGTGGTGGTGACCTGAGGAGCACCATCAAGAAGTGGAACGTCATCTACCCGGTGTACCTCAACTCCAAGAAGACGGTCGCTGAGGGCCGGCGCATCTCGGCCTCAAAGGCCTGCCCGGATCCCACCTGCATCGAGATCGCCGACTGCTGCTCCCACCTCAAGGTCCCCCACGCCATCGAGGTATCCGCCTCATCTTTTTCTCTGCTACTTATTACATTTTTTTTCTTTAGGATTATTTTTTTTGCGCTCTTGTTTGCACATTTGATGGGCTTTCATGTGTGGATTGCTGTGTAGTTGGACAAGGCGTACCCTCGAGATTTCTTCCAGGTGGGGAGGGTCAGGGTGCAGCTCAAGAAGGATGACGGTTCCCCGGTCAATCCTACGATCAAAACAAGTAAGTGCTATCTTTTCTGATCCTGGTAGCCACCTTGCTTTCGCCTAAGGTGAAAACATTTTTTGGAACGAATTATTTTTATTGATCCTATATTCTTATTGATGCTGATACCCAATTTTATTTTAAACAATTACAATTTTACTTGTTAGAAGAAACTTAAATTTGAAGTTTTAACTTACAGAATACCTACCTCCTTTGTCACCAGTGTTCATATCCTGGAACAATGGCTGTTAGCATTTCTTAGCTGAAATTCTGAATAATTTATTGCTGAAAACAATAATAACAGGGATGCAACTTGTCTTGAATTGATGGCACATAGGAAAGCTTTTCTGAAATGAGAGTAGATTGTATCTCCCAGCCTATTTTTTACTGGAATCAGAGGTGAGACCCTTAGATGCACACTGGTACCCAGATTATCTGTGTAGATTTGATAACTTGGTTACCCTATTTGTCTACCTGCATACCTGTGTTTATCATCAAAACCAACATGCCTCTCACACAAGGTTTTGATAAGTTTTATGATTGTTTGAAGTTCTGTCATTACTTTCGGAAACTTCTCTGTACAAATCTGCTTTGTATTTTGTTCGACAAACTACAGTTTAATTCACTTAAGGGTGAGTTTGGTACAGCTCCAGATTCACCGAGGATAAAAACGGTTCAGATTTCAATCCAGAAATATTTCCTAACTTGAAACAGAAGAATCACTGAAAAGTGAAAACGCTTGGCCATTGACCCAGAATCGGTGAAACGTTTCACAAAGTGAACTAGAATAACTTGAAACGCCTATTTAGGTGATTCTAATTCCTAGTTCAAAACAGAGAAATGTTTCAAAGTGATTCTGGCAAGAAACATTTCAGAGATTTTGACAGTTTGGAACTGATTCAAGTGATTCAGGTTAGAATCGGAAATGTTTCTTGCATCCAAATGCACCCTTGTTTGACTCTATGGATATTGAAGATTTGAATTTTTTTGGTATTTTGACCATGAAACCAAAGGGCTTCATTAAAAAAAAAATGACCACAAGACATTGGGCTTCGATAAAATGACCATAAAACTGATGCACTCTCCAGTAGAAATGACCAGGACAAAAAGACCCTCACTCCTTCCTCTCCCTCTCTCTCTCTCCTCTCGGGAGCGTCTTCGCGCCCTCGCCGTGCGCCGCCGCTGCTCGCCCCGATCGCGCGCCACCGCTGCACGCCCGTCCTCGTGTCGCCGTTGCTCGCCCTAGCTGGGCACCATGCGCCGCCGCCGAGCGTGGAGCTCCTCGGCCGGAGCGCCCTGCGCCACCTCTTCTCGCCGCGGCCACGCGCTGCACCTCCGCACCATGGTCGGGGTCGCGCCGCGCCGTCGCCCGCGCCCAGTGCAAGTACATCATGGTTGAAACTAAACACCGAAACCAATTTAAATTCTATATCTTGGATGCTATCTTCCTTCTAACCGTTTGCCACAACAAAAGGAATTGGACCACTTGTACGTCTTAAACTCTTAATCATCCAAAAGCTCTCTATCCATGTACGTACCATTACGGCTGGTATGGAACAACTTCCGCCGTTTTGCAAATTCAAATGCAGCCACAATCACAGGCTCCTATGTTTTTTTATATATACTTCTACAGAGCTCTGTCTCTGTCCTTGCTCGATGCTCCTGGCCAGCCAAACAACTTCAGCCTATCTTCTCATCAATCCCGTGTTGACGGGTAATAAAACAAGTACAAAGGGCATGAAATCTACCGTGTTGCTGCCTCACCTTTACGATGCCCTAGGTTCAAGCTTGCAATGAATCTATGCCACCATTAGGCATTAACCAAGGCTTGTAAATTTAGCTTCGATCCCTTGGTCTCCCGACGGTCGGGCCAACGTCAAACCCGGGCTCCAACTCGGAACCACTCGATGCGGTCAGCCGTCTCTGCGTAGTCTCACTATTCCCATCGGTGAACGAATGCATGGCGAAATGATGGCCTATCTTGCGGCGACAAAGAAGTGACGACCGATCTCGCGTGCCGCAAAGCCGCTAGATCGCTCGAAGTTCTCGGTTCGCGCACCGACACTTTGTTTGATCCATCTACATGCATGGACTCCAAGTGCGGCCTGATCTTTCACCATTGACCTAGGTTATACTAAAGTTTTCATGTACTCCATAATTTTTATTCCATAAATCACATATGGCATATCTTTTTCTAATTCGAAATTATAATGGCACCCAATTGGATGGCCGGATGTTTTTTTTGTGATAATTTCTAGGATTTTTTTCCGATTAATGTGGAGGCCTCAAAAGGAGCCTCCAATTAGTAAATATAAGATATAAGATAAGATTTTCTAGATCATTTTTCGCGGAGTCATCCTTCATGGAATCCGAGAAGAGCTAACCCCGTGGTGTCTCATAGGATAGCTTAAAACATAGTGATGATTAAATTAAGTAGTTCACAACTTTTAATAAGGAGATAAGATGTCCTGTGGCGGTCCGAGCGCGCCATGTCATCTAGGCATAACCTGGTTGCTGTCTTATGGTGACATGAGTACACCGGCCAACAGCTAGGCAACACCTATGCTTTGTCTCAAAAGCTGTTTAAGTAGGTCCTAAAACGGTTGACATGAAAATTTCAAGAACACCCTACTCGAAGTAGGAGAAGTGATAAATACATCGATTAGGATCTAAGTTGAGGTGAGCTTTGGCTTTTAGTGTGGCCAAGCATATTATTGTCCCCGGCATCACTTTACTAGTAAATCATGGATTCATGGTCCTGTTGTGATTGAAGTGGCCTATTCATTTATGTCGGTATGTAGTTATTTCTTATGTATCTCAATTTGCTTAATATCAAAATGAAGAAGTTTGTAAACACTTGCAATTACATGATGTATATTCTCATATATAGTGTTGGGAAATCGGTGTCTCTAGACTAACACCGACTTCGTAGAAATGATACCAAAATGGTGTGATACCACTTCTTTTGTGGACCCTAACCCAACCTATCTATATCGAGGAGTTGGGAGACCAACTCTCTACAAAAGAGCTCAACTTTTATTCACAACACAAACTTGATACAAGGCATACTTCCTGTGGGTGGCACCTATGACTCACCATGACACATACACACTAGCACACCATGGAACCTTGCCATGCTACCTAGGGGCTTGTTTGGCTGGCCTACAAGCCGGCTTATGCTCGGTGTTCCGCTTATACAAGATATAGGGCTTGTTTGGCTTATAGCAACAAGTATAAGCCGGCTTATAGGCCAGCCGAACAAGGCCTAGGACTAAAATGGCACTCTAAGTCATGGCACCTTAGGGGAGGGAGGCACCCCTAATTATACTTGTACATAGTTCGTAGGATGTTGCCACATGGCAACATTTCACACTCTTCTAACAAAAATATCTAGCTTATATTCTCATCCTTATCCTAATATCTAGATATTTCTTGCCATACATAAATATCTAGTTTCTAGACTATTCTTTACTTTGTCATGAAGAAATATTTGTAGACTCTTCCATGGAAAATATCTTCTCCCTTTGTGTTTTCCCAAATATTCTAGAATCTTTCAAGTATGCGTTGTCATACCTCAACATATAGCATTTGAGTTACTTGTTATTTCAGCATTTGGCGTAAGAGAAGCACGTAGTACCGAGCTAAAGATGCTCTATATAGACGACAAATTTCCTATATGACATTGGTTGTTTCATACCCCCACCTCAAAAAATGACTAATTGGTCTGTTTTTCCTCACAAAGCTATTTTTTATTCACCTTCTTCCCACACTTGGCACTCAATTGAAATTGAATGACACATAGGTCTAGGATGAACCCCATTGCGTGACCTAGTGCCATAGCTTTTTGTAAGATGGCTTACATATTACAAATAATTTGGCTAGGTACCGAGGATTATAGTTTTAGTTCCAATGGACAGTGGGGAAGTTCATCTTACAAGGCCTGGGATGTACTCCCTCCCTTACTAAATTATTGTCGCTATTGACTTTTTTTGGAATGTTTGACCATTCGTCTTATTCAAAAAAATTCTTCAAATACAAAAAGTTATATGCTATATTTCAAGTTTCTTTAGTGATAAAACATATTGTAAGAAAATATATAATATTTTTTAAACTTTTTTTGAATAAGACAAATGGTCAAACGTAACAAAAAAGTCAACAGCGACAACAATTTAGTAAAGGAGTAGTAGCTTTTTGTGGTACTGCTACCAACAAGTCTTTTGTGCAGACTGCATCACTCTGTTGTCATATCTTATACTTTTTGCCTTATTCTCACTGTCGGATCAGATGTTCTTTTTGATTTTTTTCATCTGGTTTGATATGATATATCTCCATAATATAGCATGTTTATGAGCAGTTCTCCTTAATAATTGTATTATATTTGCTTGTGTTCAATGGACTTAAAACAAACATGTGTCGATCAACGTCTCAACTGTCTGATCCTCTAATCCGATTATTTGTTTTATTTTCTTTTGTAGGATGTATTGACTATAGAAAAAATATTGAAAGTTGTTAGCTGTCCCGTATGGATCTAAGGGCTATAACAATGATTGATAGCATCCCCAAGGTTAGATTGGGTGTTCTATGTCTATGTGACTAAGGTCATGCTTGGCATGGCTCAACTCCTAAACTCTGGTTCAGAGTTGAGTGGAGCGAGCCAAACACCCCAACTCTGAAAATTGGTGGATCAGGTCTACTCCCTGGAGTTGGAGTTTTTATTTTTCATGGAGTTGGTGGAGTAGTTCTTTTCCAGCTCCATGTAGTTTGGCATGGCTCTACTCCACTGCGGAGCTATGTTGAGTATATAGCATATCAGTGACACTTCTGTACTAAATTTGTTTGAATTTCTAATTCGAGTTCAATTCTTGGTTCAATGTGTTTGCAAGTCACTGAAATGAGGTTATTGA
This sequence comes from Chloris gayana, assembly GCA_031894775.1. Lineage (NCBI taxonomy): Eukaryota > Viridiplantae > Streptophyta > Magnoliopsida > Poales > Poaceae > Chloris > Chloris gayana. The sequence goes on from JAUNZO010003751.1 coordinate 5,978, forward strand.
GTTCTTCCAAATTCATTGCGTTCTTTTAGTTAATAGTGTGAATAGGACCTTACCCTAGTGGTTAGGAGTTAGATTGTGTTCTCTCTTAATATAAAGATGCATAGCTCTCCTGCATATTCGATAAAAAAGAAGAGTAGTTAGGACTCTCAATAGCACCCTTAGGATCCTGGGTTAAGGGTTTAGGCTGAGGGTAAAAAAGTTTGCTGCTACTAACTACTGCTACTGCTTTAGTTAATCTTGTCTCAATTTTGATTGTCTTTTGGTTGAAAATTAGAATGGTATGCGCTATGAGCAAATTTGTGCAATTCTAATTTGTTGACACAACCTCATATCTTTACAGAGAAGCAGCTGATGATCCAAATAGCTGAGCTGGTTCCCAAGCATCATGGTAGGACTAAGAAGCATGAACCACAGGCTAATGCTTCAAATCCGGGTGCTTCAAAGACGAAAGGCGGCAAGAAGAAAAAGTGATGGTAGTAGTTGTTTTCTGTTCATAACATACTTGAAGCCCGAAAATCATGTGACGTTTTCGTGGGTTTTAAGCATTTGAAGATTTTCATACTGATGTTTCTTGTAGTCTCCCTACATTACATGCAGCACTTTGTTTTGCAGCGATGAAATCCCGCTTACATATGCATGGAAAAATATTATACACTAATCAAGCGGAGATACTTTCACGAATAGAGGTTGATACCAGATGTTCGTACAACCGGCTTCATTCGCACATAACTCATAATTACGTCTTGGTATAAAAATTGAGATCCAAAGGTCGAAACCAAAGTTCCCGATATTGATAATAGATCAGGTAGGGATCTAATTAACAGAACTTTCAATTTCGGTTTCAGATCCTAGGGCTGGGCACCGAGGGATAAAACACGCAACCTTTGGATACCAAAATAACCAAAGTGATGAAACCCTTAACTAGACTTTTAATTTTGGTTTCAATCCTCATATCACACCTGCTGCTAGCTAGTGTCATCGAGTAGGCTTGATGATGTTTGTGTTGAGAGGTTGTTCGGCGACACGTATCGGGAGTGGCTAGGTGTGACAATGTGGTCCTAGTCCTGGTTGACAGAATATAAATAGATTACGGATATAAGAGGATCAATATAAAGTTATGGACCTGGATGACTATCCAGTAATAGTTTAAGTTATGGACCTAGATGACTATCCAAGTAATAGTTTAAGGACTCGGTTGATTACTTTGAGAGATTGTGAATCTAGATGACCATTCCTAAATAGTTTTAGGACCTAGGGTGTATATATTTTATTCTAAAAAAAGTGTATGAATATGAGCAATATCCTCATCAATGTGTTTAGTTTGGCTGTTGTGGTTGTGAAAAAAAGCTGTCATGGGCGGGCTGTGAAAAAGCTGTTGTGAGTAGGGGTGGATATCGAGTCGGCTCGGCTCGGCTCGCACCGGCTCGTTAGAAAACCGGCTCGGTTCGGCTCGTTACATTGACGAGCTAAAAACCTAGCTCGGTTCTCGCTCAATAATCAGCTCGAGCTAGCTCATTAGGCCCACGAGCTAGGAATATAGAACAATTAAGACATTATATTCTTTAAATCTAAAATATTTTACTGTAAAATAGGTAAGATATATGATTTATACTTAATAAAAAGCTAATAATATAGATTAATTTAAAATATTTCAAAATATCCAAAAATTAACTTAATATAGGATATTATATTGATATTGAACATTACTTATTAAAATTTGACGAGCTAAAATATAAGCTGGCTCGGCTCGTTAAGAAACCGAGTCGAGCCGAGTCACGAGCTTTGAGCTTTTCGTCCATCCCGGCTGTGAGCTGAGGGCTGTGAAAAAGCTGAAAGCCGTTTGCTTGAAATGGTTATGACTGAAAAAACCATGAAAAATGACTATAATGTCCCTTGAAGGTCTAGGTAACCATTTATATGTAAATTGATTGTAAAACAATATCATGTTCATACATTAAAATGTGACCTAATTAAAAGGGAATTTAAAATTTTTAAGTGTGTACAAACACCATGAACATTTTGGTAAGAGATTGACAGGCATATCTTCATAAATATACATTTACGGATGGAATGGAACTACAAACTAATTTTCTTCAATTAAAAAAGATAAAATTCTTCAATTAAAAAAGATAAAAAAAACAGATCCTACTTGTCTTCTCCACCCCACCGTTGGAAGCGGATGTACTGACTTAAGTCATCTTGGCAGTGCGTCACGTGGGCCACACGCAGCCACTAGCCCACCCGTCAGTCAGAGTGACTTAAGTCAGTGGAACCCTATCCCTCCACTGCTATGGTTATTCATGGTTCTCCTTCTCTCTTCACTTCCTCAACATAACTCATGGATTCCCTTCTCAATCCATCTCAAAAAACAAAAGATCTCGTCACTCCTTTAAAATTGGTTCACTGCTGTTATTTCTCTACCACTGATAACATTTTTCCATTCGGTTGAGCTTCATTCACTACTAGAAAAGAGCCCTGCAATAGCGAACAAAAGAGCACAACCCTACAATAGCAGGCAGGCGGACCATTACTGCATTAACATTATTAAAAATGGGTGCTTTACAATATCGGACAAGATGCCCGCTATTACAATGATCCATAAAAAGAATAAAAAAAAATACACGTGGCGTCGGACCCAGCCCGGACCCGGCTCGTCGCCGGGTCCGGTGGCCGGATATGCCGCCTCGGCCGTCGTCGGATCTATTGCTCCCACTGCCTCCGACCCCGGGGAGGCGGTGCATCGACCTCCATAAGGCCTCGCCATCCGGGAGGCACCGTCCGGAGAAGAGGGGCGGAGTGCAGCACGGGGCGGAGAGGCGGCGCCGACCGGATCACGGAACGCGGAGAGGATGGGTCAGATCTGACCATCTCCTCGCCGGAGCATGGTGCGACGCTGGGAAGGGAGGTGCGAGGCGGAGCGCGAAAGAGACGGGGCGGATCCGGCCGCCTCCTCACCGGATCCACAGCCGAGCACGACGCATCACGGAGGGGTGGGGGCGGCACGTCGGAGTCGGGACCGGAGTGCGGCGCACCACGACAGGGTCAAGGCCGAAGCGTGGTGTAGCACGTACGGCGAGGTGGGGTGAAGCACTCCGAGGTTGGAGCGTGGCGCGACGCGATGCGGGGGAGCAGAGAGGCTTAGGGACTTAGCGTTTGAGGGAGTATGAGAAGTTAAGGAAGAGGTCGTATTTTATACTGTAGTAGTTTGGATGGGCTTTATGATTTAGTTTGGTAGGTCTCATGGACCAGATTTTTAATGTCGGACATGTAACGTAATTGGCTCGATATTGAAGGATCTTCTTTAATAGCGGCCCATGGTGATCAATGCTTACCTGTAGTCTGGCAGGAGAAGTATTAGCCTCCTCCAATATCAAGGACCCAACGATCTGCTCATCATCTTCAGTCCGGCCATCCGCCATTGCAGCGGTGATCACCTCTTTTCGTCAAGGAACGTCCTTGGCCCGCTAAAACAATCAGATGTGATGGAAAGGGAATAACTGAGTAGGGCTAATAGCCGGAAACTAAGCCGAGTAATTAGGAAGAAACTGCACGAAGCAAGCTACGAGCCAGCACCAAATGTTTGATGAGCCAAGCCAATATCAGGTGGCGTATTTTGATGACACACACTGCCACATATATGATGGTCAAAATATACGCACATAACCAGTGGTATGATCGGTAATTTTCAAGACTTTGAAAAGTTCACATTCAAGAAAAGCACGGGGAGAGGTGCTTTCACATTTGCACTAAGAAAAACAGCTGCTTTTCTTCACGGTTGGTTGGGGAGGCAGGCCCTTTGGTTGGCTTTTGGTTTTTAGAAGGAAAAAGCCACATCCACAGTTACCATTCTCAGGTTTTGCCCATACTATCACTACAACAGAACCGAATTTCCGTGTGTGTGTGGCCTATTTTCATTAGTGGCTAGAAGAACCCTCACGATAAATACGTATTTTCGTGAGACTGATGAAAAACCGTCACGGATATTGAATTTCGTGGCGGTCATCCGTTACCATCACGAAAATTGTATATTTCGTGAGGGTAGCTCATAGCCTCCATGAAAATTGGAAAATATCGTGACGGGACACTTTCAGGAAAATGTTTAGGCCGCCACTAATTTTATTTGAGCGCCAAATGCCTCTTGCTCACTGCTTGCCGCCCGACGAGCACGCGAAAAGAAATAAAAATTTCAAGAAACCCGCGCAGTACAACATGGCTTCTCTATTCTGAAAAAAGAAAGAAAAAAAGTAAGGAGCTCCCAATCTCTTTCTTCCCCAAGGAGAGAACAGAGCTCCTCCCTCTCCATGTCCACCATATCACACCCAGGCTAGGTCTTCAGCCATCCCTTTCTCCAGGTCACCCCCAAGCTGCAGCTCCCTCATACCCCTCCCCTGCATCCACGACAGCAGCCCCTCCATGTCGCTGACCCAGATCTCGCACCTCCACCACCAGATCCGCCCTAGGTCTCACAGTCCCAATTCGCCCCCAAATCTGCTAGCTCCACCATCATCTCGCCCCCAAATACGGGTCTCCAAGCCAAGACGTCCTCCATCGGGTCTCCCTCGTTGAAGCTGCGCTTCCCTACATCGAATTAACGTCGGACGACTCTGCTGCCCCACGAACCGGCTGCACCAACTCAAGACGAAGCCTTGAAGCACTCTGGTCTTAGAGGACACTTGCTAACAATTTATCATTGTCCACACCTCCTTTTTTCTTTGTTGAATCATCACTAATGAAAAAATTGTACCGATCATGTAATTGATCTCTCTTGGTCGTCATGAGTTAGCTAATTACGAAGATACAATGCTCCACATACCATTAGAAGCTATCACAGATATCAGAACCAACAACACCATTCAGCTGGCCTCGTCATAGATATTCACAAAACAAAAGTCACACATAGATAATATACATGTGACAGGACTCAAACAAAATTTGATGAAAACTTCTAGATATTTAAGGGGATTAAAAGAATGCATTTTCCCTAAAAAAATTTCTTTCACCATTAACACCCCAGATTGTACCAACAAAAAATATTGTATGACAAATAGAGAGGGGAACATTTGTTTGGAATGGATATACAAGAATAGAGACGACTATTTTCAGGATAACGTGTGAGTTACAAAAGAATGTTGGAATGTCCATGTATTATAATATTATGCTTAGGATATTATTTCATCACGGATGGACCTATTAAAAAACAAACCTATAATCCTAGGTATACATTAATAAATCAAATTAATAAATTTGGTACATTCTCTGTAGCCTTCAAGATCGACATCAATTTTTTGATTGCTTATTATGAAGGTCCTCTATTGTTTTGCTTTCAAGTTATGCCAACATATGAAGCACCGCAAATTAAGACAACGAATAACGAAAAAGTAAAATGAAAATGGCACACACTGTACAAGTAGAAACAAATCTAGTAAGAGAGCTCATCAAAACAACCTAGCTATCAGAGTACTCTAAGCTAGGTACCAAATTAATGTAAATGCCATATAATATTTGTGTTTGTAGGGTTCATCTCCAACCTAGATTTTTTTAGAACAAGTTACAACCAGATCACTCTAGACAGTGCAACAAGAACTGAATCAGTTGATACAAAGGGTTCTAATCCATAATATATCAATACATGCGGCAATATTCATATCCAGACAAATTGTAAATCTTCAATAGCCATGTGGAAGGTTTCAACAGCAACTCTCCAGATGAGCACCCCCACTGCCCCTTTAATCTGCATAAGTATATATATTATTATTACACAAATCAGTTCATGCACAAACAAAATAAAACATGGAATTTAAAAAACAAATCCATTTAATTTCATCTAGGTAATAGCAATTTTGTTTGTTTTGTGGTGAACTGGGAACTATTATATGTTCAAAGACTCCTACATGCAGGCCACGAACATGTAACATTTGCTATAAGTCCATCATCAGAGATAGCAAAGCAACTATGAAATATTTATATAAGTAAGAAAACATGGCATCCATTATTCCTGAAGTGTATTTTCACAAACAAAAGAAACATGTCATTCGAGAGTGGGAAGGCTCCCATTCAACCAGGGGTATAGGTAACCCAAGAGGCATAGGTGCAGGTAGAGGAACTTGGCGATATTGAGTTGAATATTTTTTCAATTCAGATCTCTTGGGCTCAGCTAGATCAAATTTTTTACCCCAGTCCAATGCCAGTTATATATAAAGCATCTTAACAAGTGATCATATCTAATTGACTAATTCTATTCCAAATTCGAGAGGGTATTGTAACATAGTTTTACAAGACTGACAGGTTAAGTAAACTAAAATAAATTCAAATAGGCCAAGTGGATTTCAACGATACTTTTGGACATGCAAGGGGCCATTGTTTTTGTTGCCCTTAACAATATGATTATCCATTCTAGAAAATTTGATCCACCACACAGTTGTATATCCAAGCCAAAAATCAATAAAAGTCATATACATTCACTAATCCACCATCAAATTCCTAAGTCACCAACCACTATGACAATTAATTACTTGATGGCTAATATTTGTGAAATCCATGTCACCAAGACACCATAACCAATTAAAGGGTAACACTCCTAACATAATAAAGATCTATGATGATAGGAGACACATACAGATAAGGGTCCGTTAAGTTACTATATGATATTTCATAGTTGGATTGCCCTTCCATTTTAAATCAAAGCCATAGTAATAAAATTAATGTTCTTCAAAAAAAATATTGTAATCCATAAGAGGATGATACAATTCATATTGCATTTAATGTAGATCATAATTTATAGTTTTGTATGACACAATACATTCCAAACTAACCACTCAAGAATGAAAATCTTGTAATGGTTACACCAATGATTATGCAAAATATCTTATTTCATATGTTGATGAAATTTTTGTAGCACTCCATTCAATAATGTGACAATGTTCCAACATCAAATTAGCATAAAAATGAACCAAGGAAATTGCACAAAGTGATGGCTAATGATAGAATCCATATTATGATATTATACAAAAAAACATAGTAAATATAGTGTATCAAAACGTACAAGAACCACCTTATTATTTATATATGTGAAAATTAAGCATTCTTACTTCCTAAACTTGGTGATTATATGTTTGGTACCAGTTATACTTTCTATACAAATCTAACAACGATAAAAATAATACTAGAATCCTTGGAGTAAAAAAAGTAAGACATATGATAATCTATTTACTCTCATTTTAGTAAGAAACATAGAAATGTTCTAACCTTGGTATTTTGGGCCAATTGATGGCAATAGAGGCATTCACTGGAACCAATAGGATGTCTTATTGGTTGATGGTTGCTGTGGTAGGATGGTTCCTTCTTGAACATAAGGTGATGACGGAAAATATGGTTGTGAGCATGGTTGGTATCTTGATGACTCTAAAGACAAAGGAGATGTCAAAAAACAGCTAGGATTATCTAAAGATTTATGATAGTATATAGGCAAGTTACCTAATGATTCAGAGTGATCCTTTGGTGGGTATTTTGGTGATGTAGGCGAATAAGGTACAAGACCATCCCATCTTGTACGGTGATCTTTTGACTTTGGAGGAATGTCCGATGTAGGATAATACATTGGGTATCCAAGTGAATTTAGTTGCCTTGATGTATTCTCTCGATGAGGGTGTCAATGATATTGGTGGATGAAACACCAAATCATCCGGCGTTGAAGGATAATTGGGTGACTCGGAGAGTATGGAGGTGATGTTGGTGAGTATGCTGGTGATGTTGACAGTTGTTGTGAAGATGGTGTTGGAGAATATATGGGTAAATATGATAGATATTTTGGAGATGTCTCCGAGTGTGTAGGTGAGTATAGAGGTGATGATGGTGAGTATGCTGGTGATGTTGGTGAGTATGCTTGGTGATGTTGATAGTTTTTGTGAAGATGGTGTTGGAGAATATATAGGTAAATATGATAGATATTCGGAGATGTCTCGGAATCAGTAGGTGAGTATGGAGGTGATGTTGGTGAGTATGTCTGGTGATGTTGACGAGTTGTTGTGAAGATGGTGTTGGAGAATATATGGGTAAATATGATAGATATTTTGGAGTTGTCTCGGAGTATGTAGGTGAGTATGAAGGTGATGATGGTGAGTACGCTGGTGATATTGGTGAGTATGCTCGGTGATGTTGACAGTTGTTGTGAAGATGGTGTTGGAGAATATATGGGTAAACAAGATGGATATTCTGAAGATGTCTCGGAGTATGTAGGCAAGTTACCTAATAATGATTTTGAGCAATCTTTTGGTGGATACTCCGGTGGTGTTGGTGAATAAGGTACAAAACCGACCCATGTTGTATGGTGCTCGGTTGATTTTGGAGAAATGCCCGATGTAGGATAATACATCCGGTATTCAAGTGAATTTAGTTGCCTTGATGTATTCTCCGATGAGTGTGCCAGTGATATTGGTGGATGACAAACTAAATCATCTAGGCTGTACATGTGTGGCATCGAAGGATAATTGGGTGATTCTGGAGAGTATGGAGGTGATGTTGGCGAGTATGCTGGTGATGTTGATAGTCGTTGTGAAGATGGTGTTGGAGAATATACAGGTAAATATGATAGATATTCGGAGATGTCTCGAGTATGGAGGTGATGATGGTGAGTATGCTTGGTGATGTTGGTAAGTATGCTCGGTGACGTTGATAGTTGCAGTGGAGATGATGTTGGAGAATATATCGGTGAATCTGATGAGTATGATTGCATTGGAGAGTTTATTGGTGATTTGGGTGTTAAATATGCACAACAATGAAAGGAAAGAGATCCATCACTCGGTGAATTTTTGGAATCACTTGATATCATCGAAGATTGTTGAACAAGGGACTGGTCTAGTTCTTGATGATCCATAGATATGGCTGTAAAATTATTGAATCTTAAACAAGAAGAAGATTTTATTAGGTTAGCCAACTTTTTGTGTTTGTTGACCTCCACTGTGACAATAATCAGACATACCTCTATTTATCTCTCCACGGGCCGAGATCTCAGCTTCTTGTAATTTTGACCGGAACATTCACGATATCGATCCGACGGATAATAAGGAGGTATTCGTAGAAACCAACATAAGGCAGGGATGCAAGATTCTAGCATAAGTGGAAAAAATATAGCAAGAGTTGTTACCTCACAAGAAAAATTGAAGGAGAATGAGAGGCGATGGCTGAAGCGACAATGCGCTCCGGCGGCGGAAAGACAAACTAGGGTTCGGATGCGGAAAGGCGGCGGCAGGGGGGGGGGATGTCGGGGGATAATATATATAGTAGGAATGAAGAGTTCGAGAACCATACGATTTAGATCGAATGATGTCTTAGAATAGTTACAATAGGCAAGCCATTTTTTGTTTCTAAAGTTTTATGCACATAGATATTTATGATTAATTGATTATTATTCAACATTTAGGATAGTCTTCCCGTGGAGTTGCTCAACAATTTATTTTAAGGTAGTATAATACCACCTTATGTTTTTGATAATTTGGGACAAAAAATTAAAACCAAGCTATAGAAACATATTTTATCAATATAGAACAATGCCAACTCATCAATTAACAGTTGAATGCAAATATTATCATTGCAAACCACAATGCCGACAAAGCCAAGTTGGGTCAAGAGTTCAGCTGTAGTCACTACATGGAAAAACAAATATCTGATGAATGTCGAATAGCAAAAGATTTAGGAACCAAAAATATTTTAGTCCCCGAACAATTCACTTCATATGTTTCACTCCCTAAATAAAATATGTGTTCAATGTATTTCCTAGATCAATCCGAATTGTTTCAATATACCTCGTATTGCTCAAATTTTGTGTGATGATAAGTGACATAACAATCTATATTAAGAAAAAAATAACATATTGTTTTCATATTAATGGCATGTATATAATGTTAATTACTATCAAACAATGAAAGTAGTATTAAAATATGTATTTGTTTGAAATAGCTCTGTCTATCAATCATTATTTTGCAAAATTTGTTAATTAAATATGCTTGTACATGGAGAAATAAAAAAAGACAAACTCCATTATAGGGTATATTGCACTAACTTGAATCATTTGAGTGAGTGAATTGAACCATGATTATCTTGAGCATAAAACGGATAAATTGAATTGTTCACATGAGTAAAATAATTTTTTTAAAGACTTACACTCAAAGATTTACCAGAGATTTAAATATTTTTTTTTCAAAATTGGCTAACCACTTAGCTAGTTTACAGTAGCATCTCCATATAGCTCATCTAAGACCCCCTTTGTTTGAGCTAGAAATTTTGGAATCTGAGGCTTAAAATCCAAGGGTTGTTTATTTGTCCTGGATTCAACGATACAACTACATTCACCTACAGTAAGCCAGGATGGCAAAGCAATAAATATTCGTGTCATAATCTAGCAAAAGCTAGGTGTGAGGAGATTGCCAGATTATGGAATCTAGAGACCCAGATTGTGGAATCCAGAATCACAATCCAACAATTTGTTTCAGCTTTTGGATTAGAATCCAAAATCCGCAGTCCAAAGTAAAACAAAGGGGCCCTAAATGAGTCAGCTAAATATAGAAAACTTGAGCTGAAAATCACTATTCGATAGCCTTTATATATATCTTCCTCTCTAAGATTTCTCGGTGGCCATCTGCTCTCCATCGTTCATCATGTTTGGTGAAGCTGCTCGGCTCGCAATCTCTCTCCTACGCGGGATTATCTAGATTCTCCATGCCTCAGGTTGCGCTAGGAAGGGTGGATCGATAGGCCAATTGTCCGGAAGGGGTATTGGATTAAATGGAGGATCCGGTTCTCCCACTTCTCGACTTTCATCTTCCCCATTTCTGACCGGTGCCGATTGAAGCTCCCATAGAACACCCATATGGTGCCTGGAGAGAGGAGAACGAAGAACACATCTGTGTTCACAAAACACCTCGGCAAAAATGGAAATTACAAGGAAAAATCTCCAAAGTACGCTGCACAGGGCACCACTCTCAAGTCCATGAGTCAGAATTAAGCCCATAAACTCAAATTTACAGCCCACAATTTAGAGAGACCGATAGATTTGATCACCTTTTTTACACTACTTTTATTTTACATAATAGCTAAATCAAGACTTTAGCTATTCATTTTTTGCTAGTTTGTCGGGGATGCTCTTAGCCAGCTATGAGAAATTGTATATAAATCTTCAAAGTCAATTTTATAGTGTTTATAATTAAAGTGAATAAATTTATATATCATATTTAATCCTAAGGTGAGTTTTCTCATAACAGCTTTTGGATATTTGAGATGGGGAAGAAGAAAGAGTTTGATCCGACGCGTCTGATTATGCAGCGCGAAGTGGCAGGCAAAGACCTCGATGTCAGGATCCCGGCCGTAACTGACCATGGCCTAGATAAACTTGCTGAAGTGAGCAAACGCGCTGGGCATTAGTTCATGCAGCTGGATCCGGTATCGATCGGTCAGCATCAACGGAGGCCTCGCTAGAAACATCCTCCTCATCATCACCGCCGCCGCTGACTTCGGCGGCATGCTCGCTCTTGTCGTCGCCGCCATCAATCGGGTTGCTAGCAACGTCTTGCTCCTCGTTGCCGACGCTCGAGCCGCCCCTCTCTTCCCAGGAGAAAGTGGTGTCGGAGCGCGAGGTGCGAAGCCTCCACTCCAGAGAACCAGTGGCCCCAGCGTCCGAAACCCCGGTCCCGGTGTTGGCCTCGCCGGCAGCAGCTTCATGATCAGTCGAAGCACTGTGATGCACAGACGCATGCATCTAAGATAGGAACAACAGTAAAAAGAGAGAACAAAGCGACCGAGCACCAAAAACGGAGCGCAAAGCAAAAATAACTTACAAGAATAGGACAAAACAAAGACGGCGAAGGAATTAGCAGCTAGCAGGAATCAAAGCAGCAAGCAAAATCAAGAAACCAAAGAAGTACTAGGTTAAAAGACTTTGACCTGAAGGAATACCAAGGTTTTTCATCGCACCGCTCTTTCTATAGGTATAAGGTAAAACCTAGGAAAACCGCGAGGGCGACACGTAGCGCCGCACCAACCGAGGTGGCGCAAACGGTAAAAGGCCGACACGTAGTGCCGCACCAACCGAGGTGGGCCTACGCAAGAACAACAGAAGAAGCGTAGAGAACCAAAAGCCCAGCCAAGCCTATCGAGGCAAAAAATCGTCAAGAGGCCCGCAGAACAAAGTATCACTGGAGGAGATTTGCCAAGTGAAACGGTTCGATGTCAAATCCAGAGAGTGGCGTTTACCCCCGCTTGCTCACCCGCACCGGAGCGAGATTTGAGTGATCTCGCTCGCCTCGCACGCAAGCCGAGCTCATCCCTCAAGGGGCTAATGTTTGGGGTCTAATACAGAGCTCACTTCGCGCAAGACGCACACCTCTCTCCGGTTATTTTCCACCTCGTAGGAGAGGCCCAAGCCCTTTTTTTTTTGTTTAATGCTAATCCCTCCTGGACTTGATGGATGCACAAGTAGCCCGACGGAGAGGCGAGGTAATGGCGCGAAGCGCCAGGGCCGGCTGCACAATGTGAAGTTATCAAGCCTGCTCGATTGGCACCCGAGCGAAGCCAAGGGGCTCATGTGCGACCTCGCTCTGTAGTGCACCCCAGCCTGGCGTCGGGCAGGCCACGAATCGCATGGGATAGGCGTGAAGTCTGAATTGCCCTTAGGATTGCCGCCTTCTAGTTGTACCGAGGGTAGTTGGCCGAGGACAGAACGACCATGTAAAGTTGTGGTTCCTCATGACTATAAAAGGAGATCAAGGATTGCCTGTAAACACACATGTAATCACCGAGTTAACTTCGCTATCTCACCATATGTTCCTTACACTTCACAGCTTTACCTCGGCGCTTAGTACACCAACAATACATAGGGCTAAAATAGTTGTAGTTTTGTGTCACTAGAGCACAAATAGTTGTAGGTTTGTGAAATTTAATTAAATAAAAATTAATGGTAATGCAGCTTACTTTGTTGATTCTCTGGTCGAGTTGCTACGAGGGATTCACAGGATGACCATCAAGCCCTTCAGCCAAGTGTAAGCCACGCGCTGCCTATCAGACCACAACGGACCCATAGACTAAAGCTCATCCACAGCCCTCGATGAGTCCACCGCCCCTTTTAATTTCCCGTGGCCACGAGGAGTACCAGTGAATTTGTTTTGCCTGCTATACTTTTTTCCTTTTTTCCCGCTTTTGTTCGGCTCGATCGACAGCTCATCACGAATTTAATGCGAAGCTGAAGTGGTGCCTAGGAACGGTGCAATCGAGCCCACCACCCGCACCCGTACGATCGGCACAAATCGAAACAATGCATGTTTATGAACCGTCCCTAGGTAATTTTTTTCCCCGGCCATGGTTCGAGCGTGCGTCCTGCTTGGAGCAACCATGCAAGCCTTGGCGCGCACGGACTGTATCGCGGCATGTACCCCAGGATCACCGGAGGATGGACTTCTGTATAAAAAGGATGAGCAGTGAGTGTTCAATACTACTAAATGTATCTAATAAACAAAATTTACTTAAAAATAAAAATTAAAAAGGTATCAGCTCCATTCTGAAATTGTTATCGTTTACGACAACAACTCTAATTTATTTTGGAACTAAAATTTTTATCCTAGCATTTCAGAAAAGAGAGTATGTATTTTGACAAGAAAACTGATCGACCTTGTGTCGCGATGCTGGAATTCATAAGCGTGCTCGTGTCCGAAAGACCGCCTGCCACGGTGTGCTGCTGGAATACAAGGCGGAGAAGGCTTATCCCCTCCCCGCCCTACGCCGGTAGGCTGCGCTTTATGCAAAGCGATGGAGACGCCCTCGGCTCCCTTCGGGAACGACATGCATGAACTGTACTACAAGCACCATGATTGATATGGACTACCGTGTACCTGTCCTTGACCTTCATTACGGTCCGCAAGCTTCTTGCCAATGGTTTCTTGTGACGCTCAACCAAAGGCCAACCTTCTCTGCCCACCTAATACTAGCTAGTGTAGTTTCAAAAAAAAAAAAAAATGCTAGTGTCGTCCGATCGCCGCTGCAGCTCGACTTTTGGCGCCACCGCACTGCTTCCACCGTTGAGGTTGAACTCCCAAGTCCCAACCCAAGTTCGCTTTTCACGTGGATCCCCACACGGCTGGGGTACTGATCGATCGGCAGCGCCCAGTGGGCCTGTGGATCGAGCAGCCGGTGGCACCATATATACAGCGCGTGCAGAGTGCTTGCTGAGCAACTCTAGTGGAGCACTCTAAAAGGCTCTACTCTAAAATTTAGAGGCCTCAATAAAATCCAACTCCAACAGGCCCTCTAAAACCCCTCTATTTTGCATACCCCTCAAAATCCCACCTCCAAACCTCTATTCCTGGAGGGCCTATTCCCCTCTCCAAAACGTGAGACCCACTATTTTTTATTTCTTTTCTTTTTTTTTCCTCTTCTCCATTCTAGATCTCGAGCTGAGCCTTCTCCCGACCAGCGGCCGTTGCCCGCCCGTCGTCGTCGGCCGGCCGTGGCCCTCGGCCGTTGACGACCCCGACCGGTCCCGCTCTCCGCCGAAGCATCTTCCTCTTCCCCAGCCCGGCCCATCGCCCGCCGCAGCGTCGCCATCGATCGAGCGGCCCCGCCTGGCCTCGATCGGCCGTTCGTCCGCCGCCGTAACGTCGCCGTCACCCGATCGTCCCCGCCCGGCCTTGACCTGCCCCGCCGTGTCCCTCTCGCCGTCGCCCGACCCTCCCGTAGCGTCCGTGGCCGCGCTCGCCCGTCCGCCGTCGTTGGCCTCGCCCGGAGCTGCTTGCACCCCGTCGACGCCCTCCTGCTGACCGGCCGCCACCCGTCGTCCGCCCATGGATCGATCTGCACCAGGTCCCCGCGGCGGTGGCTTCTCCGGCTGCACGCGTCCTCCCCGGCCGAAGCCACCTCTTCCTGTCAAGAAGGAGCAACATCCGGCGGCCGCAGCGCCTCTCCGGCCTACAGCTCGTCCTCCTGCAGGCTTTCCGCCTCCCCAGCCGGTAGCGCCTCCACCCGTCGACGGCCTGCGTCATCTGCCAAAAGGATCATCTTGCAACGCTGGTCTGCCTCGTCTACCAAACGCCATCCATAGGAGCATTATAAATAGCTATCATTGTCAGCCCTAGACCCCTAGTAATAGCAAGATTAAGTCTTCATCTAGTTCAAATGATAACTGCACATATATACTAATGAACCTAGATCACGGGAAGTTGACTCATTGTCACTTTTCACAACCATCCCCACTTTTGTCATCATTTAATTCACACAAAAGCATCATCTATCAACAATGCTCTAGTGAGGAGAAACTACTCCCTCCGTCCCAATTTACTTGTCATTCAAGACTCATCCAGATTTCTCAATTTATTTGTCATCCTCACATCCTAATTAATACACATTTATCTCTTCCCAATACATCTCTATCTCTATCTCTCCTCTCCTCATTTTTTACATACCTACCTGATTCACTTCTCCTTAATTCTTATATCCCAAGGTTAAAAGGACAAGTAATTTGGGATGGAAGGAGTATTTAGCTAAAGAAATGTTCCCTTTATCCACATGTTCAATATCAAATTTGTACTTTTATAAAAGAATTTTCATGGACATTTGACCTTGCGGCCTATATAGTTTAACATATGAATGTAACATAAAATTATATAATACCATTTACATTGAACGTAACATGATTACTACATTCTTAATACAACTCATCACTAGACGGAACATAATAGCAACCATTTTAGGATCTCAATGATATTTATGAGTGTAAAAAACATTTTGTTCACCGACGCATTCAAAGCAAACAAATTAGTCAAGAAAACAAATTCTAGTCAAGAGATTAAACTTCTGTTCAGACAAGTTTAAAAGTAGATCATAAACAAGTGACGGCATGGATTTTAATTAGTAAAGGGCAAGGTGATGATTGTGTTGATTTTTTTTCTAGTTTTTCGATTTGCCAAGTTGTTTTTACATGTTTTCCGAGTGTCGTTAATGCAACATTCTTCAAAGATATCTATTTGCCGAGTGTTTGGCCTTTGCTGAGTGCGACTCTCTAGACACTCGACAAAGTTGCTCTTTCCAGTAGTGAATCTACATATGTGTTTGTAAAAAGCTAATTATTTAATGCTAAAAATTTCATGAGTGCACACACTCATATTAGTGTTGAATGAACTAAACCAACATTTCATGCACTGCACTCAAATTATAAAAATGTAATTATCTAATGTATCTATGCATTCGTACTAAATCGGATAATAAAGTCATGTATAAGACAAAACAACATATTTAATGTTGTCAAAAGAACTGAGAAACCGTGGATATTGCTTCATTTGGCATAAGATATAAATGAGCACACAAACTTCACTACCATAAGAACATTGTTTTTTCTTAGTATTATTAGAAAGTATTGAGATTTTTTAGCATAAAATTCTAGAGATAACTATCGGTTTGTATAATGCAAACTTGTGATTTTAAAAACCTCACTGACATAAAATAGCTCCAATATTCTTGTTTATAAAGACTATCGGATCTGATCGTAAATTCTACAACACAATATAGAGCCATTGATTTGCTTATTGTGTGTAAATACTACTAGGCTTAGTTGTAAATTTTGCACCAGAGTCTTATTATAAATAATTTGAAATATGGCCACTATTATAATTGAATAAAGTTGTCTCTCTATATTAGGCGACTGAAATATTAACCACCTCCGAGTTACCTTTTAACTATAAGAACATATTCAAGCAACCATAGAAATCTTATAGCGCATTTTATGTTTACACACTTTCATATCAACTCATGAATTTACGAGCTTTATGGTTGCAAGTATATTTTTACCATCATGTATTGTGATTATAAAATTAATAATATTTTACATTGACATGAAAGTTTGTACACCAATGTGACTGTGCAGCATTGATCATGATGTATAAAGATGTGTATGTTTATAGGATAAATAAAACACGTATGTCAAAAGATAAAATGTCTAATGAGTTTTTTTTCGTGACGGAGACTATTGTTCATGCATAAGTACTAGAGATATTGAATAATTAATTTTGAATGTTAACTCATAAACACTACGATTGAGAGCATACATGATCATCTCAGCATGTGTATTTGTCTCACACGTGTTGCTTTGTTGTCATCAAGACATTTGTTTCCTTAAGGATCATAATTATTAGGACTATATGATATTTCTAAATTTTTTAAGGGTGTAAATATTGTAGGTCATAATGATAAACCCCACAACTCAAACGCCATTGACTAGTTACCTGTAAATATCATCAGTGTATTCAACAAACCTTGATTTCATATGTCAGGTACAACCTTTTTACAGTTATGTGTCAGATTTTTTTAATTGTGTTTTTCTCTTAAGGATGATAACTAAAACTTTAGTTTAGTTGAGTTAAGGTTGTAAAATTTATATGTCATAATCATAAAGACATATAACAAGTATTTCGATACCAATTCATCCAGATATAGCTTCATATCTAAAGTCGAGCAGCTACAAAAATCAGGATATATACAAAGTTTAGCTTCAGTAACATCTATGCGTGCATATGGTCCGAGCGCCAGGTATACCTCTTTGGTAATAAAAATCTATAGGTTGCATTTACAAAGTTCTTTAGTGTCACATGTTAATGGCCCGATAAAAAACCTTTTCATCCAACAGTATGACACTATTAGTTTGCGGTTACAATCCATGCAACCCAACCATAAAATGTTTATGGTAAAAAATTAATGACACTGGATAAAAAAGTTTTTATAGTTTCTGATTTTATGATCCAATGTTGCTACTTTTTACGATCCAGCCGGCTGAAATTTATACTCATAACACATTATTTATTAATTAATTCCAATTTAAATCCCTGGCAATAAAGTCTTCAATTACGGAGGAAATATTCTTTAAACTGCAGTAAAGAATGAACAAAGGAATTACATGCTTGGACTAACCACGACGGAGGCAAGATTCTTTTGTTTCCATGCATGCACGCACCCACGCATGCATCAATAATGGCTTCCTTTTTATCAAATAAAAATTAATTGCTTTCCTTGATTAATTGCACCGAGTGCTGTGTTTGCGCATATGAGAGACAAAAATACAGAAAGTAAAATAAAATCAAAACAAAACATAATGCCAAAGGCGGGGGAGACATGGAGTTGTCTACCGATCTGTTATCTGAAACCATATGCATACTATCAAAATCAAATCATATCTACAGTATCAACACAGATTCATAAGTCACGAACAATGGAGGGTACCATAGAGATGCAGCTGGCCGAGGTGCCGGCATGAAGTCACAATGTACAGGCTGCACCGATCACCAGTGTATCGAGCTCGTCGGATGACCGTATATTGGAGACGCTCGCCGTCTCGGGGATATGCCGCTGCGGCACTGCATTGTTTTTCTGTAGGAAACGAGAACAAAGACCAACAAAGAAGGAATGGAGACTAGCTAGCGGTTCGTTTGGCCAGCATATGATGGCTGCTGTAGCCCGTACATATATAGTGTGGAGAGAAAAAGAGAGTAATTGATGGAAATATTTAAAGCAATATGGAAACAAAATTAGAGAAAGGAATACTATGACTTTTCCACCTTAATTTAGCTAATTATTAAGGAACATAATTAGTCATTAAATATATGCATGACGTGGGAGCTGATCTGGGATGTGTTCGTTTTCTGGGGTCTAAATTTTATAGCTGTCAAATCAAAAAGAATCTTACTATTTAGGTGTATTAAATAAAGTTTAATTATAAAATAAATTACAGGTCCCTAGACTAATTCACGAGACGAATGTAATGAGATTAATTAAGTCGTGATTAGAAGACAGATTCATTGTATCATCACTTTAGCAAAACATAGATTAATTAAGCCCATTAGATTCATCTCGAAAATTAGCATCAATCTGTCAAAAGGGTTTTGTCACTAAATTGATTGAAATATTCGTAAATAGTAAGATTCTCTTTGATGTGACAGTGCTAAATTTTAGAGAGAAGAAAACGAACGGGCCCTGGTTGGCTCATGCGTGTGGATAGCTCTCGTATGAATGACATGGGTACTGAATAAGCTATTCGGTACCCAAGGTACTCTCTCTCTCTCTCTCTCTCTCTATATATATATATATGAAGCGTTTTTTCTACTCCCAGGTGTAATTACTCTTATGTGTGTATCTCACAAATTAGAGGGTATCTTTTCATACTTGAGGTTTCTAAACAAAGTATGTACACATACTTGAATTTTAAAAGTGGTATGTCAGCATACTCCTTTTTCAAAAGAGGATAAATCAAGTATATGTACATACTCCTTTCTATATGTAGGAAATGCAATATATAACAAGGTGCATAAAAATAAGATTTTCACAATTTTTTTTATGGTTATCATTTTAAAAATTCTTATTTTAGGTATGTATACATACTCAAAATGATAAATGGGTATGTACACATACCCAAGGTGATTTTTCGAACGTGGGAGTAACTACACCTAGGAGTAGAATGGAATTACCCTATATATATATATATATATATATATATATATATATATATATATATATATATACTATATTACACCCGGGTGTAGAATAACTTATTCTACACCCTGGACCCAACCCAGCCAACCAACCAGGCAAACCAGTCCAAAGTGGTGCGGCCCAACCAACCACACGCGCGACCCAACTCAACCCCCGCGTTACCGGGCCCGCAGCCCCATTCGGGTACGACCCGCAACCCACCCGCAACTCGCGCGCCCGGATATAAATATCTCCAAACCCACACTCGGCCCACCCATCGCAATCATTTGCTCCACTTCCCACGCAACGCGCGCTGCGAGAGCGGAGGCGGTTCCTGCGACGAGCGGAGGCGGTTCCGTCGAGGCGGCGCGAGAATCGCCGCGATTCGGTGCGGCTAGCGAGCGGCGGCGGCGGCGATTGTGTGCGGAGGCGGCGCGAGGACCCTAACCCTAGCCGTCGTCCACCTCGTCGGCTTCACCCCCAACCGTCGCGACCTTGTCGGCGTCGTCTTCTCCAACCGCCGCGACTTCCACGCCTTCATCCGCAACCGCGGCGACCTCGTCGGCGTCGTGTGCAACCCCGCGACCTCGACCTCGACGCGGTCGTGCAACTTCCGCGACCTCGACCTCGACGCCGTCGTCCCCAACTCCCGCGATCTCTACGGTCTCTTCCCCAACTGCTGCGACCTTTCCGGTATGTGTTTGCTATAGATCTGCATTTGGTTTGGTTCATTTTCTGTCTGGATTGCTTCTGGTTTTTCCAGTAATTTTTGGTTAATTGAGTGCTCCGAGTAAGTTTAGTCCGGTGGCTCTGTGAACATCCTGTGAATCCTGTGAATTTCAAATAAGAATAGAGTAGAATCCTGTGATTTTTGATGATTCAATAATTTTATGATTCAGTAATTTTATGATTCAGTAATTTTATAATTCAGTAATTTTATGATTCAGTAATTTACTTTTCCTCTTTGTAGTAACTGAACTTATGAATTCAGTAATTATTATATTGTAGTGTTCAGTAATTTAGTTTTGTTGTGTTTGAATGTACTTGATTCAGTGATTCTTCTCTGAAATCATCGAGTAAGTGAAGTTTTCAGTAATTTTATCTATCAATGTTCAGTGATTCTGTTGAATTTGTTATTGTGAATTTGAAAATCTGTAGGGTTATGTGCCTTTGAAGAAGATGGCATTAAAATTAATTTTGTGTTGTATTACCTATAGAAAAATTTTGTCATGTGTCGATGTAGGAGGTGACTACCATTAATTGTTTCTGTATTCGATGCATCGCTCTGCATTTTGTACTTGTGAGCATTTGGTATTGTGAATTTGAAAATATGTAGGGTTATGTGCCTTTGAAGAAGATGTCATTAAAATTATTTCTGTGTTGTATTACCTATAGAAAAATTTTGTCGTGTGTCGATGTAGGAGGTGTTCCGTCATGTGTTTACTTTGGATTTACCGATTAGCTCGGTTACTTAAACTGTATTCATTAATTAACTTGATTCAGTGATTCTTCTCTGAAATCTTCGGTAAGTGAAGTTTTCAGTAATTTTATCTTTCAATGTTCACTGATTCTGTTGATTTTGTAATTGTGAATTTGAAAATCTGTAGGGTTATGTGCTTTTGAAGAAGATGGCATTAAAATTATTTCTGTGTTGTATTACCTATAGAAAAAATTTGTCGTGTTTCGATGTAGGAGGTGACTACCATTAATTGTGTATTTGTCATGTGTCTATGTAGACGGTGACTATCGTAAATTATTGTGTATTGTATTGCTATAGAAAAAATGTTGTTTGTCCCATCCTCTGTTGAATTTGTTATTGTGAATTTGAAAATCTGTAGGGTTATGTGCCTTTGAAGAAGATGGCATTAAAATTAATTTTGTGTTGTATTACCTATAGAGAAATTTTGTCGTGTGTCGATGTAGGAGGTGACTACCATTAATTGTTTCTGTACTCGATGCATCGCTCTGCATTTTGTACTTGTGAGCATTTGGTATTGTGAATTTGAAAATATGTAGGGTTATGTGCCTTTGAAAAAGATGGTATTAAAATTATTTCTGTGTTGTATTAGCTATAGAAATAATTTGTTCTCTATTGTTTGTTATTTGTGAATTTGTTTGAAATCTGTATAGCTATGTATAACAAACCTTTTGTTTCTACATAAGCTTCTTCTTTTTGTTTTGTTGCATTATTTGGCAATCTTTGTAATTGTATTGCATTGCTCAGTAAATTTTCTTCTTTTCAGGCTGTTGTGAAAGGATGGATGCGCGCACGAGTGATGGTTCTACAAGTGATGATGATGATTTTCAGAAGTCCCCTGCCCGTCTTAATCCACCCGCAAGGCGAACACCATTCCGACGGTGTACAAGCAAGTTTTGGGTTTCTTCACCTGCTGATGTGAAGGTTCGCGCTGCGTGTCTTATTGGTGCCCGTCATGCTGCTGATGATTATCATCCTGCTCCTGCCTCTGGTGACAATCATCCTGTTCCCACCTCCGGTGTTGATGATGGTCAGAATCATCCTACTGCTGCCAGTGATTCTGCTGCTGCTGATTTTGTTGAGGATGTTGCTGTTGATGAGGAAGTTTCTGATGAGGAAGTTAAGGTATACATATAGTATTTTGTTTTGCTATGGAATTTTTGATCTGCACATAGAGTATTTTGATAGTATTAGTAATTATTATTTGTAGTAAACATGTCAGTAATTCCTATACCTAAACATTTCCATTTATTTTTGTTTATGTTCTTTGTTTTATGCAGATTGTGAAGGAAGTATACTATTCCACCGCCCGTTGCTCCCCTGGAGTTATCACAAATCTTCTCGAGGTGATGAATGGTAGTGCGAAGACAATAATTGGTGGCTTGGGCTTTACTGAAATCTTGAAGTTCAGTTGTGATGGCATTGGCGACAGAGCACTTGCCATGTATATTATGGATCATATCAAGTTTGATCCTTTTCGCATTGTCATTGGTCATAAAGTTTTGCCTATTACAGAACAAGCTGTGCATGCTGTCATTGGGCTGCCAATTGGTGGTGACGATTTGCCTGATTTCTCGTTTGGTCGGAAGAAGGCTGCTCTTGCTGAAGTGAGAAGTATCTGTGAAAGTAAGGGCATGAAGAATATCTGTGTTGCTGTTTTGAAGGAAAATGAGCTAAATGTGAAAGGTGGCAAGAAGAAAGGTGGCAAGAAGAAAGGTAATTTGAATTACAAGCGATATGACCAAATTGCCAAGACGCATGTTCCTAGATGGATCATTGAACGTTTTGCATCGATGGATAAGGACGATGACTGGACTGTGCAGTGCTTTTTCATGCTATTGTTCAATGCACTGTTGTTCCCTTCTACATCAAACAATATCTCTAGATTGGATTATCTATATTGCAAAAATCTAAATGATATGAAGAATTACAATTGGTGCAAGGCATTGGTCCTTGATTTGAAAGAGAAGGTTAACAAGTGGCAGGCCAGGGATAAGCGAGTTGCTGCCCCTACAATGCAAGGATGCATCGCTTTTCTTATCGTAAGAAACATATCTTCTCTTCTTTAATGTCAATTCTGTAATTTGATTCAGTATTTTCTTTCAGTAATATGTGTTCGGTAATTTTGTCTACTTCAGAGTTAACTTTTTCAGTAATTTTATTGTTTTTCTGATTTTGAGATCTTCAGTCCCTTAATTTTATTCAATAATTTTTTCATTGATCAGTAGTTTAAGTGTTCAGTAATTGTTCTGCTACTTTATTGTTCAATAATTGAAGTATCATTTGTCTTCGTTTTTATATTCAGATTTATTATCTTGACAACCTGCAATGCACCGACATGATTGTCGATGGATTAACCACTCCACGTGCTAGCTTGTTCAATTCTGAACTTATTGAGAAGATTGCCAAGGCTGACAAGAAGACACACAGGAATGGCTCAGTTTCTTATGGAAATTTGCCTGTAAGCATTTATATTTTCTTCTAATATTAATGTTTTGTTTTTTTCTTACATTTTTATATTTTCTTATTCTGTTTTTTTATTTGATTTTTTTAGTTGAGGGTTGTAGCTGGAACATGCTACGCAGAAGCGCCTGCTGATGGTGTGCATCGGGTTCATCAAGGGGCTGTTTATCAAGGCACAAGATCATCTTCTCGTAGTGCTGTACATGCTAGGGGTGGTTTGGTGCATCGGGGTTTGGTCACAAAGACTGCAGATAGACGTACAAAGAAACTTGCCACCAAACGCCCAGCCCCTCCTAGCCCTGCACACGGTGATCGGGAGGCCCCCGATGCTGCTCCTGTATCTCAGAATCCCGTTCCTGACAGCACCATTTCCCCTGAAGTGTTTATGCTTGAACCACTGCTTGCTGGCTGTTTTGATTCTTTAACTGATGAAGGGCAGAAGGAACGTGCGATATCAGCTCTTGCTGCATATGACAAGCGAGTAGCTAAAGGATCGGAAATGATGGCAGCAGCCACTAAAATGTTTAGTGATGGAAAGAAAGAAGTTGTTGATGCTCGGAAGAAGATTGTATCTGATATGAAAGCTATCTTTGATCAATCTAAGCCTCATGAAGATCCTATCACCACATCCCGGGATCTACGTGCTAAACAGGGTGCTGCTGTGAGTAACTCTTTTCATTCAGTAATTCTCCCTGTTTGTTCCAGTAATTCTGTTTAGTAATTCTCCCTGTCTGTCCCAGTAATTCTTTTCATACAGCAATTCTTTTTATCAGATTCAGTAATTTGTGTCCATCTTTGTCAGTAATTCTTTTGAAACCAGTAACTTTCTATTTTGCCCCAGTAATTTCCTTTTTATCCAGTATTTTATATCAATCTGCCCCAGTAATTATTTATCATCCAGTAATTTACCAGTAGTTTATATCAATTTGCTTCAGTAATTATTTATCATTCAGTAACCATATCTGTAAGCCCCAGAAATATTTCTTTATCTTCCTCAGTAATTTGTTTCATCTAGTAACAATATATATTTATATTCCCTAGTAGTTTACTATCTTAAACTTATATCTATCTTTTTATTTGCAGGTTTCCAATTTGTCTGGTTCCAAGCGGCGGAAAATAGCATCCACACCTGTTTCAATTTCTATGGATGAAGATGATAATGAGGTATGCAAATGCAATAAGTAATTATTTGCATGCCTGCCTTTGTGTTTATTGTCTATCCTTTGTTTGTCCTTTTTTGTTTGTGGTTGTCTGTAATTTTTTGATTCACCGTCAATAATGTATTATTTTTTTTTGCAGAATACTAATCAAATCAAGGCTACAGAAATACAATCTACGTCGACTCAATCTTTTCATGCAGCGTCACCACAGCCTCCTGAAGGAAACAAGACGGTGCGTGAAATGTTAATTGATTTCTATGCTCAGCATCCGGAAAGGCTTCCAGGCTTGAATAGGACACAACAGACAATGGCTGCACATACGCATGATGAAGCTGTCTGCGCAGCTCGTTTCTTTTCTGACATTATTGCAGCCGTTGAAGCTAAACTCAGGGTTTATATTTGTTTTGTAATCTTTATTCCTTTTTTAGCTTCTGTATTTTTTATTGCACTCTTAGTTAAGGACTTTTTTTTCCATTTGTTTCCTTATTTGTGTAGAGCCAGCCTCATGAGGTCAATGTGCAAGGAGAGCAAGGTGGTAATGAGGAACAACCAAATGCTCCTGACATCAATGATGCTGTAGATAGACAGAATGATTCATCGAAGACTATTGACTCAAATCTTCAAGGACCTGAAGCTCATGGGGAGCAGCCTCAGCTTCTGCTTTTGAATGTGATGTTTCTTTTGGACACGTAGATTTAAATGTCGATTTCTGTTTGCACTAGGACTGAAGGTGTTTATTCTTTCCTTTTTATAATTATTTTTTGCAGAGCCAACCTGATGAAACTTTGCTAGAGAAAGATGGTTGTGTTGGAGAGCAGCCTCATGTCGATGAAGTACAAGAATCTCAGGTTTTTTTTTGTGTCTGAAGTTTGTACTTTTTTAAATGCATCCTATAACCAATTTTGTATTGTAAATAATCTGTATTATTAATGTTTCTTAGGCCCAATCTACTGGTGTGGCTGCTGGATCTTTTGACAATGATCATTGGAAAGATATTGCGTCTGTTCTTCGTGACATTCAAGATGATGCTTCACAAAAATTATCAATTGATGATAGTACCGTTGAAGCTGATGCTTCACAGCCATCTACAAAAGATGATAGTAATATTAATGAGGTTTGTGGCAATCTAGTTCAGAGTCTCATGTAAATGTCACTGCAAGTAATTTAGTCGTTAATAATTTATTTCTTTTGTTTATTCTAATGTAATCTGTATGATGTGTTTGACAGGAGGTGCATGATGTTCCTATTGTTGGTGAACGCAAGTATACCCCTGCAGGCCGCCGTGTTACGCGTTCAATGCAGGTATCAAAAAGTAAATTGGTACAGCTTACCAGGAAGAAACGGAAGCAGCCAATGAAGCCTGCTGCCAAGGGGAAAAAGAAGCAAGTTTATGATGATGATGAGATTCCAGTTTTTGAGTTTCCCAAGCTCCCGTTCTTAGGTGTCCCTGAGATATGGGCAGCCGGGCCTGTTTTCGAATCTGACGACCCGTGCTTGGCATCTCCATTTGATAATCTGGATTTGACTCCTAATGAGGCAGCTATCAAGAATGCACTTGATTTGAGGGCAGAAATGATTGAGATAGGACAATTAGATGAATTCAAAAGGTAACCAATTTTTGTATTCAGTTATTTTACTTTAGTAGCTTTTACTGTAATTTGTATTCTATTCAATTAGATGGGACATATAATTTGTATTCTATTCAATTTGCAAGTAATTTTATTCAGTATTCAGTAATTTTACTTTAGTAGCTTTTACTTGTGCAGCAAATGATCTTGGATATATCAGTGAAATGCATTCAGTAATTCAAGTAGTTTCCTTGTTTTGTCCATTCAGTAACTAAATGATTTATGCAGAGTTTATCTTATTGGATGCACGGAGAAAGTTATCGGTACCAAAGATACACCACATCATTTTTCTATAGCTGGGCAACTTATTGCTGATAGCTTTGGTGATGGTTTGATGGCTGAAGCTGTACACCTGGACTACTTTGTCCAATGCCCGATGGATGATGATGCAAAACTAAGTGATGAACAATCAAGCTACAGGATTATTCTTCCAACTAGTGCAGCTGTAAGTTATATGTTTTTTTGAGTAATTGTTTTTTTGACAGTTGATGTCTTTTTGACAGTTGATGTGTTTTTGACAGTTGATGTATTCATGATAATTAGTTTTCACTCATTCGTTAAATGGCTTTTTTTTTGCTCCTTTTTTGTGCAGCAAATGGTTTTGTATGAAAATTATTTCCCTGGTTCTGCATATGACGGTGAAGTTGCATACAATTTTATCAAGTATCGATTTTCTGCGGAAAAGATACTCAATGCAAGACTTGTAAGTACAATTGGTCCCTATATTTATCTGTTATACAAATTCAAACATATACATATTTATACAATGTCAGTAAATTCAAGACATCTATACCTTCACGAGTAACTTTTGCGTTTTTAAAAAATATTTGTAGATCTTTATTCCTGTCCACAACGGATATCATTGGGCGACCTACTGTTTCAACATGTTTCATGGGCAGATTGATATTCTCGATTCGCTCAACTATGGTCAACAGTATGATAAGGACAGGTGGCATAATGATGTATGCGAACATGTCGAGAGATAGGTTGAACAACATCTTTAGAAGAATCACGAAGGGAAGATCTGTTGACATGAGCAAGCTGGGAGATGACTTATGTAGATGTGCCACACCAGGTGCTTCCAAATGATTGCGTCTATTTCTGCATGATGTTTGTTCAACGCTACGTTGGTTTGACTCGCAAAATGATTCCTGAAATTGTGCCGGTTAGTAACTCATTCTTATGAAGTTGAGTAAAGGTCTACATGATTAATAATTACCTTCCCTAACTTCATTGTTTGTTTTTAATACATGAACAGGAAAAGGGAGCGAGTACCGGGCGGAGCTTCTGCACTACATGACTTTCCATGATAGAAACCAATATCGCAAGACTCTCCCACCAAGGATCCAGCGATACTCTACTCCCCATGTCGACCCATGATATGTGTTTCTGCTTTGGATGTAAAGAACTGTGTATTTAGTGACACCTGGATGGATTAACACTTAGCGTATTTTGAATAGTCTCATCTGTTTTGCATGGATCAGCTCCTACTGTATTTTGGATGGAGTGATCTGTGTACATAGTGACGTTGGTAGACACTTTGTTGGATGGTTGGTTCCTAGTTGTAAATACATACCTTTATTCGTTGCTGCCATGGTTTGTTATCCCATTGATTTTTTTTCTATGTTTGGAATCGTGACGCATGGAATTATAGTCGTCCGTTTATTCATTTTTTTTGTAAACCGTACTCTGGCGCAGAATGTCGGTAATTAGTCCTGAATTTGTCGGTAATTTTACCTTATCAGTCAATAATTTTCCCGTCAGGTGTCAGTAATTTTTATTTAATCAAAGAATGTCAGTAATTTGACAAAAGGTTCAGTAATTTTATGGTCGGGTGTCAGTAATTTGTCCTGATATTGTAAGTAGTTTAACCAGAACATTCAGTAATTTTATGGTCATGTGTCGAGTAATTTGTCCGATAAGTAGTTTTACCAAATCATTCAGTTATTTTGTGGTCATGTGTCCGTAATTTGTCCGATAAGTAGTTTTACCAAATCATTCGGTTATTTTGTGGTCATGTGTCAGTAATTAGCATTGAGACTGTCGGTAATTTTACTAATTGGTTCGAGTAAATTTAATGTCACGTGTCGGTGATTGTCCTGAGATTATAAGTAGTTTTACCAATTTTGTTATCACTGTCCGTAATTTTTCTTCAAAATCTAAGTAATTTTACGAAGTCCTTCAGTAATTGTTGTTACTTGGCCCGCAAGTGTTATGTTGTTCCCTCGGTGGAGACAAGGGGACCCGCTTGAATGTCCTGTCGCTTTCACTGTTCCCGGTCGGCGGAGATAAGGTCGAATCTTCCTTCGCTTTCGCTGTCCCCACTAGACGGAGATAAGCTAAGAATCTCCCGTCGCTTTCGGTGTTTCCACTCCGCGACGCGAGTTGATCTCCCGGATGAGGTCTAGGGGGATCTGTCCTCGGTGACCCCGCCGGTGCCCAAGCTGAGGTCGCCCTCCCTCCGTCCCCATTGCTGCCCGACGCTGCTTCATCTCCCGGATCTGGTCGAGGCGGATCTGTCCTCTGCTTCATCTTCCCGCTGGTGGCCAAGGCGAGGTCGACTTCCTCTCGGCCCCACTGCTGCTTCATCTCCCGGATCTGTTGGAGGCGGATCTGTCCTCTGTTTCATCTTCCCGCCGGCGGCACCCTCCCTCGTCGGATCTGTCGCGGATTTATGTTTGACTTTGGATTTACTTGTATATTCCCGTTAGTGGATGTTTTTGTGTTTTTGAAAATTTGTTGGTCTATGTTTCTTTGATGTGGTATCTATGGAAAATTTGTTTGTCATGTGTCTATGTAGGAGGTGACTATTATGGGAAATTTTTTTGTCATGTGTCTATGTTGCTTTATGTTTGGCATGTACTTATTGTGTATATGAGTGTTGCATTTATTGTTTCCTTTTGTTGCAATTGTGTGCCTTTTTTGATTTATTAGGTTTTAAGTTCAGAGCATACGAGTAATATTCAATTTTATTTGAATGGAATAATACACTTATGACGATTCAATTTTATTTGAATGGAATAATACACTTATGACGGGAAATGGCAAGGATGTCAAGATATATAACAATAACACAGTAATATTTCTTTTGTTTGTTTCATCATGTAGAAATGGCCGAATTAAGTTCAAATGAAGCACAAGGTATTGAGCACAACATTATTGTTGGGCAAGGATCTAGTGAAGTATGTTCTTCGGAAGATGAAGTTGATGATGAAACGTTGTTGAAGAGTTTAAAAATTCTTAGACGGGTATTTCCATTTCCTTTGCTGGTTGTTGTTATTTTCTTTTTATTCAATTTTTCATTGTTTTCCATTTTGTATTTTTGTCCATGAGTAATTTTTATACTGTAACAAGCTATCAGTAATTGATTGTCAGTAATTTAGCCAACTCATCCATTAATTTCGGAACATAATAATCATCTTTGTTCATATTTATTTAGCATCTATGTCTTTGGAATGTGTAAATACAATTAACCACCAGATTGTAAATATTTTCTGCTACCAGATGTCAAAAAGCATCATACGGGATAGTGGACTTGCTCATACAAGGGGTAAGAAAACATGTGGCAACAAAGGTGATGCTAGATCATCTAAGAGAGCCAATGATGGTGAAGTTAGGAATTTTAGGCAGGCTTTGGATCAGCGTTTCACTACCTTTCCTGAAAATGTAAGTTTCATGTGCACTTTTTGTTTGCAATCTGTTTGTTTCCAATTGAGTAATAGCTTATGGAATGCATCTGCAATTTGTTTTGTTTAGGTGAGAGACGTCTTGTGTGCTTTGTATGAGGAGTTCTCCGAGGGAACAGTTTCGTGCTCCAGATTATACTCCGGACAAGCTTATCTTGTCTATGTTTGACTATTTGCAAGCAACAAATTTGGATGGTTCTCCTGTTGATAATGCTGATGATAATTTGGGTGCTGCCAATGTACATCCATCAGATGCTGCAGATCATGTTGGTGCCAATGTAGATGCTGCAGATTCACGGGATCATGCTACTGGCAGTGGTGGTCACAAAGTTGCTGAAACTGATCACGATAAGGGTGCTTCTCAAACAACTCCTACTGTTATTATTTCGACACAAGATTCTGGTTCAAAAGGTAACTTCTGAAAATGTATTTGTGTTTTGCAAATTTGTCATTTGCTTTTATTTATTCTTTTGCATGTGCTGAAAATTTAGGTGCTGAAGATGATAATGGTGCTTCAAAAGGTATAAATAAAAGCAAATGACAAGGTGATTTCAATTTTATTTTTTATTCTGATTGCTGTAGTTTTCTCTGCATCTGGTTATTTGTAGATAAGGTCTCTATTGCTCAAAGGAAGAAATCAAGTGCATCAAATAAGAGGAAAGCTACTTCATGTACTGTTGTCCATAATCCAAGAAAAAAGAAGACGAAAGGTAGTGCATCTGTTAGCAGCCCACAAGCATCTTCGGATTCTGTTGCCTCTAGGACCAGGGAATGCACTTGCTTCAAGACGTTTTGGAAAGTCGCCATTGTGTGAAACTGCCACCGCCTCAGAAGTTAGTATCAGTTTAATTATTCCTAACTACTTTCTAATTAAGTTTTGTATTATTTTGAAATCATCTCATTTTTATAATGTTTCTATTGTGCAGCATGTGGGAGAAGGACAAAGTAAGGAAAAACCTTTATTTGTTGAAGATGATGACACCTTACCAGCTCCATGCAATCAATTGAGGTTTATTTGTCAATGTAAGGAAAAACCTTTGTTTGCCAAAGTAAATGATGATGACCTTCAGCATGTACCAAAACAAGAAGAGCAACAAGACATGGTCAGATATTGTATTTATTTGTAGTTTATTTATTTATTTTTGTATATCAGATATAGATTTCATATTTTACATTCCTATGTGTCTATTTGTTGTTGTAGATCCCTGCTACTGCTGCTGCTGCTGCAAACATGCCGTGTACTCAATTGGATAAAAGTGCTGACTATGTGAACAAAAAAGCTGTAGTCTCAAACCGTGGTATGATTCTTAGTGTATCATTGTATCTTTTACGATATTTGTTGCATATTAAAACAATTAGACTTGTTTTGACGAATATTTTGTGTTGTTGTTAGATAAACTGTGTTCAAAGAGAAACTCTCCCTATTTCAATTCTCCATCTGTTCCACCATTCCGCATTTTCGATGATGAGGATGATCTTGGGAATTATATTCCAGATCCAACTAAACGAAGGCCTGTTGGTTCATCCGGGGCACCATCATTGGATATACCTAGACAGGTGCAGTGTTCATTTCGAATAAAAATTGCCTCGATGTACATGTATATGCTTGTTTTCATTTCAGATTTATATGTTCTATTCTCAGAATTACAAGGAAGCAGCTTCAGGTCAAAGGAACCAGCATGATGTTGCAATGAAAACTTCAGATCCTGAGGATGAACTCTGGTGGATCTATTCTCCGAAAGCCAAGGAAGTATCTTCGAGTCTTCAGAGCCTGTGAATGAAGAATCTGAAGTATGTTTCTTGGAAATCCGTAGTCTAGATTTTAAAGCTTTAATTTATGAGCTTTTCCTGAATATGTAAATCATTGTAGGATTATTTGATTATGGTGTCCCTTCCGTACACTGGTGAAACTTCGAAGAATTTGCAAAACGACGTAAAATAGAGCAATCTGAAATGAACGTTGAACCTGACACAGAAGTTGAACAACTCTGTACCCATAGCTTTAGACACACCTCCGTGCCGGTACGTTGACCTTGTGAGTGTGTTTGTGTGAATTTGTCTTAAAAGCTTCATATATTTTCTCCTTACTATTTGTCCAGCTTCATATACTTTGTCCTTACTGTTTGTCCCTTCTATTTGTTATGTTTTAGAGTCAGGAATCTCAGGAGCGTGTCACTGTCATTGCCAGCAAAACCTCTGCTGATAAGTGTTCTGAGCTGTCGAAGAACAAGTCTAACACTTTTCCATATGCTCCACATGCTTCGGAAGTTCTTTTGGCAAGCATGCCCTTTACAGAACTAGGAGATTTGCTGCTGCAAGCAAATTTGTTAATCAGCATGTACCAGTTTCTGTGACCCCAAAAGAAAAAGATGTTTATAGGATCCTTCGGGCAATTGCTAAAACCAGCTATGCCCGAGTACGTTCCATGTACCCACTTTGTTGTGATTCCATTTGCATTCAGTAATTATATCTTCGAGTAAATTTACTGAACATGCTTCCATGTAGCCATTTTGTTCTGGTTCCATTTGCATCCAGTAATTGGAGTACTTTGTTTTCAGGAAAGATATAATTGATTACCATGGCGTCGAGTCCAGATTGGAGTACTAGCGAGCTCGTTGCGAATTGGAGGGAGGGTCCAAACGTTTCTTGTCAATGCACTATGCAAGAAAATATTTGATTGGAAGCATGCTCGCATAAGTAAAAAGCACTTCTTCTTTACCACGGTTGGTGTAAGTTACGGTAATCTGTTCTTTATACACTTTTAGTAATTTCTTGCTTCCTTACTCATAGTTTATCACTTTTAGGATTTCTTGCTGAATAATTATGATTTAGAAGATTCATCAAAGTGCGACAATGTTTATACAAAAGCTTTCAACTCATTCAAGGCTGCTCATGGTGCATACTTCTTATACAATTCCCTGCTGGTATATTGCAATGCTAACTTCTATCTTTTACTTACTTTGCTTGGGACTTGTATTATAGTAAATTTGATTATGTTTGTGGTTTTTTTTTCTTGCCAGCTATTTTTCCCAGTTTTGTATAAGAACCAATGGTGCGTCATTGTGCGTGTCCTTAAAGAACATAAGTGGGTTGTTCTTCATCCCAACCTTGAACAATTTGGTCCAAACTCTGAATTTCATCACCACTTGGAGGCTGTTTTTGTAAGGACACTACTGATGTAGTTTTAATGTATGCTACTTCTTAATGTCCTCTAAATTTTATTTATCTCTTTGCAATAACTGTCTGTACAGCTTGGGAATTTCAATAAAGTATGGAAAGGGACTGGCAAGCTTGATATTGGGTTGAAAAGAAACGAATTTGTTTTTGCAGATGTCCCACAATCAACAAACCGGTACTTGAACTTGTAAAAAAATTTATTGGTCCAAATGTCTCTTTTTATCTTTGTATAACTGCTGTGTATGTTTACTGAATGCAGAGACGATGATGGAATTTACATCATGAAATATCTAGAGGAATGGGAGCCAACAGTTGATCTATATTCCAAGTTCAATGCATCCGACATTCCAAATCTTCGAATTAAGTATGCAAATGAAATGATCTTTCATGAGAAGAATGCTGCAAAACAAGGTGTTGAGCTTTTGAAATCATATGATTCTCGGGTACGCAACTATAATTCTGTTATTATCTAAAAAAACTCATCTTGCTTCAATGATACAAGCTTGGTATTATTTTCAATTTCAGGTGCACTAGAAGTACTTCCAAGAACTGGTACGCAAGTGACACAATGCAAAGCACACACTCCATGTTGGAATCTCATGCAGTGCTGGAAATGTAGTTATGTAACTAGGGCTTACAATTGTAATGTTGGTAGATTTTTGAAAAACTGTTAGCTGTCCTTTAGGTGAAAACAATCACTAAGATGTTTGGTAGCCACAGCACTGAATTGTGTAGGCGAGTTAAGTATGGCTGTGATTTTGTGTATGCTGAGGTTGAGCATAACATGTTGGCTATGCTTTATTTTTCTTCTGTAGTTATATTACTGCCTACAATGGAAGTGATTGAAGCTTTTAGTAATGATTTTCAGTAATTTATCAACTCATCCAGTAATTTCATAACATAATAGTCCTACCAGTAACTCTGTGATCGTCGGTAATTTATCAACTCATCCAGTAATTTCATAACATAATAGTCCTACCAGTAACTCTGTGATCGTCAGTAATTTATCAACTCATCCGAGTAATTTCATAACATAATAGTCCTACCAGTAACTCTGTGATCGTCGGTAATTTATCAACTCATCCAGTAATTTCATAACATAATAATAATCTACAAGCTACCAGGAACAACCATGTTTCAATGCTCCTTTATTGATTTTGCAAAATTGAGTTACCACGTGTTTTCACATGGTTTTCCCAAATGAACTATAAATATATCACTACTCAAAATCCATGTGCTTCAATTTTTTTCCTATATCTATCTTACATGTATCAGATTTATACATGTGTGGTCTGACCAAAAATCCATGTGCTTTATTTTCGTTCAATCATCAGACATTGATTCATAGTCATCACCATTATCCCCTGCACTCCATTCTGAAAAGTATTCTTCATTTGCAACAGAACAATTGCTTGATCCAGCTAGACCACCTCCACGCCCGGTCTGCATCGAGGCTGCTCCTTGTCCTCATTGGTGTTAGCCTGTAAAAAATTAACTACATTAACCTATTTTGTAAAGCAAAATTTAAATTTAACAAATCACCAGAACTTACTTGTCCCCAATTTCATTTCCATCATTCCCCCTCCCACCCCCATTCGATGTACCCTTTCCACGACCAGTCCCCCTTGGCCTCCCCCTTGGTCTTTTTTTCACTCCTTCGGATTCCATTCTGTGGACCCTATCACATGTTGAAGCATTATGACCAGGAGCAAGCTTCCCACATTTGGAGCATCTCCTTTTCTTCTTTTCCTTGGGTCTCTGAAAGTGCGGTTGAGGTGCCTCTTCACCCCCTGTGTTCTTCTTGCGGCTTCCTTTGGTTGTTGACACGGTGGTGCAGCAGCTGAGATGTTACCGCTCCCTTGCTCTGTCCTTATACTTGTTGCATTACCAACAGGTTCCGGTGTTCCAAGATTTTCTGATGCTGGTGGTACAACCAGATCTGAGGGTATTGCATCTAGCACCGTAATAGCTTCCGTGATCAACCGATTCGCCGTCTCCATTGCCTGAGGTGAGCAGCAGCAGAATGAATCCAATAACATCCATCATCACTAATTTCACAGCAGATAATCTGTCATTCTCATAAACATTTGCCAGTAATTCTGTGCCATCATTGTTTTAGCAACCAGGAACAGGTTATCGGTAATCTAACAAGACATCATCGGTATTTTCTCATAACTATGTGATTAGTAATTTTGTTAAAGTAATCTCTTGAGTTCCAGTAACTTGGATTATTTATTTTTCAATTGACCTACCTGAGCTGACATCACTGCAGACCTTTGTAACCTGAATAGGCTTGGCATTATACTTGCTGCCCGGTGAGCCTTAGTGTCTCCATCAGGCCCAAGAAACATGTTGTCGTGCCTGTCAAAGTTTGTCTCCACTGATGGGGTCCTGGTGTAGCGCTTGAGAATGTACCTTGACGGTATGTGATCCACAAAAAGGTGTGTGAATGCCAACACCAGGTGGCAGCAAAATAAACCTGTATTTATTTTATGTTACAAAAGAAATAATCTCTTTTTGAGTCACTGCAGTAAGTATAACATGGAAAACATACCTTTGTGCTCCCAAGTCATGCACTCACAGCTGAACACCGAGTTCTCTGGTTCTTCAACATCCACTACTGCTTTCACATGGAACTTATGTTGTATCCATGGGAAAGTAGTATCCACAGGCCGGTGCTTGACAAAGTAGTACCCAGTCTTATCCGGATCAGGTTGTATTGTAAATTTGGTGCTTGCTTTTTGAGTATCTTTGAACTCTTTGAACACATTTCTTGAATAGATCTTGGACAATTGCTGTTCAAATGGATGGTATGTGACTGTAACAGGCTCAGACTGCAGGGAGGAAAAAATCAAGTACATTCAGTAACTACCCACATAACATGTATTGATGTGAGTGCTGTCTGTAATTTCTCCAGAGCTGAAACATTCAGTAATCTTTTACATCACATAAATACACATAGCAGGGGCAAATTGTTATAGATGGTTACCTGAGAATTGTACTTTTCTCGTGCCTGATTCTCATACATGTGCTGCAGCATCTCAAGGAATTGCTTTACGAATCCATGTATAGGTGTCGAGTTATCGACATACCCTCCTTTAATCAAAGAATTGACGCTCTCACTTCTCTGCGTTGAAGATACGGTTCCACAGAAAATATTTTTGTAGAACGCAGCTATCCACATTTTCCTTGCATGAAACAAGCTCCCCATTACTGCACTATCTTGAATATTGAATTCATTTATCATATCTGCCCAGGCCCTCTCGAATTCAGCTGGATTCAGAGGATGGTTTATCACTGAAATTAGCCTATCACACAAAGTTGGATGTTCATTGTACAGCTGGTTCAGCGGGTCCTTGTATTTCCTCACCATATGCCACCTGCAGAATCTGTGGTAGGTCCGGGGGAATATGATTGGTATCGCAATCTCCATGGCATTATCTTGATCTGAAGGAAAAAGGGAAGGAGACTTAAGATATGCAAAATCATGTTCATGTTGCATCAAAGACGAAATGTGATATTCTGCAGCGCAAAAATACCTGTGAATATTGTTATCGGATCTTTATCACCCATGCATTCCCTAAACTGCTCAAAGACCCATCTGAATGTTCCTTCACGCTCATCTCTTATCAGCGCTTGCGCAAACACAACATTCTGTAGTTGGTTATTGAAACCCACGAACATGGCAAGAGGCATGCTGTATCTATTGGTTCTGTATGTCGTATCAAATGTAACAACATCTCCAAAGTCTGCAGTGAAAAATTTTCATTCAATAATTTTTTCACAGTAAATTTTTAATCCAGTAAATTGTTATTCTTTGCAATTATAGAACATTCAATTATTGTACACCATTCAGTATTTCAATAACATTCAGTATTATGAACTACCTTTGAAATCACCTTGCTGGCTAGCATAACTCCAGAATATATTACGGACCACATTAGTTTCATCCAAATGAAGCTTGTAAAAGAATTGAGGGTTGTTCCTCTTGCACTCCTCAAAATATTCAACCAGCTTAGGTATGTCATTGTTTACATCAGCACGCACAATGGCAGCCCTCCTGCATGCATAGCAGCCAGTCCTGAATCAGTAACTATGGACAGTAATTTTCAACACATTCAGTAATTTAATAAATCAGCAACTTGCAACACACAAGTAAATCAACAGAATATTCTCCATATATGCCTCAGTAATTTTTTTGCATCCAGGACATTCAGTAAATTTCAACAAAATAATACCTGTTTTGGACATCCTTTTCAGTTACGTTAAGGCTCTCGCAACCTCCAACAGTGTTCCTCAGTATGCTCATAACTTGCACATGCTTGACTTTGTTGTTGAGCAATAAATCAATCATCTTCTGAAGCGCAGGATTCTTGTTCTTGTGGGCCCTCATGCGCTTCACCATATTTGGTGACCAGGTAAGGATATGGTTGTGCTCAAGCATAATTCTCTTGAAACGCACAACCCCACCATCCTTTGACCCCACTGCGCACACCATAGCTTTGCAACCTTTGCGCATTGTTGTTTTGTCCCTTTTTCTGTTTAACCCCGGGCTTCCCCTATGCTTCCCTTGAAATGAACAATGATATTCTTGCCCACGATTGCCGTTCCTCATGTTGCCCTTTCGAACCGGGAAACCAGCAAGCATTGCATAGGTCACATAGAAATCATACGCATGAGTCAGGCTCTCAAATGTCATGTCACCATGCGGGACATACCTCTCAGCAATCCTCGGGTCCTGCAGATTATAAACAATGAGTAATATTTTCTACCTACTCCAAGTAACTTTCAGAAGCGTTATACACAAATAAACATATTTCACATATAAAAACATTGCAACAAAATTTATACACAAACAACCAAATTTCACATTACTTACATGAGAATATGTGGCGACAACATCTGGTGTGATTAGCTGCTCAGGGGGATAGGAGCTGGAGGCGTAATCATCACCTGGTACCTCATTGAATCATCAAGCCACGCTGGGCTGAATGATACCGGTACTGCTGGTATGGGAGCATCAGGTGTTGATGAAATTACAAGTGGTGGAGCAGTAGCTGGTGTTGGCTGTGGAGCCTCAATTGAAAGGTCAATAGAAATAGGGGAATCAATGTTATCGCCACCATTCTGTACTTGTGTGACCGCAGATGCAGTAGATTCAACATCCATGTTTCTGCAATAAACATATTCAAATAAGCGCATTCAGTAATTTACTCAGAGAGCTAACTGCAATCATTTTAATGCCATTTTCTTCAGAGGCACATAACCCTACAGATTTACAAAAACACAAGTACAATTCAATAAAGGATAGGACTAACAACATTTTTCCTATAGCTATACAATACACAACAATTTACAAATAGTCACCATCTACATACAAACATGACATAACTTATCCATAGGTAATACCACACAAAATATTTTTTTAATATCATCTTCTTCAAAGGCACATAACCCTATATATTTTCAAATTCACAATAACAAATTCAACAGAATACAAAAAAAAAAATACAAATCCTAATCAACAAATTCAGACATTAAGTAGAAGGCAACCTAAACATACCCATGTTTCTACAATAAACATATCCAAATCAACAAATTCAGTAATTTACTGAGAGCTAACTGCAATCATTTTTCAGTAATTTCATACATACAATTACATTAAGCCAGCAACCTTTATTAGTAATTTTCTCACAGCCATCTACATCCACTAATTTTCTCACATAAACATTCATCAGTATATTGTCAGTAATTTTCTCAATCTATGTTCAGTAATTCCAGAAACAAACAGAACAAACAGTAATTTTCTCAATCTATGTTCGGTAATTCCAGAAACAAACAGAACAAACGAGTAATTTTCTCAATCTATGTTCAGTAATTCCAGAAACAAACAGAACAAACAGTAATTTTCTCAATTTATGTTCAGTAATTCCAGAAACAAACAGAACAAAAATTTCACAAGCATGATCAAATCCGACCAGTGGATGAGGTTGCGCAGATGAGCGGGAGCTGCAGGCCTGCGTTGCTGGACTGAATCTCGCCAATTGGATCTCGCACCCACAGCAGATTGTGACGAATTACGGGAGCTGAAGTTGATGCGGCTCGCCGCTCCGTGCGAGGAGGACGAAGTGCGGGTGCTGAACTCGCCGCTCCTGCGGGGAGGAGGATGAAGCGCCGGGGAGACACGTGACGGCGCCTCAAGGGTTGGGCTCGCCTCTACCGTGGCGGTGAGGAAGCGCGGTGGAGATTTCGGACGATCTCGCCACGGGAGAGGCAAGGAGCGAGAAAACGCGGTAGCTGGCTCCCGATGCGGCGGCGGCGGCGGATCTCGGGGAGCGCCGCTACTCGGGGAGGCGCGGCAGGGGCCGCTGGGGGAGGTACGTGCGGCATCGGGACATAGAAATCGGGTGCTGGGTGGGCGAAGAGTTCGCACCCGTTACGGAAGCCCTGGGATGGCGCGCGGGAGTTTCCTCGCTCGGTCGGAAGTGGCGCGGGCTCGGACAGAAGTGGCTCGGGTGTAGAATAACTTATTCTACACCCGGGTGTAGAATAGTTCTGCCGTATATATATATATATAATGACACTGAAAAATAATGACATGGTTTGCTAAGCAAAGTGATACGGACAAAATTATGAGCCAAGAAGAATATTTTAAGATGAATGCAGCGACTCAAATAATTGAAACCGCTTTTCCAAAAGTGGAGGATGATCAAGGTTAATGTACGATCCAGAAGGCTCAGGCAAGAGTCGGTAGAATATCTCATCATAAAAGGAAGACCATAGCAACACAAAGTTCACACCTGGTGTCCTTAATACGAAACACCATACACCTGGTGTCCTTGATACAAGAAAGTTCGACACATGGTGTCCTTGCTACATGAAGATGGAGGTTACGTATGCTAAATAAACAGGAAGGAAGTACCACTCGCTCGATTATAAAAGAAGGACCCTGGCTTCGAGAAGAAGGCATCGGCCAATCGAGAGTCACCCAGCCATCCTCCGGAGCGCTCTTCCGCCTCCACCACCAAGTAGCAGAAGTAGCCCACTTGTAAAATAGAGAGTGTAATCCACTTGTAAGATACCGTCCGCAAGGTAATTTTTTCCTTTGTGTGTTTAAGTGTTTGGGGTTCCCGAAAGGGAAAAACCATATGTAAGCTATATTTGTGGAAATGAAGTAGCGTTGTCTTTGAAAATCCCTTGATATGGTCTAGTTCTTGCATATGGATTAAGTTTTTATGCTAGGGACCCTATAGGAGAGACCTCTACGGTGTAGTCCTCGTTTTAGCCCGGACTCGTGGCGTTAGAGAGGATCTGTGTGGCCACAGAGAAGTGTTCCCTTCGGGTAGAGGTTTCAAAAAAATCTCATTTGATATATCCGCTGAGGTTTTATTTTTCTTAAAGTATCTTTCCGATATTTTTCTAAATCAGTTTCTACATTAATGATATCTTCAAGATTTTCTATATCTTCGCTTTTACCTTTGAGTCTATCCATTAAGGTTAAAGGTCTTATATCTTTATTTACTATCCGGAGGGATTGATCTCCTCTGCAGACACCTTTAGATATGTCCATTTATCTGAATTTATGGATGTAGTGGAAGAAACTATTCCGGTTGAGGACAACACAAGTTCCTTTCCAATACTTTCGATATTAACCTTTTCAAGAATTTTAGCTAACAACTCGACTATGGTCTTATTCTGTTCTATTAGTATTTTTGAATCGTCTTCTTGTAACTTAATATCTTGTTGTTCTACTATAACTCTTTTAGATTCTAACTTCTTATAGATCAAAGAGACTTCTTCTTTGATATAATCACTATTTTGGCAATATTTATTTTGTTCTATTTTTCCTTCTTCTAATTTTTGTAACGCAAGATTTATTTTATTCTGTATTAAAGAGAAATTTTCTTCAGTCTCCTTATGGTTTTTATAAAGTTTGTCAAGTCTTATGTCTAATTCGTCTTGCCTTTTACCCCAAGTAATATAAAGATTATGTATTAAGTCTACTAGCAAGTTTAACTATCCTTGTGAACTATGCCAAGTATGATCTTCGAAGAATTAAGTCTGCACCTTATATTAATATTATCTTTTGTATTGATAACCTTTCCAGTATTTACTTCAAAATTCAAATACTTTAACTTCTCAATTGTAACGAGGCTCTGGTACCACTATTCACACGGATATATATATATTTATGCATATTGATAATTATTCTGGCAAAGATATAAAAATTCACGAGATATTTGAGAGCACAACGCGTAGGTTCACTATTCAAATTCGAGGTACTATTCAAATTGCTCTATTACTATTCAAATTCGAATTTCTACAGTGCTGCCCCACTAACTCAACAATGTCTACTTGGACAATTTCTGGTATCAATATAACAATAAAAAAGATGACAAATGGTACTATCTCGGCTATACTAAATAGCCTTTCTGAATATTTTCATATGATCAATGGAATGCTTCCATCATCGAATGCCCAGAAAGAATTCAATCAAGGCCTTTGTATGTAATTTTTAATGGGAAAATGTCAGGAATATATACATCCTTTGAAGAAATAGTGATCCTAAAGAAAGAAATGGAGAGGAGAAGACTATCTCCATCATTTGCAAAATATATGGATATTGATGAAGCATTAGCCAAAGCTAGAATGGCTATCGGGCCGAACTATTATATTGAACCATCCGCAAAAGAATATATACAGAGTTACGGATCGGTTCAAAAAAGAGTAATAGCACTTTCGAAGAACCAATAATAGCAAAAACAAAAGAGACAGGTGGAATGAAGAATAAAGAAGACAGTAGTTTATCTATGAAATTGACATACAAAGAATGTTTAATAAAAGGAGTTGATCCTTTAGACGGTGAATATATTGATTGGAAGATAGAAGAAAAATTTGAAAATATAGCACCTGGATGGAAGAAAGAGATAAAGGAAGACATTTTGAACTGGTCGATCTGTCTCTGTCTGTTGATCATCGAGAGGAAGGCCATCTTCGATTAGTTCAGCACCCGGTCTATTTCGTCGACGAGGTCTTGATGGAGTCCAGAGCTACGTTATCATTAGATACGAAGTTGATTTATGCTGTTGTCATTACTTCAAGAAAACTTAAGCATTATTTCCAAGCGCATCCAATTGATGTTAAGACTGGTTTTACAATTGGAGATGTGGTGAGAAATCGTGAGGCGGTTGGTACAATTGCCAAGTGGGCGATTGAGCTTGGCCGAGTATGAGATTACTTTTTCTTCTAGGACGGCGATCGAAGGGCAGGCTTTAGCGGATTTCTTTACGGAGTGGCTGGAAACTCAGGTTCCGCCAACTACCACAAACTTGGAGTATTCGGAGTTGTACTTCGATGGTTCCTTGCAGTTTTCGGGCGCAAGGCCTGGAGTAGTCCTCTTAACTCCTCGAGAAAGATTTGATGCGGTATGTGCTTCGGATGCACTTCCGAGCGTCTAATAATACGGAAGAATATGAAGCTCTTCTTCATGGGCTTCGTGTGGCAATTTCGCTTGGTGTTATGCGCCTGGATGTTTATGGTGATTTTGTGCTTATCATTCTAAAATCAGATTACCAAGTATTGGGAGGCTTGTTGACGCCGGTTTTTGACCAAGGGACCCATTGTCGGCGACTATAGGTCAAAAGAAGGCCGGTGAGCGAGAAGGCCGACGGCCGCTTGGGAGAGTAAAGGCGCGTACCTCCCGGGAATCGTGCGCCAACGCCAACGAGATGAGCATAACATTGATGGGCCTGGCCCACGTTGTAAAATTAGAAATAATAGTTTAATTTTGGAAAAAAAGATCTTAGTCGGTTAGGAAATCGGCCCGAAGAGGGTCCGAGTAGGATTCTTTGTGCCGAGTATAAATACATACTCGGATGTAACATGTAAACTCGATTCACATCCAATACAACTTTCGGCGCATCGCCAAACCCTAATTTTCTGTCAAGTCTTTCTTGTTTTCGCGCGGGGATCTTCGGGGCTCCGGTCGACGATACGTTGGCTTGACAAGGTAATTATGTTGTCTAATTCTCGGCGCATTGTTCGTAATTAGATAGCTTAATTGCTAGTTATCCGGCGACCAGATCTGTTTTTGATCGGCGTAGTGAGTATCGGCCGGGATGAGTCAAGTTGACCTGGTCGGGCTCGTGGTGGAGGTAGTTTGACTTGTCCTGCCTCCCGTTCCAGCCTTTGCTCACGGCGCCGATTGGCTTAGATCTGGTCGTTCGAGTCACGATAGCTGTTATGAGAATTTTTCTATATCTTGGCCGATTCGATCGTGCGGATTCGGTTGACGTGTCCTGTGTGCGCCTTTGCGATAGTTGACTTGTCCTAGGCGCATGCAGCCGATTGGCTAGGGTGTAGACTTACTTTCATAGTTAAGACGTTTATGATTGTGCTTGTCCTGAATCGGCGGGCGTGCGCGGTCGTTAGACTAGTCCAGCCGCGTGCCATCGGTTGACTTGTCTGTTGGAGCGATTGGTCGGTCGGGATACTGTGTGGTTGTATTTGTCTTCTTGTTCTTTCGGAGTGTTTAGCCGATTGCTTATCACGTTCATTAAGCTGCTTTATGTTTAATTAATGCTAAACCTGTTAAAGTTGCTTTTGAACCCGAGTTACTAAGTATGATCTTATGGATCATCATTATACCTTTGGACGAGATCTAAATAATTCAACGATATAATCAATGGCGA
This sequence comes from Chloris gayana, assembly GCA_031894775.1. Classification (NCBI taxonomy): domain Eukaryota; kingdom Viridiplantae; phylum Streptophyta; class Magnoliopsida; order Poales; family Poaceae; genus Chloris; species Chloris gayana. The sequence goes on from JAUNZO010003751.1 coordinate 49,751, forward strand.
GAATCGGCCGCATATCCGATCGGCCGATTCACGGATCCGATTGATGATTAAACTATCCTCTTGCTACCAAACCAATTACATCCTATTAATAGTTGCTTTGTTTACATTGTACTCGATAACATATCCCTGTAAAGTCTTAATGATTTGGTCGTCTACCGAGCGAAATCGGCTGCTAGTCACCGATCGCATGTTATAGCATCGGCTGATTTCGTATCGTTTGTACCACGGTTCGTTTGCCTAACATTTAATACATAAATGGATGGGCCGTGCTGTTCTCTGTTCATGGCCGATTTTGTCTATCTTATGCCGTGATCGGCCATGGCTGCACATCGGTCTATACGGGCCGATGACACTGGAATTTTACACTCTTTTATCGTCTTTGTTGGTTTGCGGGAAAACCATCGGCACGCACCGGCGCACACGAACATCGGCGAGTTGAACCGGTCCGTTGGGAGCACGGGATTCTGCGTCGGCTGGAATTTCGGTGGACTCTCCGGACGACGGTGTGTCGGCGACTTTTGACGTCAACACACTTTTTGGCACGCCCGGTGGGACTTCAACGCACTTGCATCAATCGTAATTAGATGTCGTACATGCGAGCGATCGGGGAGGACGGAACACCAATGGTCGATGCTTGAGAATCGGCCGATTTTCGTTCCGGTCCCTCTCGGGACGGATGGCAAAGGCCATGGGGAAGTTTCGATGACAACACACTTTCGGCCTGGGGAAGATGACGACAGAACAAAAACTGCGGTACCGGGAATACTTGGCCGAAGCAATGAAAAAGTACTTTCAAGCCACTGACGGTGACACGTGGCGAGTGGCCACAAAAGGAGACTTCCCTCGGATTACGCATCCGGAAGAACTAGACCAAATCAAAGCCCGAGAGCTGCGGGATGCCAACCAACTCGGTGATATGGTCAACTCGTCCGTTCATCATGCCCTAATCAATCAATCGGGCGTGTTGACCAACACCATCGGGAATTTGATCAAGGACACAATTGATGGTAGGCTGTTCATTGAAGGGTATTACGGACCTGCATACACTCGGCCTTTCGGCACTCTGTACGGTCGAATCGGGGAATTAGCCTCCAGTACCATACCGCGGGAAGGGTTTCAGCCCCGTACGGCATGCCACCTCACCTATGGCTTGGCAAGGACAATGCAAATGCAAGTACCGGTGCAACCCAGCCGAGGCAAAGAGGATGACGGTGGCCCCAAGAAGTCGGTAACGGAAGAAGGCAACGAGACAAGATGTACAACGGCCGACTTACGAGTTGGGGGCAGCAACCAATGTGGCGGCGGTCCCACGGATGGCACGGCAACCCAATTTCTTCTACGTACCAAATATCGGTCCGAGTGGAATTGAAAACTCACCTACTATAGTACGGCCGATATACGGTATTCCACGACCAAGCTGTCGGGGACGGGGATTCATGAGTCGGACGGCCGATCCAATCGGCCATGAATTATGGAATCGCTCACGTGATTGTTATTCCCGGCTACTAGCCAGGATTTCCGGGAACGGTCGGTTGATACACCCAAGCGGGGGACAACCCAATACAGCTTATATGACGGGGACCGGATCAGCAATTGCTTGGACCCAATGATATGAATAGCCTCATGGCTAAAATCGCCGATATGATGAGAGATCAATTCGATTTGAAGCCTAAGGAGAAGAGTGCATTATATCGGCGACCTTACCACTGATTGGATGGATTCCGTAGCTTTACCCAATAAATATAAAATTCCTGAGTTTTCCAAATTTTCCGGGCAAGATAATACATCGACTATGGAGCACATCGGCCGATATGACGCACGGTTGGGTGAGGCGTCTACTCGGGAGGCTTTGCGGGTCGGGTTATTCCCACTTGTCATTGTACGGATCGGCCTTTTCATGGTTTGCTTCGCTGTCGCTTTGGTTCTATTCAAAGTTGGGCCGATGCGGAGAAAAGGTTTCACTCGTACTTTTTACGGGCATCACCGAGCTCGGTTTGTCGATTTAATGGCGGTAAAACAGAAAGCGGGGAATCGATAGGCTGATTATATACGAGAGGTTCGGGACTGCGAGGGACGATGCTACAACACTGAACCTGACGAGCAACGATTGGCCGAAATTGCTTATGCGGGGTTATTCTCCAACATCAAAGAAAAGTTTACCCCACATGAGTTTGATGGGCTGGCACGGCTAACACGAAGAGCGGTTGGCCGGGAAGAGAATCTCCGGCTCACCGGGAATCGGCGATATCGGGTAGCTTATGCTGATTTCGACGGAGAAGATGATGAAGAGGAAATTAATGCGAGTGGAGTGGACTAATAACAAACGGCCGATATTTTCTCCGCATGTCAATCCTAAAGAGAGAAAATATGATTTTGATTTATCTAAGGCCGACGAGATATTTGATCGAGCTGCTGCGGGAAAAGAAAATTCAGCTTTCGCCTCATCACGGGATTCCTACGCCGGAGGAGTTGAAGAAAATGGCTAAGTGGTGCAAATGGCATGGAAATTCACATCATAACACTGTTGATTGTTATGCTATGAGAGATGAGATCCGAGAAGGCGGTTGACGAGTGGGATATTGCGAGCGGTGATGTGAAGAAGAAGATGAAAGTTGATGGGCACCCTTTCCCTACTAATACGATGTACATCAATACCATCGGTGGTGGATCAGCTGGTTTCATACGCCGATATGAGAGGAAGAGGGAGAGGGAAGAAAGAGATCAAGTGGCATATGAACGAGGAATCTATCGGTCAAAGTCGGCGATACGAGCAAAGCGTGATCCGCGAGAAGATTTTGACCCACACTTGGGATTGTCCTTTCTTTCGATGCTTGCTGGGACCGAAACATGAAGCTTCCATCTATCGAGAAGCTGTCCGAGTGCACGGCGGGAAGAGTATCGTGACGTCGGGTCGTCAAATTACCGAGGGACGGCCGATTGATCGCAACTATGAATCTCGACAATCGGCCCCCGGAAGAGCAATCGACTACGATCACGGGTATGATGAACGAAGATACGTAGTGCCGAAGAGAACCTCCGTTCACGATCGGCTGGGGCCAATAAATGATGAAGAAGAGTTCGATTACCAATACCATGAAGATTCGAGAGGTGATCAAATCGAGAACGAAGGTCGGTGGTGCCCGGTGGTTTGCTCGGCAAAACCCAAAAGAGGAGGCTTCAAAGAATGCGTTGTCGAGAAATCAAGGGTGGACGCCATTACGAGAGATGACCAAGATGATGAGCCCAAGCCCAAGAAGCAATGGAGGCCGAAAGTGCGGTCTCGGGTGGTACGAGGCTGAAGCCGCGGTGAATATGATGTCACTAATGCCCGGGATTGTCGGATCGGCCGATGAAAATTCGAGTGAAGAAGAACCGGTTAGGGAAACTCGGAGATTACTGTGGACGCCGGAATCAGCGGTATTTGATAAGCCGGTCAACTACGATCATTTGCACCTCAAGGCATTGTACATTAGCGGCTATGTCAATGGGTCGCCGATGAGGAAAATGTTGGTCGACGGAGGAGCGGCGATCAATGTCATGCCGATTACTACATACCGCAAGCTCGGGAAGACGCCGAGAAGAAATGATAAGGGCTAATCGACGCTCAAGGATTACGGCGGGAGAAGCCAAGATGTGCGTGGGGCCGCAATAATGGAGATCAACTGTGGGAAGCAAAACCATACCCACCACTTTTTTCATCATTGACGGGAAAGGTGCATACACAACTTTGTTAGGGAGAGGCTGGATTCATGCCAATTGTTGCATCCCCTCAACCATGCACCGGTGTTTGATTCAATGGATCGGCAACAAGGTCGAAATCGTGCGGGCCGATAAGTACGTAACCATTGCAACCGCCGATTTCGAGTTTGCTGGTCTAGAGAGCTTGCCTTGTTTATCGGGCACGTATTGGGATGCGGAGGCCATAAACATCACGAGATGATGGAGTTATTGTGGCCAGGGAGTCGGGTACCCCCGGCTACTCGATGGGCCCCACGGGAGAATTGACGGACAATCGGCCGATCGATGTACACAGCGAAGACATGGTGAGTCGGCCGATTGATGAGCCGGAGGACGGGAAATTAGGCCACGGTTTTGTGTCGGCCGATGAATTAGAAGAAGTGGATATAGGGGATGGAGCCAAGCCTCGACCAACATATATTAGCAAGAAATTGTGTAAAGAAGTAAGAGATGAATTGGTGGCCTTATTGGAAGAATTTAAGGATTGTTTTGCTTGGGATTATAGCGAAATGCCTGGACTCGGCCGATCTATTGTTGAACATCGGTTGCCCACTAAACCCGGATATCGACCATATAAGCGGGGGGCTCGGAAGATTGACCCTAGGTATTATGAAGCCGTCAAAGAAGAGATTATCGAGATTGTATGAAGCCGGCTTCATCGAGGCCATGCCGATATGCGGAGTGGGTTTCTAGTATTGTGCAGGTGGAGAAGAAAAATGGAAAGATGCGGGTCTGCATTGACTTCGGGAATTTGAATAAGGCAACTCCGAAAGATGAGTATCCAATGCCAAACGCCGATTTGTTGGTTGATGCAGCCGCCGGCAACAAAATTTTGAGCTTTATGGATGGAAATGCTTGGGTATAATCAGGTTTTTATGGCTGAAGAAGATATATCGAAAACGGCATTCGGATGCCCGGGGCGTTGGGATTATATGAGTGGGTTGTTATGACCTTCGGCTTAAAAAATGCTGGTGCCACGTATCGAGAGGGCCATGAATTTTATATATCACGATTTGATCGGCCGATTGGTGGAAATTTATATTGATGATGTCATGGTGAAATCAAGATCGGTTGGAAGTCATGTGGCTGATCTCGGGGAAGTGTTGAAGAGGACGAGACAATACGGATTGAAGATGAACCCGCTCAAGTGTGCGTTTGGTGTCTCGGTTGGACAATTTCTGGGGTTTATTGTGCATGAAAAGGGAATTGAAGTCGGCCCTAAGAGTATTGATTCTATCGAGAAAGTTGGAACCGCCGACGAACAAGACGAAGCTCCGAGTCCACGATCGGCAAGATTAATTTTATTAGGCGATTTATCTCAAACTTGTACGGCCGACTTGATGTGTTTACGCCATTATTGAAGCTCAAGGCCGGTCAAGAGTTTCGGTGGGAGCCGATCCATCAAAAGGCTTTAGAAGATATCAAGAAGTATTTGGTGTCCCCACCGATGATGGTTCCGCCAAAGTCGGGCACACCCTTTAAGTTATATTTATCGGGTGATGATAGGTGCATCGGCTCGGCATTGACTCAAGAGCGAGGAGGGAAAGGAGCGGGTCATATTTTATCTCGGCCGCAAGGCGATTGATGCAGAAACACGGTATCCGGAAGTGGAAAGGTTATGTCTCTGTACGTATTTTTCATGCACGAAATTAAGGCATTATACGTTGGCCGAAGAATGTCTTGTCGTTTGCCGGGCCGATGTCGTAAAGTATATGCTATCGGCTCCGGTCCCCAAAGGCCGGTTGGGCAAATGGATGTTGGCAATTGCGGAGTTTGATTTAGGCTATGAATCGGCCAAAGCGGTGAAAGCACAAGTATTGGCTGATTTAGTGGTGCAACACGGTGAACACTCGGCCAAATATGTTGAACCGGTGCCATGGACGGTGTTCTTTGATGGTTCGATTTGCAAAGAAGGAAGTGGAATCGGCTTGGTTGTTGTGTCGCCTCGGGGGCGATGCGTGGATACTCTATTACGGTGGAGGCGTACACCAACAACCAAGTCGAATACGAGGCGATATTAAAAGGATTGGAATTACTCATCGATGCCGGGGCTGATTTTGTGGAAATTTTCGGAGATTCCTTGTTGGTTGTGAGTCAAGCTGGCCGATGAGTATGAGTGTAAAGATGGAATATTGTTGCAATATCATAGAAAGTGCCAGAAGTTAATGAAAAGGTTCAAGTGTGTTAAAGTCAGCCATATACCAAGAGAGCAGAATTTTGAAGCAAATAACTTGGCTCGGCTAGCATACGGATATCGGCTCGCCGAAAGCAGCTTAGAGATAGGCTGATATTGAAGAAGCCGATTGGCGTACGGAAATTCGAAAATTTTTGAGCAATCCATCCCAACCTACGAGATAAGAAGATAAGATATAAAGCTTTAAAGTATGTTACGTTGGATGATCGACTATTTTTCAAGACAATTGATGGGGTGCTTCTCAAGTGTATTGATGACACGAGGCAAAAGTGGTAATGAGCGAAGTACATGATGGGATTTGCGGAACGCATCAATCGGCCCATAAGATGAAGTGGCTGCTAAGGCGAGCTGGTTATTGCGGCCGACAATGTTGGCCGATTGTTTCAAATATTACAAGAGTTGCCAAGGCTGCCGAGAAGTCGGGCCTATACGAGAGGCGCCGCATCGGCTATGAATCCGGTAATCAAACCTTGGCCGTTCGAGAGGTTGGGCTATGGATATGATCGGCGAGATAAATCCAGCATCGAGCAAAGGGCATCGGTACATATTGGTAGCTACAGATTACTTCACAAAATGGGTTGAAGCGGCGCCCTATCGTAAAGTTTCGACGGCCGACGTGATAACGTTTGTTAGAGAGCATATTATTTATAGGTTTGGGATTCGAGAGACAATCACAACGAGATCAAGGATCGGTATTCACGTCGGACGAATTTCAATCTTTTGCTTGATGAAATGGGAATTAAGTTGATTAATTCATCGCCATATTATGCCCAAGCCAATGGACAAGGCTGAAGCGGCGAATAAGAGTACGATCAAGTTAATCAAGCGGAAAATACAAGAGTATCCTCGTAAGTGGCACATGAAATTGATGGACGCTTTGTGGGCTTATCGTATGTCACGACATGGAGCTATGCAAGTTGCGCCGTATCAGGTGGTATATGGGCACGAGGCCGTGCTGCCATGGGAGACGGCTATCGGCTCCGGAAGGATTGAGTTGCAACAAAAGCTTTCGGCCGATCGGTACTACGGATTGATGATGGATGAATTAGAAGATGTAGTACAAAATCGAGCTGGATGCATTGGAAAAAATAGAGCGAGAATAAGGCGAGGGTTGCCCGCCATTATGATAAGAAGGTTGTGCGAAAGCAGGTTTAAAGAGGGCGATTTGGTGCGGAAGCTTAGGATGCCGATCGGTGTGAAAGACAATCGGTTTGGTAAATGGTCGCCTAATTGGGAAGGACCTTATTTGATTAGCCGATCGGCACCGGGTAATGCATATATTTTGAAAGAGTTAGAAGGGGAAGAATTCGGCCGAGCACTTAATGGAAAGTATTTGAAGCGGTATTATCCTAGTATTTGGATTAACTCATAGTGTTCGGCCTAAAAGAGACTAAAGCCGATGTCGATGCACATCGCCTTGAGACGGCCGATGCGAGAGTATCGCCCTTAGCCCAAAAAATATATGAAAGTAAGACGAGAGGAAGTCACCGATAAATTAGCCGATGTTTGAACATCGCCTTCGGACGGCCGATATGATTGTATATCGCCCTTAGTGCAAAAAATGTTTACAACCAAAACTTTGTTCAAAGTCCTATTACACCTAGGCATAGTCAACGGCCTCGGCGCGGGACAAGAAGTCTTGGACAGCGAGATAGTGCGCCGGCCGGCGTGGAGTCGAGTTTGGCCATGACCAATAGGTCATCCTCGATGGGGCCGACATCGGCTTGCGCCGCGGCAACCATCTTCTCGGCCGTTTGAATGGCTTCGTCCGTCGTCTTCTGGCTGAGCCGCCACATCGGCCGACAAGCTGTGTAATAGTAGCTTCCAAGACCGCCGCTGCCTCCTCCTTGAGAGCCGAGAGATGCTCTCAAATCGGCAATCTCCTGGTTGATTGCTTGCGGTTCATCCTGCCGATTTGAGAGTTGCTCTTGCATCTCCTGGGTCTTACGGACCTCCTCCTCGGAACGCTTGATGGAGTTATCGGCGAGTAACGCAGCTTGCTGCTGCTCGCATGGCGAGCCAAACGCCGGCTGGGCACGAGTGAAGTCCATTTGCCGGTACTCCATGTATGCCACGCGGTGCAAAGCATCGCGCACATCCTCCGGGAGCTCGGTCCAGGACCTCCAAGTCTCGGGTCCTTATGGGTTGTGCGTCGGCCACCAAGCGATCAACGAGAAGAGGCCTCAAGCTTGCGCGCGATTTCGGCCATGGTGTTAAGACTAGAAGCGAGATACCAAAATCGGCGCGGGACGAGGGAAGCTTAGTGCCTGGAATACCAAGGAAAAATAAGGTGAAGTTAATAATCGGAAGCAAATCAAGAAAATAAAAAGGAGATAGTAAAAACAAACCTGCGAAGCGTCAATGCGAAGTGGTGCGGACGTCTATCGGGTGAGCCATTGAACCCACGGGTTCATGTGTTCCGATCAGCTCTCGGCCGGCCGATCCTCCTTCTCCGGCGGCATCCTCGGAGGCGGCATCGGGCATATGTCCGGTTTGTTCGGTTTCGGCGGGCTCATCGGCGAGGCTCATCGGCGGCGGTATTTACGAGGAGAAGGCTGCGGACGGTTCCTGGCCGGCCGGTTCTTCGACGACAATGGTGCCTTGTTCAAAATCGGCGGCGATTTCGGAAGACGCGAGGCCGATCCAAGCGAGTTGGGCTCTCCATGGGATTTGGATCGGCCTGGCTTGGTGTGACTTCGGGATCCGGAGCCGTTTGAATCGGCCTTTCGGGTGTCGGCGTCCTGGCCCGTGGAGGAGTCGACGGGCGAATCGGCCTATCGGGTGTTGGAGTGCGGGCCGAGGAGGAAGAACCGCCGGTTCCTGCTAAGAACTCATAGTTAGACGGCATATGCGGTGAAAAAAGGGATCAGCAATCATACAATAATAACTTGACGCGGCGGAGATGGATCATTGAAATAGTCGGGTCGGACGGGCGTACTGAGTTGCTTCACCGGCGCGCGGTGTCGCTTTAGGGCTTGAGTCGGCCCTGCAGGTGGCACGTTAGCCTTTCTCTTGCTTGGGGACGGCCGTTTTAGTCTTGGCCTTGCGGGCAGCTGGTGCCCCTCGACTCATCGCCGCAAAAGCTTGGGCGGGAGTGCGATCGGTGAAGCCGATATTTGGAGCAATTGGGCTCGGCATTAAGTATGCAATCGGCCGGCCACTTGAAACTACGGGTCGGCGGCTCCTCCGTGTCCGGCTGAAAAGAATATACAAGGGTGAGCATTTGGAGTGGCCGATTTCATTTACAAAATCGGCCTTATAAAATAAATCGATTATACATACCTCGGCGAAAGCTTCACTCGGGACTAAGCCGAGAGAAGAAGGAGGCGGTATTCGAGCTGCGGAGGTGCCGGTTCCACTCGCCCCACCAACGGTCAAAGAGGCGAGTACTTCGGGCGCGGGGAAAATCCGGTTAAGTCGCCGGTGACGACATCGGCGGTGCGGCCGACGAGCCAATTCCAGCGAATGGCGTTGTCGACGGTAGCTCGCGCCTTTATTTGCCCCACATAGAAGAGGCTGGGGGGCAGGCGGCGAAGCCGAGTTGGCGGGCTGCCACCGACGGGTGGTAGAACTCATAGGAGCGAAAGCTTTGCTCCGGCAACGAGTCCCGTCGGCGGCGAGACGGGGCGGAGACGGGTGGTGAAGATCTTGACCGCTTCCGCGTCGGCCGTCGGGAAGGTGGGGTCGATCGGGAAAGGAGTGTCATACCCCTTCTCGAAGAAATCAATGTACGGGTACCAATCCGTACTTTCGTTGTTGAGGCCCTTGTAGAGGGCGGCGAACCAATATGCCAAGGTGTCATCCGATATGGCCGCCCCTGGTGCCATGGACAACGCTTCCCCGAAAGAGATACATCGGGCTGGATCGGGCGTGGCCGGTCCGGCATGATTGCCGGGGAAGGTGAGAACAACGAGGTCCGGATCGATGGCCTTGGTGGTATGAAGGGACAACCACATTTGGATGAACCACCAAGGGCCTCCCGGGTTCTTGGCTGATCGGCGGAGCGCAACTCCACCGAGACTTGGTGAAGAAGGAGGTAGGCCGATCCCGGAAGATACTTGCCCATAGGGAGGGCATAGGCGTCGGCCGATACATCGGCCATCGGCGGGAAGTTGTTTGTGGGGCTCACGGCGGCCCCACGAGAAGAAGAAGTGGTCAAGCCACATGTTGAGAAAGGCAACGTGCTCGCGGCGATCGGCCAGAGCCGTGCCCTTTGTTGTAGGTCCGGATGTAGTTCTTCCAACCCCTGGTGTCCTTAGGGTTGATCCGATGGGAGGACTTAATGCGGATGGCGTGCGGGGTGGCCTCCGTTGTGATATTCAAATCGGCCAACATGGCCGGTGTCCGGGAGGGTCATGGTAGCCGGGCCGTGGCCGAACATGAAACGAGTTCAAGGCATCGACCCGGAGGTAAGAAGCTGCCACCGGCAACGGTTCGTTCTTGTGGTGGTCGGCCAAGGAGAGTTTGATGGCGTGGGCAATGCCGATATTGGCCCAACCTTGGCGATGGACGGCCGATACTCGGTTATACCAATCGCGCCATCCGGCGACGGAGTCGGCCATGACCTAAAACTATTGGCCCACTCGGTCGGTAAAGGAGGCTGTTGCCGAAACGGGACCCGGTTCGTTTCGGCACGGATGAGATACGTGGGGTCGGGATCACCCATGGGGCCCAAAAAGAAGTGAGTGGGGATATTGGATGGGATGGCGACTTGGTTCCGGATTTCCTAAAAACAAGAATAGGGCTAAAATGAGAAACGGAACGGAAGGGAAATAGATCGTGAAAATGAACAAGAACAAGAACATGAAGAAAATTGCAAAGGTAGGAAAGAGAGATGCTCGAATGTACATTACCTCCGGAACGGCGTTGGTGGTAGCAACGACGCGGTCGGCGGCGGCAGCGCAGCAGCGGCTAACGGCGGGATTCATGGTCGCCGGAGGAGAAAAGACGGCGGCGGCGCGGTGAAAGGTTGAAAGGGCTCGAGAAGGCAAAGGTTGCTAGGGCAGATGAAGACGAAAGCCAAGGAGAGGAAACGGATGGGAATGACCGGGGGTGGCCCTGGGTTTTATGGAGAAGTGACGGGCGATAAAACCGGCGCGGTAAAAGAGGATAAATCGGTCAGACGCATGCGTTGCATACCCCGAGGCGGGGGACATGTGTTGACGCCGGTTTTTGACCAAGGGACCCATTGTCGGCGACTATAGGTCAAAAGAAGGCCGGTGAGCGAGAAGGCCGACGGCCGCTTGGGAGAGTAAAGGCGCGTACCTCCCGGGAATCGTGCGCCAACGCCAACGAGATGAGCATAACATTGATGGGCCTGGCCCACGTTGTAAAATTAGAAATAATAGTTTAATTTTGGAAAAAAAGATCTTAGTCGGTTAGGAAATCGGCCCGAAGAGGGTCCGAGTAGGATTCTTTGTGCCGAGTATAAATACATACTCGGATGTAACATGTAAACTCGATTCACATCCAATACAACTTTCGGCGCATCGCCAAACCTAATTTTCTGTCAAGTCTTTCTTGTTTTCGCGCGGGGATCTTCGGGGCTCCGGTCGACGATACGTTGGCTTGACAAGGTAATTATGTTGTCTAATTCTCGGCGCATTGTTCGTAATTAGATAGCTTAATTGCTAGTTATCCGGCGACAGATCTGTTTTCGATCGGCGTAGTGAGTATCGGCCGGGATGAGTCAAGTTGACCTGGTCGGGCTCGTGGTGGAGGTAGTTTGACTTGTCCTGCCTCCCGTTCCAGCCTTTGCTCACGGCGCCGATTGGCTCAGATCTGGTCGTTCGAGTCACGATAGGCTGCTATGAGAATTTTTCTATATCTTGGCCGATTCAGCTGTGCGGATTCGGTTGACGTGTCCTGTGTCTGCCTTTGCGATAGTTGACTTGTCCTAGGCGCATGCAGCCGATTGGCTAGGGTGTAGACTTACTTTCATAGTTAAGACGTTTATGATTGTGCTTGTCCTGAATCGGCGGGCGTGCGCGGCCGTTAGACTGGTCCAGCCGCGTGCCATCGGTTGACTTGTCTGTTGGAGCGGCTGGTCGATTCGGGATCTGTGTGGTTGTATTTGTCTTCTTGTTCTTTCGGAGTGTTTAGCCGATTGCTTATCACGTTCATTAAGCTGCTTTATGTTTAATTAATGCTAAACCTGTTAAAGTTGCTTTTGAACCCGAGTTACTAAGTATGATCTTATTGATCATCATTATACCTTTGGACGAGATCTAAATAATTCAACGATATAATCAATGGCGAGAATCGGCCGCATATCCGATCGGCCGATTCACGGATCTGATTGATGATTAAACTATCCTCTTGCTACCAAACCAATTACATCCTATTAATAGTTGCTTTGTTTACATTGTACTCGATAACATATCCTGTAAAGTCTTAATGATTTGGTCGTCTACCGACGAAATCGGCTGCTAGTCACCGATCGCATGTTATAGCATCGGCTGATTTCGTATCGTTTGTACCACGGTTCGTTTGCCTAACATTTAATACATAAATGGATGGGCCGTGCTGTTCTCTGTTCATGGCCGATTTTGTCTATCTTATGCCGTGATCGGCCATGGCTGCACATCGGTCTATACGGGCCGATGACCTGGAATTTTACACTCTTTTATCGTCTTTGTTGGTTTGCGGGAAAACCATCCGCACGCACCGAGCGCACACGAACATCGGCGAGTTGAACCGGTCCGTTGGGAGCACGGGATTCTGCGTCGGCTGGAATTTCGGTGGACTCTCCGGACGACGGTGTGTCGGCGACTTTTGACGTCAACAAGGCTAATGATGACAACATGATTGCATATCGTCGGGAGGTCTGAAACTTGAAGATAAGTTCGACGGTCTTCGCTTTACTCATATTTTGCGCGGGAAGAATTCTGCTGCGGATGAGTTGGCTGGGCTTGGTTCTTCAAGGTAGGCAGTACCACCAGGTGTCTTTCTTCAAGTCTTGGAGAAGCCGTCGGTTAAAATTAACAAGAAGGTGCTTCGGAAATTTAGACTAGGGATGCGGTCCTTGAGCCGCCACGGACCGATACACCGGTCCCTAGTGCGAGTATGGACCGGTTCGGCGGTCCCTGCTGTTGAAGTTATGGTGATTGATTTGGATTGGCACAATTAGTACGTTGATTATCCGAAGGTAGGATTGGTGCCCGAAGACCGGATCGCTCGGCAACGATTGGAAATCGAGCCGTGAAGTATTTGCTTGTTGATGATGAACTATATCGGTGTGGAGGTGACAACATGTTGATGAAGTGCGTTTCTACTGCCGATGGGATTCAATTGTCTGGAAGAGATTCATAGCGGTATTTGTGAAAGTCATGCGTCTTCAAAGACATTGGTTGCCAAAGCTTTCGAGACAAGGATTTTATTGGCCTACCGCAATTGACGATGAAAAGCAAGTGGTCGGGATATGTGAGGGATGCCGGTTTTTTGCGTGCCAATCTCATGTCCCTACTCATGAATTACGTATGATACCTATGACCTGGCCGTTTGCTACTTGGGGCTTGATATTGTTGGACCATTCAAGAAAGCGCCGGGTGGCTTCACCCATCTTTTTGTTGCGATTGACAAGTTTTCTAAGTTGGTTGAAGCAGAAGCTATGACTAAGTACTTGCATCATTGCATCATTACGGATAACGGACCGTAATTTACTTCGGAGGAATTCAAACAATTCACGAGAAGATTTGGGTATCAAGATTAATTATGCATCGCTCTCGCATACGTAGAGCAATGGTCAAGTAGAGTGGGCAAACGGCATGATTCGACTGGTCGTAAACCAAGGATTCACGACCGCTTGAAGCCTTATGCCGGGAAGTTGGTCAAGGAATTGCCATGGGTCTTATGGGGCGCCGCACGAATACCGATCGAGCAACGGGGCAATCTCCATTCTCCCTCGTTTATGGGTCTAGGGCAATGTTGCCTACGAGAGGTTAATTTGGTTTACTGCTCCTGTGAGCAATTATTATGAAGAGAAATATGATGATCAACACCGGATGGAGTTGATTGCTACGGAGGAATTGCGTGAAGCGGGCTCTTATTCGGAAGGCCAAGTATCGGCAAGGGTTGTTGTGTTATTACGTTCGCAATATTAGACCGAGAGAATTTCAAGTGGGCAATGCTGGTGCTCGGGAAGATACGATCAACAAAGAATCGACACAAGTTATCACCGGTCTCGGAAGGGTCGTTTATTGTTAAATCGGTCTCCAAACCGGGTGCATACCGACTTATGACGAGAGAGGAAGAAATTCCAAATTCATGGAATATTGATCGGCTACGTCGCTTTTATACTTAAGCTTTTTTGTATTTCTCCTTATGTACTGCTATGCTCATGATAGCTGTTTGATAATATGAGATATATCTTCAAAAGTTTGTGTATGTCTCGAGCATCATAATTTTGCATTAACTTACCGAGCCGGGGGCTACTATTTGATAGTGGACGGTTACAATTTTGCAATCCTGAATCTTGGGACCGGTCGTATTTTGAAGTCATGAGATTTAGTTAACGAGACTACCTCCATGAGTTATGCCCAGTGTTATTGTGAGCCGGTGGTCATGGTTTGGTTGTGTTTGGGTTAACTATTTTTGGTTGGCTATAAGGCAAACCGGTCAAATCGGGATAACGTTGAAGTGTTAATGACCGGTTACTAAAGTTTAATTACATTAGACATATGATGTTTGTTACGGACCGCTGTAGTATTGCGCGAAAGGAAGAACATTGTATGTTGAAGTCGGAAAAACATATAAATACCGGTCATAAATAAGAATAAAGTGAAATTGCAAAATTTAAACATTCATAGTATTTGAATTTACATAAGTGCAATTATACACTTTTTCATTATTTATCTCGGATACATTATAAGACTCAAGTTGCTGAGTTTGGACCGCTTGAAGCTCCGGTGTCACCGGTCTTGGGGTTCTTTGTCGGAGAGTCATCTAACGTTTCTTCGGAATTTGACAAATCTAACAATGCGTCGAAGTTCGGATCGTCGAATTCGGCTTCGGCGGCTTCTCCGATGGCTTCGGAAGCTTGGTCTATGGCAGGGTGAGCTGCGGCAACATCTAAAGGTTTTGGCATCGAATCAACCGGGAGGTCTTTGACAAGAAGGCTCACGGTTCCGGTGAGAGAATTTTTCAACTCATTGAACCGGTCTTCAATTATGTTGGGATGAGCATCGATATTGATGAAGTTGAAGTCACAATCCTCGACCGGCGTCCATGACTAGATCATTGCCGTGATTTGGGCACCTCCGGAGGCTGCAATCATCGTGGAGTGTTCCCGGATGCGACGAGGAGCATCCCACAATGCCGCTTCAAGCATCGAAGTTATTGCTTTGTGTGGGATTTCTCCTCCACCCAAATATTCTACCGAGTCTTTTGGTGCCTCGGGAGAATTCTGCAAAGATGAAGACAGGTATGTTGAAAGGTTAGCGGTATTGATGGAAGTATAAGACCGGTATTATGCGGTGTAAAGAGAGACTTACGCACTGTGAGATACATACGGATTCCTGAACTTCGCCTTGTAATTAACATTGGAGGCCTTTAGCCTGGTTTCCTTCTTCGAGCGGGTGTTGGATTTCCTCTTCTTTCACCTGGAGAGCCTCGCTGGGCAAACTCGTGCGCTTCCCTAACAGCCCTGTCTCTTTCTTCCTGAGCGAGTCTTGGCAGCTTCAAGCGCCCTGTTCAAGTCGGACTTGAGTTGGGCATTTTCTTCTTCCGTTGCTTTGGCGGATTGGAGAGCTTACGTCAAGATGTTGTCCTTAGCGGTCAGCTCACCCTCAATTCTCCAATCCGAGCTGCCTGCATCTCTTCAAGTTTCTTGTCTTCTTCTCGAGGCGGTGTCTTGATGCGCCACTTTCTCTTGAAGAGTTTCTTCAATCTTCTTGTGGGTCGCAATCGGGTCTTGTTGGACTGTAATGAAATCGGATCGGTCAAATCTATGGCGGGCAAACCGGTCGAGTGAAGTTAATGTCATGAAGGGTCAAGAGATAATTTACCTTGAATTTCTTTCTTGAGCCCGAGGATTTCTCTGCGACGATCTTCCATGATTTGGTTGGTGTTATGGATATTCTACTCTTGCCGCAGGAGGTCTTCTTCCCGGGTCGGCGAGAATAGAGGCCTGCTCCCCAAGCTCCGTGAGTTATTGCTTGGTGTGGCTCGGCTCCTCTTCAAGGCGGTAGATGATAGCGGTCTTTGCTTCGGAGCTCTTTAAGAGGGTATGTGTCGGTGTTGTGAAACCGGCCGACAAGTAAATTTGTGTTTGGAGGGGATCGACGCTACTATTCGGATGGGCCTTGGATGTTTTAGGAGAGCGTGGTTTATACTTGGTTCGGGCGATCGAAGCCCTACGTCCGGTTCGAGGATTGTTCGTGTTTTGTCTTGCAAAAAGAGCTACAAAGGATGCGAGGGAGGAGGGTCGCTCCAAGCCTCCGTGTGCAATGTGCTCTAGGATGTGTGTGTGTGATGAGTTCGATTAGCTCAATCCGTGTTGTGTGTCCCCCCTTTCTTGCGTGTGTGTGGGGTCCCTTTTATAGTCCAAGGGCCGGGCCACTTACGGGTGGGGTCGGAGTTACTACCTATCGTCCCAAGCGGGGTCGGGGCCGTCGTGCACTACCACTGCTCGCATGCGGGCCGCTTTGGGCGCTCCGGTCGTGCGGCGTTCGGTTAGTCTTGATTGGTAGCGCCGGAGTCAATGCCACGCTCGTCACCGTGGCAGCCGTCTGTCGCATGGCGGTCTCCATCCATCACTCCCGTTCATCATGGCTCCGGCGGGCGATGGTGTTGACGCCTCCGTCTTGTCATCGTGCCGGGGGTGTGCGGCGACGCGTGAAGATGAGACAAGAGGAGCTGCGGCTGATCTCACCCAATCCCTGTGGATTGGTGAGTTCCCGAGCGGAGTTATGGCGATCCCTGTTCACTGTGAGGCTTCGTGAAGAAGCCATTTGCCTCGAGTCGGGCGAGGCGGGGATCGGCGAGCCCGCCGGAGTCTCGAGTCGGGCGGGGCGGAAGTGGTGCACCTGCCCGACCCGGAGTCGGGCGAGGCGGAGGCCGCGGGCCTGGCTTTCGTAGCCTTCGTAGGCCTAGGCGGATGCTTGTTGGTCGGCCACGGGACAGATTACGAGGCTATTGTCCCGTCAATCGCCCGGCCTCCGTCCGGTCCACGAGCCATCATGGGCTTGGTAATGATCACGCTGCTCTGCCGGCTGAACTAGCGCTAGCGTGCGGCGCTGCGGAACGGGACGGTTAGGTGCTGCGCCGGTCACATCACGTCATGTTGGTGAAACGAGTTCCCGGGCGGCGTAATTGCGCCTACCGGCCTGCCGCAACTCCTCCCCTATCCGGTGGGTGAGGTCGCTTCTCCGCGAAGCAAAGGCAAACGCGGCGGGGATTGCGGTCCCACCCGACGCCGAGTCGGGCGAGGCGGAGATCGTGGGCCCGCCCGAGCCCGAGGGTCGGACGAGGCGGAAGTCGTGGACTTCGCCGGGCTCGGGAGTCGGGCGAGGCGGAAGTTGTGGGCCTCGCCCGAGCTCGGGAGTCGGGCGAGGCGGAAGTTGTGGACCTTGCCCGACTCGGGGTCGGGCGAGGCGGAGGTTTCGGGCCCCACTACGTATCCTTTACGCGTACAAGACGGAGCCGTTAGCCGGATTAAGTACCCGATTAGGGCTCCCTAATCTAGGTACCCGACGAGTAGCCCGAGCCTTGGCGGCGGCCGGGGGCAAATGGTCGCCGTCGAGGCTTTTCTCGACAAATCCTTAGATTTTTCCGTGCGTTTGTTTTTCCGGTGGGTGCGCGCGGCGCACCCGCGGTGTAGCTCCGAGCCTCGGGGCAGAGTAGAATACTTGCGCCGAGGGTTAACGATTTTGAGCGGTTTTATCGTTTATTCGCGAGCGAGCCCAGAGTCTTCGCTCGTTGCTCGGATCCGTCCGAGGGCTGTTTCGTCTTTTTATTTCGTTCACACCCGCGCATCTTTGCGATAAGATGAGGCGTGCGGTGAGCGGCCACGTCATTCCTCGATGGTTCGATGCGTGGTGCTCGTTTAAGCTCCAAACGGGAATGTCCGAGTGATGGCCTCGGCTTGCCCTTAGCGGGGATCCGACGGAGACTAGCGGGAGTCGGCCTCATTCATATCCGAGTGCACTGTCTTTTGTGATTTCCGACCCCTTTCGATCGGGGTCGGCGGGCTCGTTGCCCTCCCTTCGCGGGATTCAAGATCACGGCTTTTCAACTCGGACTCGGACGGCGTCGGTAGAGGCCCATTGTGCTACGGTGCACGGGTGTTGATCGCTAAGGATCCCTCTCCGACAACCCCTCACTTACTTTTGTCCAAGGGCGGGCGTCCGAACCCTTTCGGCTGGGCCGCCCTTCGAACCCCTGGGTTGGAAAGCGGGCGTCGGGCGTTTTCATCCCCTAGCCTTATTTACTGCGGGCCTTATGGGATTCCAAGCCCAATCGGCCCGTCATCGAGCGCCGTCGAAGCGCAACGGTTCGCCTCCCATGACGGCGCGCATCTCGCGGCGGTTCGTCGTAGATGCGAAATTTGCGTTCGCATTATGGCTCCGCGTCGGGCGCGTGCGGCGGCCTCTTCGGTTCCTGCACCCGGTTAAATCGCGGAACGGTAGAGGTGCGGGAGTCGAGCGCCGCGGGGGCAATTGACATGACCGCTATTTAAAGGAAAGGGAGGACGCATCCGGTTACCTCTCTCTCACCTTGCGCTCGCAAAAACTCATCCCCTTCCTTTGTTCTCGCGTGCTCCGTCGACTCGCCTTTCTTCGCCGCGTCCGCCGCTCGCCGCCTTCCTCACTTCTCCCCAATCCACCGTCGCGCATCCGATCCGAGCCACTGCCATGGCGGATTGGACTCCGTCCCGCTGCCTTTGTCGGGTCCCTTGAGGCCCTTGTCGCGCGTGGACTCCGATGCCGCGCACCGACGCCATGGAGTGGGCGGTGCCGGGGAATGAGGCCTGCCGGCGCCGCCGGACGGCTACGTCGTCTCTTTCCGCCACTTCCACGAGCGCGGCTTGGGAATGCCGCCTCACCCTTTCTTCCGCGGCATCCTCCACCATTACGGGCTGGAGCTGCGGCACCTCAGCCCTAACTCCGTCCGGCCACCTCGCCGCCTTCGTGGCGGCTGTGCGAGGGCTTCACGGGGATCGCCCCCACTTCGAGCTGTTCAAGCACTTCTTCGATTGCCGGTTGGTGACGAAGAAGGACACGGCCGGGAACCCTCGCGCCGTCCCCATCGGCGGCGCCGACTTCCGGCTAGCGGGGCGGCCGGTCCGAGAAGTACATCTCCATCGCCCTCACCGAGCTCCAACAAGGGCGGCACGAGCGGTGGTTCTACCTCGGGAACACCGCTGCCACACCCCTCCCCGAGTTCACCGGCAACCTCATCAACTGCCGCGCGGAGAAGTGGCACTTCGGGGTGCCGGCGACGAGAAGAGGGGGATCGTCGCGTTGTTGGAGGCGGTCGAGCGCTCGACCGGGCCGGCGTGACCGGCGTTGGAGTGATTGGCTCCTACCACTGCGCCGGCTTGCACCGCTGCGGGCCCGGCGTCGGATGATGTCGGAGATGGGAAGTGACTTCGCACGGGAGGGAACCTGCATGGTGGACCCCGGGCGGACCCTCGGATTTCGCTCCGGGAGTTGAAGGCCCGACTCGCGGAGGCGATGCTTGAAGACGGCCGCCGCGTGGGATCGGTTTGATTGGCCGGTTCCCAATCACCCACCAATGCTCCCGGAACGGGGGCGATTTTGTTTGTAAGTTTTTAGTTACGCCTTCGGTTGAGTCGGTCTTAAGTGCCGACCTCTCTTACTTTTCTAATTTACGTATTACGAGAGAGGTTTGCAATTTATTCCTTCCCGGCCCCATTGCCGAGGATGCCGACGTCCAGGGCCATCAATCGGGCGCGCGCCGAGGAGCTAAAAGCTCGAAAGGATGCCAAGAAGGCTAGGAAGGCGGAGCGGCAACGGCGGAAGCGGAGAAGGAGCGCCGGCGCCGTTCGGGCCGGATCGTCATCTCCGAGAAGCGGCGGCACCGACTCCGACGACAACGATTGGGGTGACGACGAGGAACTCGTCGACATGTCCTCTCCCATCGGCGAGCTCGCCGAGGAGGAGGACATCGAGCGAGGGCACGACTCGGCCGGCCCCTGCGGAAGTGGGCCCCGCCGGGCGACGCCGGCACGTCGCTCGCCGGTCCGAGCCGGGAAGGAGCGCCGGGCTCCCCGCGGGCCGAGGCGCATGCCGGCGCCGCGGCGCCGACTTCGGCGCCCACCACCACCACAACGCCGACCGCCCGGCCGGCGTGCCGGGGTCGCGGCCCCGATCTCCGCGATCGTCACCACGCCGCCCTGCCGCCCACACGCCGGGTCCCCTTGGCGACGACCATGGCGGGGGCGATGATGGCCTCGGCCGCCGCGGTGACGTCGGCCGTGGTGACCGTAGCGCCGGTGACGGTGACGGGAGGGCTCACCTCGTCGGCGATGGCGGCGACGGCCTCCGCGGCGCCATCGGCGTCCGTCCGAGCGCGGCCGGTGACCGCGCGCCGCGTCGGCGGCCCCTGCTCCGGCGGTGGCCGCAACCCCGTCGGGTCCGAGTACGGCCGCGCCGGCCTCCACGACCTCTTCATCTGCGGCGCCGAGGCCGGCGGCGACGCCGAGTCTCTCGGCGACGTCGGCCCCGCGACGGCGGCGGCGCCGAGTGCCCCGGGCGGCTCTTGGCAAGAGGCGGCGTGAGGGCCTTGGGTCGGCGGTCGATCCGCCACCCAAGCGACAACCGTGCCGGTAGCGTTGCTTCCTTCTGTCTTTCCTTCTTTCTTGTCTTTCGGTTTGTTGACTTGCGCATCCCGCGGGAGTCCGTTGGCCGGGGCTCGGAAGCGGCGGCCCTAGGGTCGGGGGCCCCGCTGCGCCATCCCCGGCAGCCCCTCGGCCGGCAAGCACCGTGGGGGCGGCCGGAGACGGCGGCGCCAACTACGGCCATGGTGACGGCGGGCTGCCGGCTCCGCGCTGTTCCCGCCGCGGGGACCTCCGCCGAGCTCCTCCGCCACGCCGCACCGGCCGGCGCCGGAGGCGGGGGTCGTGCACGTTGTGGGGCCCCAAGAGCGGACGCACACGTTTGACGAGCCGGCGGAGCGGACCCTTTGGGGCGCGTTCCGCCGCGGCTGCGGCCGGGCCGCCGACGTCTTGGGCGCGGCGCTCCATCTCGTCGGGTCGGCGGCGGAGCCGGCCGAGGTGAGCGCGAGTTCGTTCCTTCGCGGAATATCGGTCTTTTTCGCTTCGCTCATGATTTTGTCCTCCTTTTCGGACTACGGATATGATGAGCCGGGCCAAGCATGCACGCATCCGTTTCCAAGAAAGGGAACGGACCCGCCTTGGCCGGGAGGCGCGAGAGCGCCACGGAGCGAGGCCCTCGGAGCCGTCAGAGAGGCCGAGGATGCGAAGAAGGAGAGGGCCGAGGCGGCCGGGGTGGCGGCCGAGGCCAACGATGCGCGGAGGACGGCCGAGTCCCGCTGGCCGAAGCCATCAAGAGGGCCGAGGCGGCGGAAGAAAGGGCCAAGAAGGCCGAGTCCGATGCCGCGAACGCTCGTCGGGTGGCCGAGTCCCGGCGGCCGAGGTCCGAGCGGCGATGGTGAGGCGTTGAAGGCGGAGGAGGACGCGGCGGCGCGCGCGAGGCGACGGACACCGAGCGCAAGCTCAAGGAGGCCGTCTCCCAATCGGTCTCCAAGCTCACTTCCCAACTTTCGACGTTGGAGAGTGAGGTTAACCGTAAGTTTTGTTTCTCATCCCTCCTCCTATTTTGCTTTTGATTGGTGTCATGTCTCATGATTTCTTCTTCCTTTTCATTTTCGGAGCTCAAGACGGACACTGGACGGGCTGCGGCGGGAAGAAGTTCGGCTCGGCCGAATCCGCATCGGTGCCGAGTTCCTGCGCAGCGAGCTGGAGGTGCCACGGCCGCCGGGACCACCAATTTGGAGCCGCGCCTTCTCTCCATCGCCAACCGCTTTGGTGCTCTGCGGCGTGAGAGTTTTGAAGCCGGGGTCCTGTGGACTGCGAGTGCTTGGAGCGGACACATTTCGAGGACAACCTTGACCTCGACACGCTTGCGCGGCTAGGCATGGTGCCGGCTTCTCCGAGCGGGAGATCGAGGACATGAAGAGGAAAGCCGCGCCGATCGCCGCCAAGCTTGCCGAGCTCCTCGCCTCGCGCGCCTTCCCGCCGCCGTCGTCGCCGCATGACGAGTAGATGATGTAGTGTGTTAGTTGAGTCGGCCGAGTGGCCGGTAGTCGAGTCGGCCGGGTGGCCAAGATATAAAGAACTCGCTTATTTTGTAAACAAGTTATACTGTTTTAATTTCGTTCGAAATTTCTCACATGTTCCCCTTTCGTGGCTTCCTTCTCATTCGGACCGTCTAGTAGCCTAAGATTCCTCATTCGATTGATTGGTGACTTAGGCCGCTCTTAGCCGCCAGGGCGTCGAGTCCGAGTCGGCCGATCGGATCGGCCGAGTAGTCGTTGGCGTTCCGAGTCTGTCCGAGTTGGACTTGCACTATGGGATTAGACTTCGTTCAAAATTTTAAACTCTTGCCCTTTCGTGGCTCCTTTCTCTTTCGGACCGCCCGGTTGCTTTAGATTTTTCATTCGGGTGGTCGACAACTCGGGCCGCTCCTAGGCTGTAGAGGCGTCGGAGTCCGAGCCGACCGGTCGGACCGGCGGAGCCATCGTCGGCGCTTAGGTTCTGTCCAAGTCGGGCCCGCGCGAGGGATTTTCGTGTGAGTTCCGCGGCCGTGGGCACAGGCGGGACCCGCACACGGCCTCCTTTGCGCACCCGCCGGGTGGAGCCCCAGACTCGGGAGAGTCGGGGCCGGCGGCCGGCAAATTTGGACTTATTCGTTATTTGTCGAAAACAAGAGAAAAAAGAGAAAGGTTTTCTCTTTATATTTTTTTGCATAGATAAGCTGAAACAACAAGCTAAGGGTAAAAGCGACGTAGGCTGCTCGATGTTCCATGCGTTGGTGAGCACGTTTCCGTTGGCGTCCTTGAGCTTGTACGTGCGGGTCGGAGCACCTCGGCTACGCGTGTAGGGCCCCTCCCATGGCGGAGTTAGCTTGTGCCGGCCTTGATTCCCCTGGAGGAGTCGAAGGACGAGATCGCCGGAGCTCGAAGGCGCGCTTCTTGACCTTGCGGTGGTGGTAACGGCGGAGTGCTTGTTGGTATCCGGCTGAGTGGAGCGGTGCGGCTTCCCTTGTTTCGTCGATTTGGTCCGGCGCATCTTCGAGATAACGCTTATTGAGTTACGGATCGAAAACTTGCACGCGCGGAGCTCCATAATCCAAATCGGTGGGTAGCACGGCCTCGGCCCGTACACCATGGAGAAGGGAGTATGACCCGTGGCCCGACTCGGCGTCGTCCTCGGGCTCCACAACAACTGCACCGAGCTCTTTCGCCCATTTCCGGCAAATGTTTTGAGTTTGCTGAATATCCGGGGTTTCGGTCCTTGGAGGACCATGCCATTTGCGCGCTCGCATTGCCCGTTCGTTTGGGGGTGTGAGACGGCTGACCGATCAACTCGGATGCCCCGGTGGTCGCAAAAGTTTAGGAACTTTTTCCCGTGAACTGCGTACGGTTGTCGGTGATGATTGTGTTTGGGACTCCAAACCGATGCACTATGTCGGTGAAGAATTTTACGGCACTGGTCCGAGTCGATTTTGCTTATCGGCCTCGCCTCAATCCACTTGGAGAACTTGTCCACGGCGACGAGCAAGTGGGTGTAGCCTCCTGGTGCCTTTTTGAACGGGCCGACCGGGTCTAGGCCCCACGTGGCAAACGGCCATGTTATGGGGATGGTTTGCGGGGCCTGGGCCGGCTGGTGTGTTTTACGTGCGTAATGTTGACACCCTTCGCGGGTGCGCACGACTCGTTCGGCGTCGGCGATCGCGGTCGGCCAATAGAAGCCATGTCGGAAAGCGTTGCCAACGAGACTTCGTGGTGCGGCGTGATGCCCGCACGTTCCACCATGGATGTCCTGAAGCAGCCATTTACCCTCGTCGAGAGGGATGCAGCGTTGGAGGACGCCGGTGTGCCCCTTTTTGTATAACTCATCGCCGATCACGACAAAGGTTTTGGCGCGTCGAGCGAGTCGGCGCGCCTCCACGACGTCGGAGGGCAATTTTGCCGCAACGAGATAGTCGAGGTAGGGCTGCCGCCGATCATCTGGCGACTCGGGCGCAGCCCCGAGTCCCCGCTCGAGGTCGGGAGTTGGATCGGCCGGACCCGGCGTGTCGTCGTTGGCGCCAAGCTCGGAGACCGGGACCTCCGCGGCCTCGGTCGGAGCTGGCTCTTGTTCTCCCTTTGCGGGGTCGGCCGCCGTTGGCTCCTTGATAGACGGCTCATCCTGGTCGCAAGCAAAAACGCCCTCCGGTGTTGGCGGCCGATTGGATCCCATCTTGGCCAATGAGTCGGCCGTTTCATTGTCCGCCGAAGGACATGTTTGACTTGGAATCCATCGAACTTTTCTTCAAGACGGCGGATCTCACTGCAATAAGCCGCCATCTTTGGGTTGGTGCAAGTCGATTCGTTCATCACACGATCCACGACGAGCTGGGAATCGCCGAAGGCTTCGAGTCTACGGATCCCCGGATCAATCGCTGCCTTCATGCCGTTGAGCAAGGCTTCGTACTCGGCCACGTTGTGAGAGGCGGAAAGTTAAGTCGGATGACGTATTGCATGCATGCACCTCTCGGCGAGATGAGCTGCCATCCGCTCCCGGCACCCCTCTTCGTGAGGGAGCCGTCAAAGTACAGCCGCCAATGATCCATTTCGCCGGAACCACGAGCAAGCGGGTCTCCGTCCACTCGGCTATGAAATCTACCGAGTGTGTGATTTTATGGCGAGATGGGTGCGTGTATTCTATGCCCTGGTCCATTAATTCTAGCGCCCACTTCGAGATTTTCATCGCTACCTCCGGATTGCCCAAAATTTCAGCAAGCGGGAAAGAGGAGACGCAGTTACCGGATGAGAGTCGAAATAGTGCCGAAGCTTGCGCCGAGTGACGATCGGCGCGTACAACACCTTACGGATCTTCGGCCACCTCGTCTTGCGGTCGGAGAGGACTTCGGCGACGTAGTAGACCGGCCGTTGCACCTTGAGCGCCTTTCCGGCTCGTCACGCTCCACCACCAACGCCGTACTCACCACCTGATTTGTTGCCGCTGTGTAGAGCAGCAAAGGCTCCTTCTCGACCGGCGAAGTCGGGGTCGGCGCGCTTGAAAGTTTGGCTTTTAGGTGGTCGAGGGCCTCCTGCGCCTCGGCTGTCCGGACAAAGTTGTCCGACTTCTTGAGCGAGACGATAAAGTGGCAGCCCCTTTTCTCCGAGTCGGGAGATGAAACGGCTTAGCGCCGCGAGGCAGCCCGTGAGTTTACGCACGCCCTTTACGTTTTTATCGGCCCCATCTTCGCGATGGCTTCGATTTTCTCGGGATTGGCTTCGATGCCACGTTGCGAGACGACTGTATCCCAAGAGCATTCCCTTCGGGACCCCAAAGACACATTTCTCGGGGTTGAGCTTGACTCCGTTGGCTCTCGGCCGGCTGGAACACGGCTTCGAGGTCGGCGACTAGATCGTTGGTCCGAGTGGACTTGACTACGATGTCATCCACATATGCACGCACAATGCGTCCGATGAGGTCACCGAAGCATTTGATCATGCAGCGTTGGTATGTGGCTCCCGCATTTTTTAGCCCGAACGGCATAGTGACGTAACGATGCGTGCCGAAGGGTGTGATGAACGCGGTGGCCTCTTGATCACCAATCCTTAGCGGAATTTGATGATAACCCGAATAGGCATCTAGGAAACACGGGGTTTCGCACCCCGCGGTCCGATCAACTATCCGGTCTATGCGTGGCAAGGGAAACGGATCCTTGGGACACGCCTTGTTGAGACTTGTGTAGTCAACGCACATTCTCCATTTCCCGGTTTTCTTCCTTACAAGTACGGGGTTGGCAACCCATTCGGGATGGTACACTTCTTTGATGAAGCCGGCGGCGAGGAGCTTCGCTAACTCTTCACCGATTGCCGGCGTTTCTCCTCGTCGAAGCGGCGGAGTCGTTGCTTGACCGGTTTCGATCCCGGCTTGATGTTGAGGGAGTGCTCGGCGATGTTCCTAGGGATTCCCGACATATCCGAGGGCTTCCACGCGAAGATGTCCTTGTTGGCGCGTAGGAACTCGACGAGCGCGCTTTCCTATTTGTCGGAGAGCGCGGACCCGATGATGACCTTCTTCCCCTCGGGGTCGGCGGGGTCGAGGGGCACCATCTTGGTGTCTTTGGCCGGCTCGAAAGAGCCGACTGCCTTCTTTGGGGTCGGCGTGTCCTCCGACTCCAAAGTCGCGACTGTGGGAAGTCGGACTTGTTGATGAGCGCCGCAGCCGGCTCGCAGCACTCCACCTCGCACTCGTAAGCACGGCTGAACCGACGTGTTCACGGTGATGATCCCCTTCGGACCCGGCATTTTGAGCTTGAGGTAGATGTAGTTGGGAACGGCCATGAACTTCGCGTAACATGGTCGCCGAGGATGGCGTGGTACGCGCGGGAAGTCCACCACGTTGAAGGTGAGGGTCTCGGTGCGGTAGTTGATCGGCGTGCCGAAGGTGACGGGCAAGTCGATTTGCCCAAGCGGCACGGCCGTCTTTCCGGGCACAACCCCGTGGAAGGGCTCGCCCGATGGCCGGATCCGAGAGCGGGCGATCCCCATGGCATCAAGAGTCTCCGCATACAAAACATTCGGACCACTACCCCCATCCATCGGTACCTTAGTCGGTCGTTTGTTGCCGACGATGGGGTCGACGACGAGCGGGTAGCGTCCGGGTCGGGGAACGCGCTCGGGGTGGTCGGCTGCGGTCGAACGTGATTGCCGCGTCGGACCACTTGAGGTAGGTCGGGGTCGCGGGTTCGGCGGCGTAGACCTCGCGCCGCTCCTGCTACGGTGTCGCACTGGAGGAGCCGGTCCCCCGCCCCGAAGATCATGAGGCGGCCGGTGGTTTGCGGGAAACCGCCGTCCGCGTCCTTGTCGTCGCCGTCGTCGTTCTTGGGGCTGGGGTTCTTGGGGTCGAACTTCCTCGCCTTCGTGCCCGGGAACTTGAGCATCAGCCCGCGGTCCTTGAGGGCGTGGTTGACGGGTCGGCCGTGGTTGGGACACGGCGCCTCCGGCATCTTCTCGAAGTGCGGCCCTTCTTGCCGTCGTCGGCGGTCGGCTTCTTCGGCTTGCGCTCGGCGGCGGCGACGAGAGTTGGTGTCGCGGCGGTGCGGTCGCCGCTCTTCCTCTGCTACGCTTCTTGTCATGCGGGGAGGACGGGCCCGCACCGGAACTCTCGTTCCGCTTCGCCCTGCCCTTGGCTCGATGAAGGAGGGCATCCACGGCGTCTTCTCCGGAGGCGTGGCTGGTTGCCACGTCGAGTAGCTCCTTGACGGTGCGCGGGTTGTTGCGGCCGAGCTCATGCACCGGCCCCTCGTTGTTGGTGCCGGCGATGAACGCCGAGATCACCTCTGCGTCGGCGAGGTTGGGGAGCGTGTTGCACTTGCGGGAGAAGCGCTTGACGTAGTCCCTCAAGGACTCGTCCGCCCGCTGCCGGCAGGTCCTGAGGTCCCACGGGTTCCGGGGCGCGTGTACGTGCCCTGGAAGTTGCCGATGAAGGCCTCCTCCGGGTCCCACCAATCGTGGATCGAGCCCTCCGGGAGGTGCTCGAGCCACATCCTGGCCGAATCGGCCAAGAAGAGTGGTAAGTTGCGGATGATGAACCGCTCGTCGGTGGCGCCGCCGGCTTGGCATGCCGGGCGGTAATCCTCCGGCCATAATGCGGGGTTCGTCTCCCCGTTGTATTTGGTGATGCTGCTTGGGGGCCGGAATCGGCGGGGCACCGGAACCCGCCGAATGGCGAGGCCCAAAGGCCTTGGGCCCCGTCATAACCGGAGGTTTGTCCTCCTCCGGGTCGAATCGTCCTCCGCGCCGGGGCGTACCCGTGGTCCTCGGCTCGCGCCTTGGAGCGCGGTTTTGTTCCCGACGCCGGGCGGTCGGGGTATCGCGTGCGTCGCGCGACTCGCCCATCCGCCGCCGAGCGACGGCGAGTTCCGGTTCCGCTTTGCTCGGCGGTTGGGTGGGCCGAACCGTTCGGTCCCGGGGCCGGCTTGGCGTGTGGTAGGAGGCACCGGCCTCTTTCCGCCGCGCGGCGGAGCTTTGCTCACGCTCGGCTTTGTTGGACGGCCGCTAAGTCCGGGAGGTTTCGACCTCCTCTTGGATCCTCCGCCGGTCCTCGTCGACCGGTTGCGGAAGCGCGCGGATCGGTGTCGCGGCCGCGGCCACGTTCCGGCTGGGCCTCTCGTACACGGGAGCGAGGTGGTTTGCCTCGTCCGGGATCCTTCTTTGGGCTTCGCGCCCACGCCGGCGAGCGAGTTCGCGCTGCGCTCGGCGCCGCGCCACCTCGCACTCGAGGCGTTCGCGCTCCTCCTTTAGCGCCGCTCGGTCTCTGCGACCTCGCGTCGGCGTCGGAGCAGGCTGCTCTAGGTCGTCCTCCTCCCGGGGCTCGGGGCTTCCCGGAGGGGTTTGTTGTTGTGGCACCGCGGCGTGCGGCTGTGCGTTCCCTGCACCGCCGGCGTTTACCGCCGCGGACGGCGGCGCTACCCCGGCCGGGAGTCCGGCGGCCGCCGGGGCCGCACGGCCCGTGTCGTTGATGCCGTCGGTGTCGGCTGGTGTCCCCGTCCTCCACCATCATACACTCCCGCGAGGGGTGGTGGCTGCCGGTATCGGATCCACTGCCGAGTCCGTCATGCCCGCGAGCTCCGCGGCCGGCGGACACGGCGGGAAAGTGGTGTGGAGACCGGGAGGTCGGCGGGAGAACGCGCGACGGGCTCCGGCTCCGGTCACGATGAACTCCGGGCTCCCGAAGGTCACGAGGGCGCCTCGAGTCCGATCGACGGTGTGGCTCGCCATCTTCAAGATCGTCGAACGCGTCGAGGTCCCCTTCCTGGCGCGCCAGCCGTCGGTGTTGTGAAACCGGCCGACAAGTAAATTTGTGTTTGGAGGGGATCGACGCTACTATTCGGATGGGCCTTGGATGTTTTAGGAGAGCGTGGTTTATACTTGGTTCGGGCGATCGAAGCCCTACGTCCGGTTCGAGGATTGTTCGTGTTTTGTCTTGCAAAAAGAGCTACAAAGGATGCGAGGGAGGAGGGTCGCTCCAAGCCTCCGTGTGCAATGTGCTCTAGGATGTGTGTGTGTGATGAGTTCGATTAGCTCAATCCGTGTTGTGTGTCCCCCTTTCTTGCGTGTGTGTGGGGTCCCTTTTATAGTCCAAGGGCCGGGCCACTTACGGGTGGGGTCGGAGTTACTACCTATCGTCCCAAGCGGGGTCGGGGCCGTCGTGCACTACCCTGCTCGCATGCGGGCCGCTTTGGGCGCTCGGTCGTGCGGCGTTCGGTTAGTCTTGATTGGTAGCGCCGGAGTCAATGCCACGCTCGTCACCGTGGCAGCCGTCTGTCGCATGGCGGTCTCCATCCATCACTCCCGTTCATCATGGCTCCGGCGGAGATGGTGTTGACGCCTCCGTCTTGTCATCGTGCCGGGGGTGTCCGGCGACACGTGAAGATGAGACAAGAGGAGCTGCGCCGATCTCACCCAATCCCTGTGGATTGGTGAGTTCCCGAGCGGAGTTATGGCGATCCCTGTTCACTGTGAGGCTTCGTGAAGAAGCCATTTGCCTCCGAGTCGGGCGAGGCGGGGATCGGCGAGCCCGCCCGAGTCCTGAGTCGGGCGGGGCGGAAGTGGTGCACCTGCCCGACCCGGAGTCGGGCGAGGCGGAGGCCGCGGGCCCGGCTTTCGTAGCCTTCGTAGGCCTAGGCGGATGCTTGTTGGTCAGCCACGGGACAGATTACGAGGCTATTGTCCCGTCAATCGCCCGGCCTCCGTCCGGTCCACGAGGCCATCATGGGCTTGGTAATGATCACGCTGCTCTGCAGCTGAACTAGCGCTAGCGTGCGGCGCTGCGGAACGGGACGGTTAGGTACTGCGCCGGTCACATCACGTCATGTTGGTGAAACGAGTTCCCGGGCGCTGTAATTGCGCCTACCGGCCTGCCGCAACTCCTCCCCTATCCGGTGGGTGAGGTCGCTTCTCCGCGAAGCAAAGGCAAACGCGGCAGGGATTGCGGTCCCACCCGACGCCGAGTCGGGCGAGGCGGAGATCGTGGGCCCGCCCGACCCGGGGTCGGACGAGGCGGAAGTCGTGGACTTCGCCGGACTCGGGGTCGGGCGAGGCGGAAGTTGTGGGCCTCGCCCGAGCTCGGGGTCGGGCGAGGCGGAAGTTGTGGACCTTGCCCGACTCGGGGTCGGGCGAGGCGGAGGTTTCGGGCCCCACTTCGTATCCTTTACGCGTACAAGACGGAGCTGTTAGCCGGATTAAGTACCACGATTAGGGCTCCCTAATCTAGGTACCCGACAAGTATGAAAAAAGAGATGATGAGATAAGAAGTAATGTCAATCTAGAATTAATTTATGATATAGGGTGAGGAAGGTAATGTACACAGCGAGTCTCGTTGAATTGTTTTAAGGCCTCCTCTTCTTGGATGGAGTCCCATTTGGCGGTCGCCATGAACTTGCATGCTCTGCTAGTTCTATCAATGGTTGCTTCACCAATGACCATTTTAGCGAGTCTAGGACCAGCAGGAGCAGCTTGGGCGATCCGTGGATGATTTGATCCTTCTTCATCCACCTAGACCGGAAGTTACCATCTCAAGGGGAGGCCTGGAGCGGTCTAGATGGTATTGGTGGAGATGATGGAACTGCTAGTCTTGTTGGAAGTACTTGGCTCTTGTGTAGTCGCCACCTCTTCGATGACTTGAGCAGCTACGGTGACCGGTGTGGACTTATCACCGGTCGAGGCGGCAGGGATTTTCTTTTCAGCTGCACTCGAGTTTCGAGCTTGCTTTAGAGGTCTTTGCCACAGTCTTGGGGGCTGCGGTCTTCACGACAGAGATTGGCTTGTTCTTGAGGAAGCCAGCAATAGAGGCTTGGAGACCGGTGAGGAAACTACAAAAAGAATGGTGGGTGTTAAGACCAATCTAAATTGCTAAGATTGATAGGTGGGAGAATATAACTTTGAGAGGGATCATACTTAGCGGCTTTTACGAAGCCGGATGATGGCTTGGATTTCCTCCGTGGTGGCTCTTGTGTGCCACTCGCTCGGTCCTTCGAGCACTCCTCTTGGCAGCAGTCTGCGCCGAGGAGGTAGAGACCGTTTCTTTTATGATCAAGCTGCCATGGGCACCGGTCTGCGGAGAAAATCGAGACCTCCGTGGAATGTTGTCCAGGGGATTCTTTGGTACACTTGTACTTTGGGATCCCTCGCTTGTTGAATCGTGGATTGTCGCCCGTGCAGCTTGGCGGTCTTGATCAATGAGCGTCCGTTCACGACGCTTGTCTTCCGATTTTTGCGCTCGTGGACTAGGTATCTCCAGCTACGGTGGGCCCAATAGTAGCATTGTCATCCGGCTTGCGAACGAGCTTCTTTGAGGGATATAGGATGGTCTTGACGAGCATCGTGTCATTTTCTTCGCAGGATCGGCAATGGGGATTGGACCGGTCCGAGCGATCTCTTTGTAATCTTCTCCCCATTGGTCATCTATGGGGAGAGGCGGATGGCTCTTGAACTTATCAGGATCCTGCATGATCAAAGTGTTATGTCACCAAGGCTGGAATTTACTCATGAAGATTTAGACATTACCGGTGCTCGAGGATTTTCTCGAGTTGTAAGCGACGCCAACCTTATTGCAACATGAGTCGTAAGAGTTGGGTTGCAGCAGCTTCTTGAAGCGATCCGTCAGCTGCTTCGGGTTTGGGCGGTTGGTGTCGTCACCGGTATTGTTGCTCTCCTTGAAGAGCCACCCGGGAGTGGGCTGCCGCTTGATAGGCTGGACCCCACGAACGATGAACCTCCAGTATAATCATCTCTACTGTAACCTTCTTGTCTTTCTTTAGGTCTTTGATCATGGTCTGCAGAGTTGCGACCTGTTCATCCTGGATTAGCTCATCCCCGGGGATGTCGGGGTTCCAGTTGGGGAGCTCTCCGGCCACATTGGCCTTGTAAGGAGGAAGAGCAGGTTCGGAATTGTCATAAATGAACCACTCGTTCTTCCAGTTAGAAATACTCGGTTCAGGCTTTGCAAAGATGAATGAAAATGGAAACATGAAGGATTGAGTCGGGATTTAGATTCACCAACTCTAATCCGTAGAAGTGGAGAAGACCGAGGAAGAAAGAACAACAAAGGAGATCGAAGCCACGGGGGAAGAAGGAACGGAACCCGTTGTTCATCTTCAAATCCGCGAGAGAATGTCTCGGGCCTCGGGAGCGGCCCATTTGATCATGGGTTTTGGAGGTAAAACTCCCTCGTTCACTAGTGTCCGGAGATTGGCCTCGGTGCGGTTGCTCGCCTTGAACTCCCGAACTCTATAGGGGAGTTGGTCGCGAGGGATGGCAGCGAGTGGAAGCGAAGGCTTGGCGATGGTTTTCTTGGTTGGTTTCCCCATGGTTTAGAGTGGATTTGGGAAAATTGAGCGCAATGGAGGTTTAGATCACAAAGGGCGAAGAACACGGGAGCAGTTTTGGAAGGCAAAGGCGCGCGGCGGCGATTTGGGAATGGATTTCACCTAGGTCGTCCCTTGGCCTCCATGTACAACCCCTCGACTTGGGCTCGGGGGCTAAGAATGGTTGGGCCGGTAAAAAGGCTCAAAAGTGGACTTTGGGTAGTCTTACCGTTGAAGGGCCTAGGTTAAAGTTTTTGTTGCTTTTTAGCAATAGAAGATAAGTCCGTGTGATTTATAAATCACGGGGCATCTTTTGCAGATTATGGCGACCGGTCCGAGTGTTTGACGCTCGGACCGTTAATTTTTAGCCCAGAATTTATGATTTACGGAGTGATTTATACTGCAAACCAGTCTAGTTGAAGATGACGATCCGACGGACCGGTTAGTAATGATTTGCCTAAGCCCTGGGTGTTGAGCATTTGGCTAATTATAGGCTTGAAAAAACTCGAGTTTGATATCCGGAATTTGGCGACTGATTTGATCAGTGAGGAATCTAGATTTCAGCGATGTTCCGTTAAGTGAAATGTCGGTTATGACCGATTTCAGCGGTCCGGTAATAGTTCTTGGTGCGAATCCCCAAAAGTATGAGGTTTGAGATCGGTCAGGACCGTCGTGAAGTATTTTTTGGTGGAAGTTGCTAAGAGGTCTACAATTGGTGACCAAATCTGGTCGGGATTTTATGAAAATAAGCATAGACTCTTCCAAAATACTCTTGCATTATTTGCGCTATTCAAATGATACAAGAGTCGAGAGTTATACCTAATTAGGTGCACCCGACCGGTGCACCGTGTACAAAGAGTGGTCCGTAGAGATCACGGGAAGCGGAAACTCGTGCAAAAAGGAAAAGAGCGGTCCGTAGAGATCGTTAAAGACAGAGAATAATGAAAGATTCTTCTAGGGGACTCTTGCATTATTTGAAGGCACTCAAATGATAGAAGAGTCCGGGGCTATACCCAATTGGGTGCACTTGACCGGTGCACTAGTGGGAAAATTGTTCAATTTTTACACATCTAATTAAGTGGTATGGAGGATAAAAGACCAATTTTTTGGCTTTTCGAAGCCAAATTGCAAGAAGAAGTATTCCGGAAGATGGAGTTCTTTTTAATTTTGCGCTGGAATCGGACCAACATGGAGAAGACTCGGTCGGTCATATTCAAGGCAAAATCAAAAATTACTCGGAGCCTGTTGTCGTATACTTACCTTACGGGTATACGTTAATCAAGAAGAATGATTCGTCAAGGATATGGTGGCATATTGAACATATAAGATCGATCGGGAGGGCCCACGGGGTGGTGTCCAACCGGTACAAGGCAACAGGAGGTTCCATATGCCGGTATGGAAACAGAGGCTTAGGCTTACCGTAATCCTCAAGACAAGTACAAGATTAGTCGTAAATGACTCTAAATAGATAAGGAAGCTTAGAGATAGAGTTTCTAAGTACGTAAATATTGTAACCGATTATGATTCTACATGTAACCCTGCCTCCCTGGATATATAAGGCGGAGTAGGGCCCCTCGAAAACAATCTTACGCACTACCAATCTGCTAAGCAGTATAATTCATACATAACGTAGGGTATTACTCTCAATTGAGAGACCCGAACATGTCTAAATCTCTATGTGTTCTTGTGTTGCACCATCGAGTTTACGGTTCGTACGGGGCTAAGTAGTTTATTGCCGAGATAAAGACTCGACAAGTAACAATCACCTCTCCTCCAACACAAGTCCTCAAGGGACTACCACCAACGGGGAAACCTTCAAGCAACCCGAAGCCCCTAACACAACGAGTACTCGCATAGGAACTCCCCAAAAGTTCCTCAACACCTAATCACCAACGCTCCCCCCCCCCAAAAAAAAACATCCTAGTGGGTTACTAATATAGAAACTCGACACCTATGAAGCACCTACATTTTATTTTACACAAAAACATGTACATCACCATGTGGAGGTTCAACTAAGCATACTAAGCATGCAAGTATCATTAGTAGAGCATCCTTTGATAAATAGTAGCAAGGGGTAACATGATATGGCATAGGTATGGATATAAACAGCAGTAACCATTTCATATGCATGAGTTCATATTATGCAATTGCTAATACAGGAGCAAGGGTGATCAAGGATTCCGGCTTGCCGTAAAAACGGGTCCAAGAATAGATCGGTATCCTCGTATTGCTTCAACAGGTACTCCACGAGCTTCGACCATCTGATCGCACTGTCATCAAAAAATTCAGGCAGACCGGGTAAATGATACGCAAATCGAGAAAGCAACACGAATTACGAGAGGGATTGGAAAATGAATCGCATGAACAGATTTTATCGATGCTAGAACATAGGCACTAACAACACTAACGCGTAGAGCTCGACGAGACGAATACAACACAACTGACCGCGTAATTTTTTGAGGTACAGGAAAAAAGATAGGATTTTTTAGGATTAAAAAGGATTAAAAGGATTTTCTGGAAAAGGATGGGGTATATCGGACTATCGGAGGGATATTCCTGCATATATTTTCTTGGGACGTGGGGCCCGTCTGTCAGGGAAACAATACAGAGATCAGCCCACCGAAGACCAGATCCACGGACCCTACGCTTGGGACCTCACCAAACATCCACACAGGACCTAGGTCTTATACAAATCTGTAGGACCTCATCTATCCTAACGCCACGTGTTAATCACGATCTCAGAGCAACCTCGGCCCGATCCGTTTTCAGTCCGTCTTCGCGCGCACGTTGTCGTCATATTAGGTTACAGCGTGCAGGAAAGATCAATCACGTTCTCTCGAGCACGCGACGAGATCGACGAGAGGCCTCCCCGCTTCGACGCGAAGGAAACAACATATTTGCGTTTGTTCTTTGTCGACGCCGTATCCTACAAATCACCATCAAAGCATGGCGGCAGCAATCAATTGAAGTAAGTTTGATTTTCCCACGAAGTAGTCTCTCACGCTTGACCTAGATAGCAAAATTAATCTTCAGGTTTTTATTTATCAAGTCCACCCTTTGATGCAGAGTTCGGATCCAACCACGGGACTCTGTACCACCTACAGGCATGGAGGTGAGTGATATCGATGGCTTTTATGCATGTCATAGAAAGTATAAGATCAGTAAAAGCAAAGACGTATTCAGCTGTGCTCTAAAACTGATCCTTATAGACTCGTTAATTATATGCAAAGCTTCTTTGTAGGCTATTCAGCAAAATGCATCATGCGAACAGGTGCCACAGGTTGGCTTAACATTTGAATCTGAGGATGTTGCGTATAGTTTCTACAATTCATATGCACGAAAGATTGGATTTAGTATAAGAAAGTGTCATGTTAAGCACAGAGTTGATGGCACTTTAGCTTCTAAGTACATGGTTTGTAGTAATGAAGGTCTCAAGAATAGTAATCCGACACACCCACCAAAGAAAGAGCGTGCTTCAACAAGGTCAGAATGCAAGGCTCGTGTTCAGTTTTTTATTTTCCGAGAAGGTATATGGAAGATTCAAAAGGTTGAATTGGCTAACAATCACCCTTTCGTAAGACCTGACAAGACTCATATGCTTAGATCACAACGACGTATGTTACCGGCTGATGAGCATATCATTAGCAAAATGAGAGAAGCAGGAGTTAAACCAGCAGAAATATTTGAGTTTTTTCAACTGTGGTCAGGTGGAGCTGAACACGTGCAATTCTTGCAAATGGATTTCAATAACTTTATTGGTCGTGAGCGAAAAAAATACTTGGAATCACAAGATGCAAAAACTTTTCTAGAATACTTGGAAAACAAACAAGCAGAAGATCTTTCTTTTATGCTGTGGAGTTAGATCCAGAGAAAGAAGGTCAAATTTGTAACTTCTTTTGGGCAGATGGTCAGGCCATGGCGGATTATGCTTGTTTCGGTGATGCTCTATGTTTTGATACCACCTTTCAAACAAATAAGTGTGAAATGCCATTTGCACCTATTATTGGAAGGAATCATCATAGGCAAACTATTCTTTTTGGAGCTGCCCTGTTATTCAATGAAACTTCAGAATCATTTGCTTGGTTGTTCAAAGTCTTCCTAAAAGCAATGTCTGGGAAGAAACCTGAAACAATTTTTACAGATCAATGTGCTGCAATAGCGAAAGCAATTATGATAGTATTCCCTAGCTCAAGTCACCGTCTTTGCCTGTGGCACATTTACCAAAATGCCGGTAAGCACCTAAGCAATGTAGGCTGCGATCGGAACCGATGGCTGCGGCTGTTTGGGCTGCAGCGGCACAGCCCAGCCGATCGGTTGCAGCCCATCATAGCAGCGGAGGATATTAAAAAAAAACTATCGATATGGATCCGAAATCCCATCGGGTTTCCACGGTTGCGCCGCCATTTCATCCGCTCGGCTGCTCCCTCAAATCCTCTTCTTTCTCCACAGCCCCGGCGAGATCCCCATGGCAGGACCTCCATGACTACCACTTTGCTTCGGATCTGGTGGTAGGATCCACAGCTGTTCGTCCCCGCGAGTCCCGTTCTGCGCATCCGGAGGACAGCGAGGCAAAAACTCCGGTGCTCCATCGATTCTTCTCCCTCCTGTGCGACGCCCCCACATCAAGCTTCTGCCGGCGGTCGACGTGCAGGCACCGAGCAGCACGAGTACAGTTCTGGATGCCATTTGAAGACAAGGTTTGTGCTTCATTTGTTCACGGCTTATTCTTTTGATTGAACATTTACGATGGCACGGTTTGCACATGACTAGGCTGGTGCTCGCACCGTATGTAGGCAACCCCAATCGCGGTAAACAATTTCTGGCAACTCCTCGACATGGTCATGGTCTCCACCTAAATTTTCACGATACAAGCTATGCCTAACTCCTGCACGCTGCAACCCGAGGGAGGCAAGTGATTTATTTCTTTGCGGCTGAAATGTTGTGCCAAATCATTTATTTCTTATTGCATTGTTGACTCTAGAGTTCTCGAAATTTTCTTCGTTATACGACCACTTGGTAGATACACTCATGCGTGCTTCATCGTCCAGTCACATACTAAATCCTGCACACAGATGGCAGGAGAACACGCAGACTGGGATGACGACATTACAAAGATTTTCTTAGACCTATGCATTGTTGAGAAAGAGAAATTGAACTACAACCTGAAGAGGGGTCTAACCAAAAAGGGGTGGCAAAATGTTTATCACAATTTTCGCCAACAAACAGGGCGGCGGTATGACCACAAACAACTGCAGAATAAATTCCATAGCCTGAAGAGACAATACAAAGTATGGAAGAAACTAAAGGGTGCTAGTGGAGGCGGCTGGGACAGTCAAACTGGTACGGGAGGACCGAATTGCGGTAATGACATCTCTTTTTATTATTTCTGAAATTTCATGTAGTGCTACAATTTTGATCTCTTATCTAAATTTTACCAATTTTAAATGCAGGAGAACCATCTGGCAGAAACATTTAGGAAAAAACCGATTGCACGAGCAAGAGTTGACTATTCTTTTTGGCACCATGAGCAATGAAGAGGGTACCATGTTATATGCCGGTGGTATTGGACACCGAATGCCAAGTGGTGGTAGTGAAGATAATTGTACTCCAGTTTCGGACAACGATGTTGGTCGTTCCGGTGTGCGTCATGCCACACACCAAGCTGCAAGGGAACAGGTGGTTGACAGCCCACCACCTAAGAGGACCAAGACTGTGGAGTACTGCATACAACAAATATCAGAGAGCATGCTGGAAAAGAGCCGGAATGAAAGTAGTGCAATGAGTCGAGAGCAAGATGAAGTGACACAACTGCTACAGGTTGTCGAACAGGATGGTGTCGATCAAGGGTCTGAGCTATATTTCATAGCTACTGAACTATTTAGGTCTGCAGCGCGACGTGCTGGGTTCCGAACAATACGAGACCCAAGCTCGGTCACAAGACACTGTGAGTAAGAAGTTTGGAGAGGTCCTTGATGCTATGGTATCTTTTGCTCATACAATTATCAAGCCTAGGGATCCTAGCTTCAGTTATGTGCATCCAACTCTACGTTAGTTCTCACCATACTTTGATGGGTGCGCAGGAGCTATAGATGGAACCCATATTCCAGTCACAGTTCCAGGACCAGTGCATGATGATTTCATAAATAGGAAAGGGGTCACTAGCCATAATGTTATGGCTGTATGTGATATGGACATGAGATTTACATTTGTGGCAGCAGGTAAGACAGGCGCTTCTCATGACATGGCGGTGTTCGGAGAGGCTGTGCACAAGTCAAGCCATTTTCCTCACCCACCACCAGGTGAGTAATTGAAGGCAAAGTTTCTATGTCAATAATGTTTACAAGTTAGTTTATAATACATAATATTGTTGTTGAACGAGCATTTGGGGTTTGCAAGAACAAGTGGCAGATTCTAAAAGAGATTCATTTGTATCAAACGGAGAAGCAATCGAAAATCATTATCGATTGCTTCGCACTCCATAATTTTGCCTTGGAAAACAATGAACCTGCCATGCATGTGGACAATGCGAACCTTCATAGGTTGGGTGACATGGATGCTACTACGCAAGATTGGTTAGCAGCCACAGCAACTAATGACATTAGCATCCTTCGCGATTGGATTGCAGCTGGTCAAGGTCTGGGATCATAATCATGTTCATGTATTATTTGCTAATTGGTAATCTTAAAATGATGGTTATTGTAATCTAATTGTGAAATGTTTGTATGTCTTGGAGCACTGTAATGGGATCATTGTTTTGTTTATTTATATTTTCTATTTCCGCCAATGGCTGCTGCAGCAGCTACTGTTGCCTGCTGCAGCTGCGTTGCAGCCACAGCAAACAGCTGCAGCCAAAAATCACAAACGATCAGGCCCGTAATCACAAATAATCCTGATTTTTTAACAGATTTCAAAAAATGTGTGTATGAAGACAAGTCAGTGCAACACTTTGAATTAAGATGGCAAGAGTTGATAGCTACTTACAACCTTCATGAGAATGCTTGGATACAAAACTTATATAATTTGCGTGAACAGTGGGTTGTGATATTTAGAAATGATTCATTTTGTGCTGACATGACATCTACTCAAAGGAGTGAAGGTATGAATAATGTGTTCAAGAAAACATTCCATAGGAAACTTTCCATTTCAGAAATCTTGGTAGAATATGACGAGTGCATGGCACGTCTTCGGCGTAATGAGCTAGAAGAAGACTATGGATCACGCAATTCAGATCCAATTCTTTGTATCACTAACTTGCCATTGTTGAAGACAGCTTCTGAATCATATACAAGAAATATGTATTCTGCTTTCCAAGATGAATTTCAGAAACAGTTTACTCTATCGTCCACATTGATAAACCATGAGGGGACAATAAGCCTGTATAAAGTCATGGCTATGGACAACAGTGAGGATGAAGCTAGGGTCATCTTTAATTCAGATGATATGAATATATCATGTTTTTGCAAGAAGTACATCAGTCTTGGTATGTGTAGTTTCTCTACAGATTTCCAATAAATCTTTAATGCAGTTTTTTTATCTCTCTGATAAATTATAAATATTGCAGGCATATTATGCAAGCATGTGCTACGAGTATTCAACCAAAACAATATTACTGACTTACCCCCTCAATATATATTGAATAGATGGACAAAGTATGCAAAAAGAGGCATATATACATGCAGGAAAGGAAGCCAGAGTGGGAACTTAGCGTCACAGAGTACAAATCTTTGTCGGAAAATGATTTCAGTTGCACTGAAATGTGCAGTTTCCAAAGACGTTATCCAACACTTGGAAAATGGTTTCGACAAGTTGACACTAGAAGTTGAAATTTATTAGGCAATGTCAAACTGGATGACAATAAATCTCCACAATGTTGTCTTGAATGCACAGAGGAAGTTGCAAAAGAGCGTATATAATTTAGAGCTCCTCCGCACAAAAAAGGTGCACCAGAAAAAAGATCAAGAAATGTCCTTGAGAGAGGAAAGAGAAATCCTGCTAGGAAAACATCAAGGAAAGGTATTTCTATCAACTCAATATAAATATCTTTGTTGCTTTCTCATAATAACAACAAAGGAATTTAACTTTTCATACCTCTCCGCAGGAGAAGAGCCAAAGAAATCATCAGATGCAAAAGTATCTAGAGATTGACATATAATTGTAAGATAATCAGGAATTAAGTTTATCTCATCTCATCTGCCAGTTATTTGAGTACCTAAAAAAGACATTGATTTTCTGTAACTTTAATTGGTGCAGGAACCACTAGAATCAAATGTCACTTCTAGTAACACTACTTTATCATTGACAAATACTATCACGCCATTTGTTGGAGAGATGCCCATGTTCTTCCCACCGATCCGAGGGCCCTTTACAAATTTGTTGCTTGGAACTCACCATGAAGCTGCTACATCGGCATCAACTTCTCGTCGTTTAAAATTTGATGAAGACCTCCCGTCCAAATCAACAGCTTAGTGGCAAAAAATCATCATTACTTCAGTTTATTCTCTCTTTTTTTTTACATAACTTTTGGATTGTTCTGCTATATTGAAATATTTGGCAGCAATGTAGATTCTGAATGTTTAAAACTTAAGCACACATGTGTTATATTCGTGATTGCTTTCTCCAGTTTGCCATCGTAAAATTGGCTTGCGTAGCTTGACTGCTTTACGGCAGGAACACAGAATCCATCTACTGGGCTCTGGCAAGAAGAGGAAGATAACGTTAGTGTTACGTGCACGTTTAACATAACGGGGCAGGAAAAACGGATCGGCCGAGACTGCTTTGAGATCATGATTAACACATGACGTCTTACGGATTTGTATAGGACCTGGGTCCAACGCGAGTATTTTACGCGTGTTTGGACGTACACCCCCGCGCAATCAATGACACGTGCGTTCAATCGTTAACGGTGTCCGACGCCCATTAGGAACAGGGCAACCACATGACGGTAGCAGTGTGGCTATGGCACAAGTAACAAAGGGCCCATGCTTTCTTTTTCATCAGCCTTCCAGGAGAAAAGCTGAGGATCACGACAACTTTTATTAAAAACAATGGAATCTTCTCGTGGCAAACAAAAAATAATAGTATTTTTTACTCATTGTGTGTCTATATCTTTCTACTTTGCTCTGTAACACGTACGTGAAATAAAGATGCTATGTTGTACTATTAAGATAGACATAAATGCAAAAATGTTGGTATCAGCAATAAAAAATAATTTTTATTTTACACTAGTTTAAATCAAGTGCTGACTTCAATGTAATTAATTTTGTTGAGGTGATCGCCGCAAAGCGGCGAAAATAGAAAAAAGAAAAGAATTTTAAAGACAACAACAGTATGACATATATTGTTCAGTGACTATAACATGTGGTGTAGCGGTGAAATATGAAAAACAAAAGTAGTAAAAAGACAACACAACAGTATAGTGATTAACTTTTAGATAATATCTTATTAGTCTCTAAATACGTATTACCTAAAACTAACACCGGGTGGTTTTGCTTAACGAGCCATCAACGCGGCACTGCCTAGCGACATCCCATCACAAGGTTCAAGCTTTTTTACCTGTGGCTACTTAGGGAAAAAGAAACTATTTTTTAAGGGAGAAAAAAAGAGAAAGAAAAAAGAAACATTGGCTGAATGTGACGGGACGAAAGTTTACAGCATGTGCGGCCGTTAGTTGTAGCCGTCAGTTGGAGCAAATTCCGATGGTAGAGATGTGCGGCTACCTGCAGGGGCCGTATCTGCAGGCACGCGCACGAGCCGATTTCCGGACCCGGGCCGTATCTTCCAAATCCCACTGGCCACAACACCGGTCGGGCCACCACACGCACGATGGCGCGCAAGGGTGCTGCATTGATCCCCTGCTACGGCACACCCCATGGCTAGCGGAGACAACCGAGAGCGCCAGCTCGCCACTCCGCGCTCAGGACCTCCGAGCACAGTGCACTTGCGGCCAACACGAGGTGGCGCAGCCTCACCGGAATCCCGCGCGACGGCAGAGCTCGACAAGAAGCCACCCACACACCACAAAATCGCAAATTAAACGCACCCGAAGGCAGCCCAAGAACGCGCAAACCTAACGGAACTAAGCCCCAACCGGAAGACGGCAGGAGTGCCGCCGACGGCGACGAATGCGGCGGCGGAAATGGGGAAACCGACGAAGTCAAAGAAATCGACCTCCCTTTCGAACAATAAGTAGAGCACGAGCACCAGCGGACTACCCCGGAACCCTTCAACCTCCCCACGACCCCGACGGAGCCCACATGAGGCGGCTCATCGGCGGCCATGGAGAACAGCGGCGCCACCAAGCCGATTTCGCTCTAATCGGGGAAGGATTCAAAGGGAAGGGCGATGGATGAGAGTGCGAACTCACCGCAGACCTGGAGAGCTACTGGTCGCCGACGGGGAGCTAGAGTCGAGGAAGAACAGGCCGGGGCGACTCCAATGGTGGCGCGCGGTGACCGGCGCGGTTCGCGGCAACAGCATTCATGCTCGACAGAAAGATGCCACGAGCTGAGTTAGCACCACACGAGAGGGCAAACGACGGAGATAAAAGAACGACGGTCGACCGCTTACCGGCGAGGACAAACACCGGCGATGATGGCGGCGACTGACATCTTCTCCGAGCTCGCCCGTCCTCTCCTTGGCACAAAACAAGAATTGATCAATGGGTCTGAACTCAGCGAAGAAAAAGGAACATCATGATGCGGACGACGCGCACCGGCGGAGACTCCTTGCGACGGCGGTAGAGGGAATTGGGTGGCGGCGGAGCTAGGGTTTGGCGGGCTCGGGCCTTGGTGGCTCACAGAGGGGGAGCGGATCGGAAGGGGCGGCGGTAGGGGTAGAAGTTGGCACGGCTGCAGGGTTCGGGGAGGGGAGGCGGTCCGTTAGGATAGTGCCGCGTGTTCTCGATGTCTGTGTGACCGGAGCGTGTGGTCGAGAACGGTGGCGGTTGGGGAAGAACACCGTAGCGTGACCGGTTGGGCTCGGTGGGCTTCTGCTGGGCCGGATCGGTTGCTGGGCCGGATCGGTTGGTGGTTTTCGAAGGGAAGAAGTCCTATTTTGCTCCTTCAACTTTTATGGTTGACACACTTTTGCTCCCTCAACTACAAAATTGAAAAGTCGTAGTTCTTCAACTGTCAATACCGTTTGTTTTTTGTCCCTGACTCGTTTCGACGGCGGTTTCGGGTGACACGGTAGCCGAGCTGGCTGCGGGCACGCGCCTTATATTCGGAGGAGCTTCTCGACTCGACTCGTTGGCCGTCTCGTGACCATTGCGCAGTGTCCTCTTCCATCTCCATTGCTAGCCCGCAACCCTAGCCCGTCCGCCATGGCCTTCGGTGCGAGCTACTCCGTAACCTCCGGACTGGAGCTGGAGGAAGAGAGGCGGCACTCCCTATCCCGTATCGTGTGGGGCCGCTCGACTACTTCCCGCCCATGAACTGCAAATGTGGGAAGAAGGCAGCACTCGTGGATCTCCTGGAGCGATGACAATCCCGGTCGCCGGTATATAA
This sequence comes from Chloris gayana, assembly GCA_031894775.1. Lineage (NCBI taxonomy): Eukaryota > Viridiplantae > Streptophyta > Magnoliopsida > Poales > Poaceae > Chloris > Chloris gayana. Next base: position 93,757 of record JAUNZO010003751.1, read on the forward strand.
AGTGCTACCATGCTCGGGTAAGTGGATCCGTTCTTGCATATTTGGTATTCTTTAGCGCCGATTTGATGTTGGTTTGGATTGATTTGATTTGGATTTGCATGCGGCAGAGTGGTGGTTGCGACTTGTATGAGTAGAAGGCCCTGTTGACCCTTTTGTTCGTACCTTACTCGTGGATTTGCGCAATGAGGTGTGGAAGTTGAAGAGACAGAGAAGGGAGATGTATGCTGCAAAGGAGCGAGAGATCCATGAGAAGGAACTACTCATTGCCGATTTGAAGGGTGGCCTGGTTGCAGCACGGAAGGGGATGGCCGAGCTGAAGCAACAGGTGGCTCAGCGTGAGATGAGGAAGAGAATGGGGACGCAGAGGAAGATGCTGACTGCTTGTTGTATTTTGTTGGCTTCCGGTGTTCCGTTCATGTGGTTTAACTAATGTTGTTGCCTGATGTAACATACTAAATTAGTCTCAGACCTAATCACATTGTTGTGACTTCGTGAGTGTGCTTGTTATGTAAATGTGGGTCGCTATTCATCAGACTTGGTGTGGTTCGCTAATCAAAATGCTTGACTTTGTGTATCTCAACTATTCTTTTGGAGAAGATGTGTATTTTGTATGCTAAATAAGACACAAGTTTCCATCTGATCACACAAATATGGCATAAGTTTGCCTGGAACATAACTAGTTTCAGGTCACAACAGAAGTTTAACACCGTACACGAATAAGGCATAAGTTTGCCGATACAGAACAAGAGTTACAATAAACAAGAACATATCACAGTTTAGCTGAGTCCCATGGAGACAGAAGCATCATTCCTCCGGTTGTGTTCTTTGGTGTTGGCCTTTTAGTCACCTTCTTCTTTGATGGAGATGAACTACTTGCAACATGAGCAGAAGCTGTCCCAGAATTTTTTATTCTCACGGTTGAGCTTGACTGAGAAAAAGGCAGAGATGCTACCATATTGAGTGTGGCTGATGCTCCATGTTCTGTGCGCACTGATGCGGTAGCAGTACTCTTCAGCACCTAAACATACAAAAAGCAGTACAATGTAAATATGCAAGTCTGACTCAGCACAAGGCGTGTGCCCGCAGCCAGCTCGGCTGCCGCGTCATCCTGACTCAGCACAAGGCGCGTGCCCGCAGCCAGCTCGGCTGCCGTGTCACTCGAAACCGCCGTCGAAACGAGTCAAGGACAAAAAACAAATGGTATTGATAGCTGAGGGACTGCGACTGTCCGGTTTTGTAATTGAGGGAGTAAAAGTGCGCCAACCATGAAAGTTGAGGGAGCAAAATAGGACTTCTTCCTTTTCGAAGAGAGAGGAGGAGGATGTTGGGCTTTCAAGGGAGACTGGAGAATGTTTCAGCCCGCGACAGCGAAGGCAAAAGAATTTGATTTGAACTTTGTTAGACTGGCTGTTACATTTCTATCATATTCTTGGTTGGTCTGCGAGCCACACTCTTGTACTCTCATTTGGATGGTTATTGTACTAAGAATTGAGATGATGTTGGATGTCGTTCTATATCTTGCCTTGCCATTGTTCTTATCTATTTTGTTGTTTTTGCTTATCCATTGTGTTGGATGCACAAGCTATACTCTTGGGATAGCTAAGAGGTATAAAGTACGGATTTCACACTTGATGAAATTCAGGCCCTCACAATTTCCTATAATTTAACATGAGATGTTGATTCGTTTGAAATATGAAAACTAGCATAAACTTACATTCAAAATTATTTAGCATGTTTTTGAAGGACATAAAAATATGGAGATTTTTCTAGGGTTAAGATGAAGCAATGAAGGTAATTACAGGAAGGTTCACAATTAAAACATGCCTGGATAATTGATTAAATATGCAAGAAATATACATCTAAATAAAATTGGTCACTGAAGTTCTTATGTCTGAATTGGAGTGTAGAGAGTATTGCGGGTGCTGAAGCTGTATGGCGACATCTAATAAACAATGTTCAAACGCCAGTGACATTCAAATGCTTAATTAATTGATTTTTTAAAATTTAATATACCTCATATGGTCCATTCAGAAGTAGGCATGAGTGGTATACTAGAGGGGATGGACGTGTACATTAGTTAGTTATATAAAACGAATTATATTATTTTATTATACCACAACAATTATTATTATTTTATTTTTAAGCATCAAAATAATATAGATTTCTACATCCAAATTAGCATCGATTGAAAAAAAAACAAAAACATACCTCCGGCTGCTGATAGAATAGGCGACGTTCCGCAGTGCAGCTCGCGCCGCTCCCGCCCGCGCAGCACGTGCCACTCGCAGATCGCGAGCCGCCACGCCGCGCCCTGGCCAAGGCCATGGCCACGCCGCAGCCGCCTCCACCCGAGCACGTGTCGCGGCCGCCTCCTCCTCTTCCCCACCGCCTCTGTCTTTCCCTTGCCCTTGCGTCCTTCTCTCTCTGATGGAGCCGAATCCATATCGTCTGCATGGCAGCACTCAATGTAGAGGATTCCCTTCTCTCTACATTAACTAATCCAGGCCATCCAGAGCCACATCAACGGCTGAGCTAGTTTGCAACTTTTCAACTAAAAAAAATATCAAAAGGTCTGTCTTCATCTTCCTCCCTCTGGTTTTCCTCACCAACGCCATCCCTTCCTCTCAGTTCTTGTTATACGGCGGGGAGCAATTTTCTTTCATGCTAGCTGTGGTGCTCTTAGCGAAACTCGTACTATGATAAAACTAGGCAAGAAACCGACGGCCCATATGATTCCAACAAAACATTAATCCAAACGCTAAATTTGTTGAAAATATAAGCACTTTCAGTTTTAATTTAATCCAGAAATAAATCATTAACATGATATACAGATTGCTAAATAAATTAGACACGTCTACGCAAGATCTAAACATATCTAATAAGCAGGAGAAGATGAACATATCTACCATACTATCCATAACTATCATGCGAGAGATAGAACACAAAGTCTAGTATGGAAGACATTACGCAAGTAGAAGGTACGTACGTTTCCGGCCTGACGGAGTAGAGGAGTTGACGACGACGTTCAGCAGCGTCACGACGAAGACAGCGACGTGCTTGGCTCACGTGGCGGGAAGACGCGTCGTGGTGGAAGCGATCGAGCGGTCGCGCAAAGCGCTTCCCAAAAACCTTATTCGCCTTCTCCCGGTGCAGGATCGCCGAAGACGCCGGTTCCGGAGACCCGCTCTCCCATTCGTCGGTGCACGCCGACGATCGGGATGGAGTAGTCTTGACGGCGCAGCAGCAAGAGAGGCTAAAACCCTAGGTGAGTTTGAGAGATGATTTCTGCGGCGGCGCCCGTACGTTTATATAGGAGAGACCGCTAGGGTTAGGCGAACCTAAACCGAGTCGGTTTTCAAAACAGAAAACGTATTGGACTCGCAGCAAAAATAAAGTGCAAAAGAAAGCCGCGCCCCGCAAGGCAAGGAGCCGGATTTTGGCGGACCATTCACGCAGGTGATGCGCGGCCGCGCCCATCGCACCCGCCCCGCCCGGCCCGGTCCGGCGAGGCGAGGCGAGGCGAGCGAGCGCGCGCGTGTGGTCTTCCTTCTCTCTTTCTCACACTTGCAAGGAAGGCAAGAGCATCCAAGTTTATAAGTTGGTCTCCCTCCACCTCTACTAGCAATGTGATACTAAAGATTGCACTCCCACCATCCCTATATGGGCCTTTGAGATTTTCTAGGAATTATAGAAATTATAAGTGGGCTTTGGCCCAATAATTCCATCAATGGCCCACCGGATCTCAAAGTTCTATCAAGACTTTGCATCATCCTCGCTACTGTTCAATATACCGAGTGTTTCGGTGGAGACTGTTAAGTTGAACCTCCACCTAGAACAATAAGCTACACTCGGTTACAACTTGAACAATGGACTATGCCTTGAATTGTAAGTATTGTGCAAACAAGCTTTACTTTGAGTCACAACTGGTACTAGACCTCCGGTAGCCTACTCCGCGGGTGGAGCATATAGGTCGTACTCCGTGGTCTTTCATGAGCTTAATAGAGATTACCCAAGTCTCATAGACTCGCGACCTTACAACAGATCGGGCTCATATATGTGTATTCTTTCAAGAGTGCTCAGTAGGATAGCAGCTTCGCTAATTAAAGCCAATAGAATACATTAAGGCATTCGCCAACCTGCCATGCGAGTGTTGAGAGTATTGCATTATTACTCGAGAAGGTTAAAAGGATACTCTCTAGCTGACCAATAGCTTGTTCTTCCCAGGTCCTACTTCACGGGATCTCCGATCACATGGGTTGGGTTACCACTATGGAATAGCTCAAATGGGTCTCATACCCATCTCCTTTGATGCATTGTCTATCACATTACGTGACAGCCCCTTAGTAAACCGATCTGCGCAGGTTTCTATCAGTCGATATGTAATCCACCGATATTACTCCGGAGTTTCTTATTTTCTTGACAGACTTTAAACGTCTCTTAATATGTCTTGATGACTTTATATTGTTCTTTGAACTGTTCACTTTGACTATCACAGTTTGATTGTCACAGTTCATCGATATTGCCGGCACTGGTTTCTCGACAATAGGTAAGTCCATTAAGAGCTCACGTAGCCAATCGGCCTCAACCGTGGCTGTATCTAGCGCGGTAAGCTCTGCTTTCATGGTAGACCTCGTTAAGATAGTCTCGTTTATATGATCTCCATGAAACAGCAGCACCGCCAAGAGTGAAAACATATCCACTCGTGGCATACAACTCATCAGCATCGGATATCCAATTAGAGTCACTATATCCCTCTAGTACTGCAGGAAACCCGGAATAATGAATCCCATAACCCGCAGTACCTACTAGGTAGTGCATTACTCGCTCAAGCGCACGCCAATGATCATTTCCCGGATTAGAAGTAAACCGACTCAATTTGCTCACAAGCAAAAGAGATGTCGAGCCTAGTAGCACTAGCCAAGTACATAAGTGATCCAATGATTTGAGAATATCTCAATTGGTCTCTACCAATTCTCTTATTCTTCCGAAGGATCAAGCTGGGATCATAAGGAGTTAGAGAAGGTTTGCTGTCCTTATAGTCGAAGCGACTCAAGCATCTTTTCCACATAATGAGATTGCGTTAAAGTAATCCCATTCTCTCCTTTGATTAGCTTAATGTTTAAAATAACATCAGCCTCACCCAAATCATTCATATCAAAACTTTGGAACAGAAAAGACTTGACCTCATTAATCACGTCAAGGTTTGTTCCAAAGATTAGTATGTCATCCACATACAAGCACAATATAACTCCCTCACCCCCACCATGGCGGTAGTACACACATCTATCAGCCTCATTGATCGAAAAGCCTCGCTGATATGAGTGTAGAGTCGAATTTCTCATGCCACTCGCTTAGGTGCTTGTTTTAGGTCGTATAAAGATTTCACGAACTTACACACCTTGTTTTCTTTACCCTTTACTACAAAACCATCCGGTTGATCCATATAGATCTCCTCATGTCTTAACGTCCATCCGATGAACGAGAAGACCATGAGAGGCAGCCGAGTAAGTAGTACGCGTATGGTGGTCAATCTCGCAACAAGTGAGTAAGTGTCAAAGAAATATTCACCTTCTTTCTAGGTATAACCCTTAGCCACAAGCCGAGCCTTGTACTTGTCAATAGTACCATCAGGCCTAAGCTTCTTCTTGAACACCCACTTGCAACCCACGGGTTTGCACCCATATGGTCGATCAACTACCTCCCATGTTCCATTAGAAAGAATAGAGTGCATCTCACTCAGTACAGCTTCTTTCCAATCATCTCGCATCGGGTGATGCATATGCCTCAACAATGGTTCTGGGAGTATCATCCACAAGATAGACAGTGAAATCATCACCAAAAGACTTTTCAATCCTTTGTCTCTTGCTCCGTCTAGGAGCTTCACTATATATCTCCTCATTAATTGGGTTCAAGTGTTTGTTCAACATGATCGTAAAGCACAGCAGGCTCGGGAGTAGTTTCAGCAATCACATCAGTAGATAATCTAGACATGCTATATGAATCTTTCATAGGAAATATGTTCGTAAAGAAAGTAACATCATGAGACTCCATTAAAGTATTAACATGAATATCAGGCACCTCTGATTTCACTACTAAAAATCTATAGGCAATGCTATTATGAGCATATCCAAGAAAAACACAATCCACAGTTTTAGGTCTCAACTTACGTTTCTTGTTTGTTGGCACATTAACCTTGGCCAAACAACCCCAAGTACGTAAGTAAGACAGCGATGGTTTTCTTCCAATCCATTCCTCATATGGCGTTTTCTCCTTATTCTTCATGGGAACTCTATTTAGGACATGACATGATGTCAATATAGCCTCCCCCCACCATGCCTTAGATAATCCCGCAGTGTCTAACATGAAGTTAACCAAGTCGATCAAAGTGCGATTCTTTCTTTCGACAACCCCGTTTGATTGGGGCGAATAGGGAGGCGTCCTCTCATGAATAATACCGTGTTCCGCACAAAATAAGTCGAAATCATTAGAGAAATATTCACCACCGCGATCGGACCTAATTCTTTTGATCTTTTTCTCTAGTTGAGTTTCAACTTCAGCCTTGTAGATTTTAAAGTAGTTTAAAGCCTCATCTTTCGTTTTTAACAAATACACATAGTAATATCTAGACGCACCCTCAATCAAAGTCATGAAATATCTTTTTCCACCTTCTGTCAATATACCATTCATTTCGCAAAGATCTGAATGTATAAGTTCTAGTGGTGCCAAGTGTCTCTCCTCGGTAGCCTTGTGAGGTTTTCGAGGTTGCTTAGATTGCACACAAGTATGGCACTTAGAACCTTTGACAATGGAAAAATTCAGAATTAAATTCAAGCTGGAAAGTCGAGACATAGAACCAAAATTCAGATGACATAAACGTGAATGCCAAACATTGGCATCACTCTCATTAACACCATCACAAATATAGTTCACTGATTTATTGCAAAAATCTGAAAGGAAAAAGCGGAACAAGCCTCCGCACACATAGCCTTTACCAATAAATTGTCCACTCTTAGACACGACAACTTTATTCGACTCGAGCACTACCTTAAAACCATCCCTACATAAAAGGGAGCCACTAACGAGATTCTTCTTGATAGAAGGGACATGCTGCACGTTCTTCAATTGGACAATCTTTCCCGAAGTAAACTTCAGCTCGACCGTGCCAACACCATGAACGAAGCATGTGACCCATCTCCCATCGAGACGGAAGAATCCCGGGCGACCTGGTAAAAAGAAAACAGAGAAGCATCAACACACACATGAACATTTGCACCAGTATCAAGCCACTAACTTGTAGATTGAAATAATGAAAATACAGACGATAAATTACCGTACCCAGAGAGTGTCGACATTGGTCACCATGTTCACGGACTTCTGCTAAGGAGGCTTCCTCCCCTTGCGCTGTGGACACTTCTTTACCCAATGCTCAGTGGAGCCGCAAACGAAGCATCCCTCGTTCTCCTTGTTCTTTTTCTTCTTGAAGGTAGTGGTCTCGCTTATGCTTATTGTGCTTGCCCTTGCCCTTGCCACCATTGCCATGAGACGACCGTGGTTGGTGCACCATGTTGGCATTGGTCCGACCCTCAACAGCTTTAGCTCTTCCATCCTTAGCCCGAGCTTTCTCCTCAATATCAAGAGACGCGATCAAATCTGAAACAGAAATGTCGATCCTCTTGTGCTTGAGAGAAGTGGCGAAATCCCTCCATGAAGGAGGCAATTTGGCAATGATGCCCCCAGCCACAAACTTGTCGGGTAAGGTGATCTTAAGCATGTCGAGTTCCTTGACCGGACACTCGTATGTCATGAGCCTGTTCCACTACAGATTTGCCTTCGGCCATCTTATAGTCATGGTACTGCTCCATGATATACAACTCGATGCCGCATCGTAACCACCATAGTCGGCGCAGAGAGCATCCCACAACTCTTTAGCGTCGGTGTGATAGATGTACACATCTTGCGGATGATCCGCAAGATTTTCAATCACAACGCCCACAAATAGAGTGCTGGCCTCCTTGTACCGATTCTCCTCTTCAGGAGAAAGAGTACCTTCAAGTTTGCCTTTGAATGCCTCAAACACTTTCATGGCATTAAGCCACAGAGTGACTTTCACTTGCCATCTCTTGAAGTGCACGCCGGTAAAACGTTCCGACCTCGGTGCCTCCACAAATCCAGCCATAAAACTAAAGTGCCTATAATAAGGTTTTTGGATTGTTGGAAATATAAGCACTTTCAGTTTTAATTTAATCCAGAAATAAATCATTAACATGATATACAGATTGCTAAATAAATTAGACAAGTCTACGCAAGATCTAGACATATCTAATAAGCAGGAGAAGATGAACACATCTACCTACTATCCATAACTATCATGCAGAGATAGAACGCAAAGGCTAGTATGGAAGACATTACGTAAGTAGAAGGTACGTACGTTTCCGGCCCGACGGAGTAGACGAGTTGACGACGACGTTCAGCAACGTCACGACGAAGACAGCGACGTGCTTGGCTCACGCGGCGGGAAGACGCGCCGTGGTGGAAGCGATCGAGCGAGTCGCGCAGAGCGCTTCCCAAAAACTTATTCGCCTTCTCTCGGTGCAGGATCGCCGAAGGCGCTGGTTCCGGAGACCTGCTCTCCCGTTCGCCGGTGCACGTCGACGATCGGGATGGAGTAGTCTTGGCGGCGCAGCAGCAAGAGAGGCTAAAACCCTAGGTGAGTTCGAGAGATGATTTCTGCGGCGGCGCCCGTACGTTTATATAGGAGAGACCGCTAGGGTTAGACGAACCTAAACCGAGTCGGTTTCCAAAACAGAAACGTATTGGACTCGCAGCAAAAATAAAGTGCAAAAGGAAGCCGCGCCCCGGAAGGCAAGGAGCCGGATTTTGGCGGACCATTCACGCAGGTGATGCGCGGCCGCGTCCATCGCCCGCGCCCGCCCCCGCCCCGCTCACCCGGCCCGGCCCGGCGAGGCGAGGCGAGCGAGCGCGTGTGGTCTTCCTTCTCTCTTTCTCACACTTGCAAGAAAGGCAAGAGCATCCAAGTTTATAAGTTGGTCTCCCTCCACCTCCACTAGCAATGTGATACTAAAGATTGCACTCCCATCTGTCCCTATATGGGCCTTTGAGATTTTCTAGAAATTATAGAAATTATAAGTGGGCTTTGGCCCAATAATTCCATCAATCCCCCACCAGATCTCAAAGTCCCATCAAGACTTTGCCATATCCTCGCTACTCGTTCAATATACCAAGTGTTTCAATGGAGACCGTTAAGTTGAACTTCGTTGACGGTCCTTATGGTCCAATTTTACCGTCAACATGTTGCATCTTTTTGAATCAAACACCATCACCAAGAATAGACATAGGGATTATTTCTAACAAATTCCACTAGTCTTGGTGAAATTATGAATGCAGGTGCAATTCATATGAAAACAGGGGAAAACATGCACGAAACATGGACTTTACAATCGACGGATTTTCCCCGGACTAAAGAATATAGTCCAAAAGCCCAAAACCACAAAACAGAGCCTCAACATCAAACCAAGCAAGTGGATTGGGCCAAGTACACGCCGGGGAAGGCACCGAGAGAAGAATCAAGCCCGGGGAGTCCAGGCCGGCTCGCCGAACCACCCTAGTGGGTTCGGCCGAACCGACAGTGGGCCCCCCGGCCCATCTTTCTCTCGGCGGTTTGTCACCGACGTCCGGAGGTCGGTTCCACCTGCAATTAATGCCACCGACGTCCGGAACCGCCTCCAAGTTGCCGACCTTCCAAGGCTATAAATAAAGGGCTACACCCCCTCTCTCAACACACCACCAACATCAAGATACAAGACAAAACTCTCATCCTTAGGCCAAGGGCCTCTTGTATTTTAGTAGAATAGGAGAGAGGGCAAGGAAGAGGAAGGAGTGTTCCTCCCTTTTGTAAAGTGGAGTAGTATTTCCTTTTCTTTTACCTTGGCGTGTAAACACTCTTTTTGGTGATTTATACGTGGTGATCTACTTATCTATCGTGACATATCTTTGTGTTAGACGTAATTCTTGTTATACTTGTTTACGGGATCATCGCTCGCAAGAAGTACTCTAGCTTTCGAACTCGGTTCTAGGCCGAGGCTAGAGTAGTGGTCAATAGCATAGACGTGGTGTCTAGGCCGGAGATCGCCTTTGTTTGCTGTGTGCCCCACGGTTTGTAGAGGTAGGTGGCAGGAAGTGACAGCCCCGTCATCCAAAGGAACCCTCCACGTTCGGGTACATAGTAGAGCTTTCGTAGACCGGAGTGGCGTGGCGGACCAAGCCTAAGACGGTGCCCGAAGTAAACAAGTCTAGCTTGCGTTCGTCCACCTTTAAAGGATAAATAGATAAGAGTCACCCTCTCGATCCTATTTTGCTACGTTGTCTTGGTTGTCCTTGGGTAAACTAACCTTGTTGCAGAAATACTCGTTCCCTCGCGGATATAAATACGATACTTTGGAATACTCCCGGTGAAGTGCTACAACGGTATTCCGTGCGCTTGCGGATTTATTCGTGACGTAAGAAATACCAACAAGCATTTCCGGCGCCGTTGCCTGGGAGCGGTTGTTATCTTTGTAACGAATCAGGTTTGCCCTCGTAATCTATCTTACTTACCGTTCTGTTTTTATTTTTTTCCTTACATTCAAAATTTCACAAAAACATATCATGGAGTCACACCCAACCATCCAATCTTTCTCCACTCCACGGGGTGAACTCTTAGAGCCACCATCATCATCACAACCTTTTTCTTCACCTGGCTATGAGTTCTCCCCGATTACATTTCGATGATTAGAGGTTTATCCTTTTCGGGTTCTAAACATGAAAATCCTTATGAACACTTACGAGAGTTTGAACATTTGTGTTCATGCCGATTGATCCATGGCATGACACAAGAAACATTGAAGTGGAAGTTGTTTCCCTTCTCTCTCAATGAGAAGGCGAAGCAATGGTACACTTACACCGCTAAGAGAGTGAACGGTGATTGGAAAGAATTGCGAGACAAATTTTGTCTAGCATTCTTCCCCGTATCTCATATCACTTCTCTACGAGCGGAAATAATAGGCTTTCGACAAGAAGAAAAGGAAACCTTAAGTGCGTCATGGATTCGGTTCTGTTCTCTAACGTACTCCGACCAGAATTATTGCTCCCCGAACCCGTTTTATTACAACACTTTTATTCAGGATTGAGCAACGATACCGCACTTTATCTTGACACGGCCGCGGGTGGATCTTTTTCTCATAAGACCATAGCGGAAGCACACGAACTTTTGGATCGAATTGTGGAAAACACACCTTTTTCCGCCGACTTACTCGTAGAGCCGGAGTCGAAGATGAGGAACTCGTTGTGCAAGAGACACAACACTTGGTGCCCATGATGGAGCACCTAGCACTCGAGTCCTCATCTAACACAAGAACAATGATAGAGGAAGATGAACCTCTTGATTTCCCATTTGAGTTCAAGGAAGAAATTTTTGAAGATTTTGGAAACACCTTGAACTACTCCTATCAAAAGAAACCAAGCACTCCCCGCACCAACCCCCGAACCTATTGAAAAATCTCTTCTCGTAAAAACTGTTCGGAAGTTGACAGCAATTATGAGCGATGAATGGTTGATGGAAAACGAACTTTCTTCTGAAGTTCTTCGACTTGATCATCCTAGATCAACCATTCGTGGCTCAATTCGGGGAGTAATGGTAGATGTTCTCTATAATCCTCTAGTAGGTGCCAACATCATGTCCGAATCTTTTGCTTCAACTTTATTTGGAAACGAGACATGGGCACCTTCTCGACAAACTCCTTAAAGCCCCACCGGGGCAATTTTTTGAGAGTTTGGGGATCATTAGAGATGTTTGCATTAAGCGTAATGAAGCAGCAGGTTTCCTTGGACTTTCACGTTTCTGAATCCCGGATTTCGATGTTTTGGTCGGTCATCCCATAGAAAAGCTTTTCTTAGGGATATCACCTTCAGAACCTTAGACTTCACCCTCGGCAAGAAAACTTTTTCTCTTCCTATCATTCATGCACAAAACTCTTTTGCCGAGGAGCCGCTTGTGGAAGAAGAATGCATGGAGGAGGTTATGGCAATTTTTCCTCATGAAAACCCCGAATCATCCTTGGATGAAGATGCTCTTGATTTCATTTTAGAAGAGGATGATTCGGCGGAAACTTTTGAGCTGCCCGAAACTTTTACACCTACGCCACCTCCCGTAGAGCTCAAAACTCTTCCACCAGGCTTGCGCTACGTTTTTCTTCACGGAAATCCCGAAACCCCCGTCATCATAAGTGACAAGCTTTCGGAGGAGGAAACTGCAAAACTCTTAGCCGTGCTAGAAAAACATCACTCCGTCTTTGGGTACTCGCTTGGAGACCTCAAGGGAATCAGCCCTCGCTCTTTGCACCCATCGCATTCCCATAGACCCCGATAGTACACCATCTAGGGAACATCAAAGGAGGTTGAACAATGCGATGCGGGAGGTCGTTAAAAAGGAGGTTTTAAAACTTTTACATGCCGGCATTATCTATCCCTGTTCCACACAATGAGTGGGTGAGTCCAAGGCAGGTTGTACCCAAGAAAGGAGGAATGACGGTCGTCCATAATGACAAAAATGAGTTGATCCCTCAACGCACCGTCACGGGATGGAGGATGTGCATAGATTACCGAAAACTTAACAAGGCTACAAAGAAGGATCATTTTCCGCTGCCCTTCATCGATGAGATGTTGGAACGGCCGGCAAATAATTCTTTCTTTTGTTTCCTTGATGGGTATTCAGGATATCATCAAATCCCCATCCATCCCGACGATCAAAGTAAAACCACTTTCACATGCCCCTATGGAACTTACGCCTATCGACGAATGTCTTTTGGGCATTGCAATGCACCCGCTTCTTTTCAACGTTGCATGATGTCTATCTTTTCTCGACATGATCGAAGAGATTATGGAAGTATTCATGGATGATTTCTCTCGTTTATGGAAAAACCTTCGATCATTGTTTAGAAAATTTAGACAAAGTCTTGCAACGTTGTCAAGGAAATGATTTAGTGCTCAATTGGGAGAAATGCCATTTCGTGGTTAGAGAAGGCATAGTTCTGGGGCATTTGATTTCTCGAAAGGGGGATAGAGGTGGACAAAGCTAAATTAGAAGTTATAGAAAAGCTTCCACCTCCCGTGAATGTTAGGGGCATTCGCAGCTTTCTCGGGACATGCGGGGTTCTATCGTCGGTTTATCAAAGATTTCTCTCAAATTGCTAGACCCCTTACAAATCTGCTTGCGAAGGATGCACCCTTTGAGTTTACCGATGAATGCATGACTCGCTTTCACTACCCTTAAGAATGCACTCATCTCGCCGCCAATTATCCAACCCCCGATTGGACGCCGCCTTTTGAGATAATGTGTGATGCTAGTGATTTTGTCGTGGGGGCTGTTCTTGGCCAAACTAGAGATAAAAAGCATCATGCAATCTCCTATGCAAGCAAAACCTTGACTCGGAGCTCGGCTAAATTACACTACCACCGAAAAAGAGCTCCTTGCTCGTTGTTTTTGCTTTTGATAAGTTTAGATCCTACTTGACTCGGAGCAAAAGTCATTGTTTACACCGATCATGCCGCTTTAAAGTTTTTGCTCAATAAGAAGGATGCTAAACCTCGTTTGATACGATGGGTTCTTCTACTCCAAGAGTTTGATGTAGAAATCCGTGATAAGAAAGGAGTAGAAAATTCCGTGGCAGATCATTTGTCGCGTATACAATTCACTAACCTGCAGGAATTACCCATCAATGATTTCCTACGCGATGACATGCTGCTCCTAGTGAGGGACTCACATCCATGGTACGCCGACATTGTGAACTTCATGGCAACGGGGTACGTACCACCCGGAAAGAGCAAGAAACGACTCATCTATGAGAGTCGCCGTCACTTATGGGAAGAGCCCTTCCTTTACCGTGTCTCGCGCCGATGGATTGCTAAGGCGATGTGTGCCCATACCCGAGAGCACACGAATCATTGAGAAGTGCCATGCATCGCCATACGGGGGACACTACGGCGTGTTTCGCATACAGTGCCAAGATATGGCAAAGTGGCTTCTTTTGGCCAGCCATGTACGAAGACACAAAGGAATTTGTCGAGCGATGCCCGTAATGTCAAAAAGTTGGAGGCATCACGGCAAGAGATGCAATGCCCCTCAACTACAATTTACAAGTCGAGCTCTTCGACGTATGGGGCATTGACTTCATGGGACCGTTCACCAAGTCACATGACTGCGAATACATCTTGGTGGCGGTAGACTACGTGTCTAAGTGGGTGGAAGCAATGCCTTGCAGGGCCGCAAATGCCAAGCATGCTCGCCGGATGTTCCACGAAATTATCTTCCCAAGGTTTGGAACACCGAAGCTAGTGATAAGCGACGGAGGGTCTCACTTCATTGATAAGACCTTCCGAAGCTTCCTAAGAGAACTTGGATCAAGGCATAATATCGCTACTCCATACCACCCTCAAACCAAGGGCAGGCCGAGACCTCAAACAAGCAAATCAAGCGGATCCCGCAAAAGACCGTAACAGTAAATGGGGAAGGGATGGAAGGACAAGCTACCCGATGCACTATGGGCATACCGTACAGCATACAAGACACCCATAGGCATGTCCCCATACCAGCTCGTGTACGGGAAAACATGTCATTTACCCGTCGAGATGGAACACCGAGCGTATTGGGCCATCCGGAAATGGAACATGGACTTTAATGGTGCCGGACGCAAAAGAAAAATGGAGATAGCTGAGTTAGAAGAATGGAGAGACAAAGCTTACCACAACTCAGCTATATACAAAGAAAGGACAAAAAGGTGGCACGACAAAAAGATAAAGATAAAGGTATTTAAGGTTGGAGATAAGGTCTTGCTATTCAATTCACGGGTGAAACTCTTCTGGCATGGAAAATTAAGAAGTAAATGGGACGGACCATACACGGTTATTGACACCTCGTCACATGGAGCAATCACACTTCAAGACGACGAAGGTAAAATATTTAAGGTAAATGGTCAGCGCCTTAAAATTTATTTCGAGCCCGATAAAGATAAAGAATTTGATGTCATGCACTTGATTAATTTAAATTTTCTCTCATGATAGCTCTTTCTTATCTATATCCCGTAGTAGCTCTTTCCCCGAAATAATTTTAGCAAGCAATCAACCGTAAAAAGAAGGGGACCCGTAGGGGCCCACTACGGCTCGGTCGAACCCCCTTGCTGGTTCGGCCGAACCAAGACAGACCCCAAACGGTCACTTTTTTCTTTCATCTTTTGTCTCCAACGATCACAAGATCAAATCTCCCCGCTTAGTGCCTTCCATGCTGCGGGAAAAATCAAATTAATTCTTTCCATGCTTTTATCTATAAATGAAGGTGTTTTCTTTCATTTTTCCCTTGCACCTTTCTTCCACCTTGTCCATTTCGCACAAAAAAAAGCTTTTGCCCAGCACCATGGACAGCAGCATCCCAAGCCTCGACGTCTCCGTCACCACCAGCGAGCTTTGCCGCCAAGTCGGCCTCGAAGACATCCTTGATCATGTCTCCATTCCCAGCGAGCAAGCCTTGATGATCCATGATCTACCGCTCGCTATTGAACCTCCACCCACAGCAGCAAGAACACCCTCCAAGAGCTCTCCCACCGCCGTGGCACCTCGCCCAAAGAAGGGGAAATCTACCCCCAAGAAGAAGAGCGCCGACGCCGCCGACAACGCTCTCCTTCCCGGAGAGAAGTACGTCGGCACCCTCGCTACCAAGAGCGGGCAGGTGGTGCACCATCAATATGAGGGGCGCAACCTGCCTAGCCCCATCAAGAAGCCCGGCGAGAGGTTCAAGATCAAGGGAATCCGCGGTGGCGGAAAGCAGCTCATCCCGCCGCTTACCTCGGCGGAAAAGAGAGACGCCCGCGAATCCGTGGGCGACACTCCTCCTAAGAGGATAAGGAGGCGTCTCTCTCCCTCTCCCATCAAGAGGGCAGGGGGAATGTATGAAAGCGAGGAGGAGAAAACTCCTAAAAAAAAAGCCCCTACCAAATCCTCCTCGCTAAACACGTTGATCTCCGCGAAGCCCATGAACGCCTACGTGATAATGTCGCGGACATCAAAGACGCTATTGAAGACTTGAAGGATGCCCGAGCGAGCCATCGCCGCAGCACCAACTCCAAGATCAAGCGTCTCTTCAAGGACGCGGGGAAGGAGGACGAATACGACGTTTAAAATGAACCTTCCCGCGTTCATCATTTCCCGCAGCACATTTTTATCATTTTTTCAATTCCTCAAGATTGTAATGCGCCCGCTCTTTTAAATTTTTAATCATATTAGTGCTCCCCGGTCTTCCCTTACCGGTAGAGCAAGTTTTGTTTCGAAATATCTTTGTCTATTTTGAAGAAAACAGCAAAAAGGCAAGTGTGGGGGGGACATCGCGGAAAGCAAAGACAAACACACGCGTAGCGCAGTAAACATCACGAGGAAAAGAACACAAACACAACCTCGCGAAACAGAGCACCAGCTGGGGCCTAGGCGCTCGGCCGAACCCACAAGGGTGGTTCGGCCGAACCCCGGTGGGTCCCACTCAGCCCTCGCTTCCTCGTGGCACTTGAGTTTGTTTCCCACACTTCCTTTTCGCCTACTTTATTTGTCAAGTTCATT
Organism: Chloris gayana; assembly: GCA_031894775.1. Lineage (NCBI taxonomy): Eukaryota > Viridiplantae > Streptophyta > Magnoliopsida > Poales > Poaceae > Chloris > Chloris gayana. The sequence continues at coordinate 110,413 of JAUNZO010003751.1, forward strand.
CCGAGACGCGAAAAACAATTACTAAAACTTGACCAACTAAAACTTGGGAAGATTTCTTCTGAATACCTTTTCCCAAGTCTCTCCCTAATGCTCTCATGATGATCTTGCACACTTTTTATTACTCGCTTCATCACCACTTGCCTCGTGAACAAATAATCAAATCCATAGGACCCATGTTTCTCTAGATTATTGGCAAGTGTGATATGGCTCGACGAAATGATCTTATGCTTAGCTTACCGAGTCCTTGGGAATTTTATTTCACAAAACAAAAATACCATGGCTTCATGCTCCTCTCTTGATACAAAAATGCCTACCAATGCCATATGATGATCATACCTTGCAAAACTTACATACATATGCTGCTTGTGATTGCAATGAGCTTTACCAAAATCGAGTGACCCTAGAGAGAAACTTGTCATGCTCTCTTGATCAAGATCACGTACACTCCACCAAAAAAAAAAAAAAAAAAAAAAAAAGGGCTAAACTCCTACACCGGGAACTAGCACCCCACCAAAATAAAGACACTCCTCGTTTGCACCTCTTTTTACCTCTCTCTCTCTCAATCACGCATAAACGAGACATGGCTATGTAAAAAAAAAAAAAAAGAAAAGCTCACACGTATGAGCAATGAAAAGAAAGCTCACAAAGATGAGCAATGAAAAAGAGAGAAGAAAAGAGATGCTCAAGCATAGTGCAAGAAAAGAAAAGAAAGAAAATAAAAAGATAGCCATGTCTCGAAAATGCAAAATAAAGAGAGGTCAATTGCAATAGGAGTTGTCACTTTTTCATATCCATACACACACGCACTTCTTGATCAAGGTTACATGACTTGGCTTCTCCATGGATCCTTTCTTTTGGCTTAGCAATATTTGTGATACAAGTATGCCTCTCTCATTCCCTACCGAGCTCCACATACAAGCCCAAGAAGTAGGAAAAGAGAGGCAACACAATGCCTTGGTGAGGAAAACACTTTTTGAGCGATTCAAGAGAATCGAAGAGGAGCGGGAGTCATGTTGTTTATTTTCAAAACTTTCAAAAACCCAAGGTGCTTAGTGAGCAAAAGTATAGTGACTTGAGTCATGAGCTGTTCCACTTATCAATCATCCAAGAATGCATGTTAGCCACCGTCATGTTCACAAGTAAAACGGTGTGGCTTGTAATAACATGTGTGCAGGTCTCTAAGGGGAGAGATCTCTCAACTTACGCTCCCACCTTTACTCGAGGACGAGCAAAGAGCTAAGTGTGGGGGTCTTGTTGACGGTCCTTATGGTCCAATTTTACCGTCAACATGTTGCATCTTTTTGAATCAAACACCATCACCAAGAATAGACATAGGGATTATTTCTAACAAATTCCACTAGTCTTGGTGAAATTATGAATGCAGGTGCAATTCATATGAAAACAGGGGAAAACATGCACGAAACATGGACTTTGCAATCGACGGATTTTCCCGGACTAAAGAATATAGTCCAAAAGCCCAAAACCACAAAACAGAGCCTCAACATCAAACCAAGCAAGTGGATTGGGCCAGTACACAGCCAGGGGAAGGCACCGAGAGAAGAATCAAGCCCGGGGAGTCCAGGCCGGTTCGGCCGAACCACCCTAGTGGGTTCGGCCGAACCGACAGTGGGCCCCCCGGCCCATCTTTCTCTCGGCGGTTTGTCACCGACGTCCGGAGGTCGGTTCCACCTGCAATTAATGCCACCGACGTCCGGAACCGCCTCCAAGTTGCCGACCTTCCAAGGCTATAAATAAAGGGCTACACCCCCTCTCTCAACACACCACCAACATCAAGATACAAGACAAAACTCTCATCCTTAGGCCAAGGGCCTCTTGTATTTTAGTAGAATAGGAGAGAGGGCAAGGAAGAGGAAGGAGTGTTCCTCCCTTTTGTAAAGTGGAGTAGTATTTCCTTTTCTTTTACCTTGGCGTGTAAACACTCTTTTTGGTGATTTATACGTGGTGATCTACTTATCTATCGTGACATATCTTTGTGTTAGACGTAATTCTTGTTATACTTGTTTACGGGATCATCGCTCGCAAGAAGTACTCTAGCTTTCCGAACTCGGCTCTAGGCCGAGGCTAGAGTAGTGGTCAATAGCATAGACGTGGTGTCTAGGCTGGAGATCGCCTTTGTTTGCTGTGTGCCCCACGGTTTGTAGAGGTAGGTGGCAGGAAGTGACAGCCCTGTCATCCAAAGGAACCCTCCACGTTCGGGTACATAGTAGAGCTTTCGTAGACCGGAGTGGCTTGGCGGACCAAGCCTAAGACGGTGCCCGAAGTAAACAAGTCTAGCTTGCGTTCGTCCACCTTTAAAGGATAAATAGATAAGAGTCACCCTCTCGATCCTATTTTGCTACGTTGTCTTGGTTGTCCTTGGGTAAACTAACCTTGTTGCAGAAATACTCTGTTCCCTCGCGGATATAAATACGATACCTTGGAATACTCCCGGGTGAAGTGCTACAACGGTATTCCGTGCGCTTGCGGATTTATTCGTGACGTAAGAAATACCAACAACTTCCACCTAGAACAATAAGCTACACTCGTTTACGACTTGAACAATGGACTATGCCTTGAATTGTAAGTATTGTGCAAACAAGCTTTACTTTGAGTCACAGCTGGTACTAGACCTCCGGTAGCCTACTCCGCGGGTGGAGCATATAGGTCGTACTCCGTGGTCTTTCATGAGCTTAATAGAGATTACCCAAGTCTCATAGACTGCGACCTTACAACGAGTCGGGCTCATATAGGTGTATTCTTTCAAGAGTGCTCTGCAGGATAGCAGCTTCGCTAATTAAAGCCAATAGAATACATTAAGGCATTCGCCAACCTGCCATGCAGTGTTGAGAGTATTGCATCATTACTCGAGAAGGTTAAAAGGATACTCTCTAGCCGACCAATAGCTTGTTCTTCCCGAGTCCTACTTCACGGGATCTCCGATCACATGGGTTGGGTTACCACTATGGAATAGCTCAAATGGGTCTCATACCCATCTCCTTTGATGCATTGTCTATCACATTACGTGACAGCCCCTCAGTAAATTGATCTGCCGGGTTTCTATCGCTTGATATGTAATCCACTCGATATTACTCCGGAGTTTCTCATTTTCCTGACGGACTTTAAACGTCTCTTAATATGTCTTGATGACTTTATATTGTCCTTTGAACTGTTCACTTTGACTATCACAGCTTTGATTGTCACAGTTCATCGATATTGCCGACACTGGTTTCTCGACAATAGGTAAGTCCATTAAGAGCTCACGTAGCCAATCGGCCTCAACTGTGGCTGTATCTAGCGCGGTAAGCTCTGTTTCCATGGTAGACCTCGTTAAGATAGTCTCGTTTACATGATTTTCATGAAACAGCGAGCACCACACAGAGTGAAAACATATCCACTCGTGGCATACAACTCATCAGCATCGGATATCCAATTAGAGTCACTATATCCCTCTAGTATTGCAGGAAACCCGGAATAATGAATCCCATAACCCGCAGTACCTACTAGGTAGTGCATTACTCGCTCAAGCGCACGCCAATGATCATCTCCCGGATTAGAAGTAAATCGACTCAATTTGCTCACAGCAAAAGAGATGTCGAGCCTAGTAGCACTAGCCAAGTACATAAGTGATCCAATGATTTGAGAATATCTCAATTGGTCTCTACCAATTCTCTTATTCTTCCGAAGGATCAAGCTGGGATCATAAGGAGTTGGAGAAGATATGTTGTCCTTGCAGTCGAAGCGACTCAAGCATCTTTTCCACATAATGAGATTGCGTTAAAGTAATCCCATTCTCTCCTTTGATTAGCTTAATATTTAAAATAACATCGGCCTCACCCAAATCCTTCATATCAAAACTTTGGAACAGAAAAGACTTGACCTCATTAATCACGTCAAGGTTTGTTCCAAAGATTTGTATGTCATCCACGTACAAGCACAATATAACTCCCTCATCCCCACTACACATATCTATCAGCTTCATTGACTGAAAAGCCTGCTTGAGGCGAGCGAGCGCGCGCGTGTGATCTTCCTTCTCTCTTTCTCACACTTGCAAGAAAGGCAAGAGCATCCAAGTTTATAAGTTGGTCTCCCTCCACCTCCACTAGCAATGTGGTACTAAAGACACTCCCACCATCCCTATATGGGCCTTTGAGATTTTCTAGGAATTATAGAAATTATAAGTGGGCTTTGGCCCAATAATTCCATCAAAATTTAGGGGTGCTCCAGCTAAAAATCAAGGAGAATCAAAGTTGGCTTGATTAGCTTACTTGGATGGGTTCTCTTGTTAGGAATTGCTGATTGATTCTTCTTGTGTGGCTAAAGAAGCATAAGAATCGTGAAGCTTGAGGAGAAGACGAAGCTAAAATTTCAGCCTTTGTTGCGATACGACAGTGCTCTCAATCTAATTATCAACAGTAATGCGAATGAGATGTGGCCCCAATGGGTGCCAGCAAGCTTGCCAAGGCCGGCATCTGAGCGTCCGGCAGCCGGCAGGTGAGGCCTTGGCCTCCATACATCTGGTGGGCACGCGCATGAGTGTGGACTCCGACCGGCATGCCAGCCACCGTTGGTCCGGGCTCCGGCGACCAGATGGGCAGGTGCGATTGCGTACTCCAGCACTAGGTCGACGAGTTGGGCGCGGTTGGCGAACTCCGGCGAGCGAACGACCGTTCGACTGATGGGCGGTGTGCTGCAGCTCTTGCCATGCGAAGAGGAACAGCAGTGGGCCCTTTGTAAATTTTTTAATCTGTAACCATCCTCAGTCCTTGATTTGAGAATAAATGGTTAGGATATCCCCTAATGCCCGAGAGAGACTTCTCTACACTGACCACACTAATGCAGGTGATATGGATCCGACGGTGGAGCCATGAGCGGGCAGAAGGCGGATCCAATCGGTTGGGATGAGGATCCCATGTAGTAATACACCATGCATTAACAGCCACTGACATGTGGACCCGAATTCACATTATGAGAGTGTCTTACTGTAGAGGATCTAAACACAATCGGTTGGGCGCCAGAGTGGGCCCCAACAAATAGGGCGCGGCAAGATCGATTAGGACTAGTCGGTCTCCGCAAGCCCGATTATTGTGTAGTCGGGTTCTGCACCACCGACATGCCTCTAGTTTTGCAATTTTTTATATTGCACCCCACCCTAAATCCGTAATTTTCTATTAAATAATATTACTTAAAAAAAAGGTAATAAGGCATTATACTACAACAAGACAATGCCATGATGTACCCAGCCTTCCTTAAGGCAATTCGTTTCAACAAGCCAAGGCATTGCAACTTAAAGGTAGCAAATAAACTATTGTTATTTCTTTCTCTTTCTCTTTTTGTGTCTGAGAGCCGCGAGAGAGCTATCTTTGTATTAAGCATGAAATACACCCCATCAATCCTGAGCATGTTTCAACAGGGTCGCAGAAACAAAGGACAATGACAACTGTAATGAAAAAATGGCATGCTAATATACATCTGAATCAAATGATCCCGTTGGGATCATTCACTTCAGCTGAAAAGAATAGGAATGCAGGCTCCTGTGTCAGGATTCTGCTGCTCCTTCCAGATTCGACCTGTCACTCGCAGTTTCAGCTCTTTTCTGTCCCCGCCGGAGAAGAACAACGCCATATTGCGTTGGATTATTAATCCGTCGTGGCTGTCCCGTACTTTGCGGTGGCTGTCACGGATGCTGCGGGGAGTGCCCTCCCATGTCATCGTCCTTCCATTGGCACCCACCTCAAGACTATAGCTGTAATTTCTTGCCTCATTCTCGTCGCCCATGAAGCGGAGGAATGCCATGTACACTGGTGCCATTCCAAGCTGGAAGGCCTCAAAGTGCAGGCAAAAGTATTGCCCAAAACAATGAAAAACCTGAAAAGTAGATATAATGTTTAGTTTAGAATCAATCTGTTCACATGTTAAAAGAGCAAAAAGAAAAATATGAAAGCAAGAATAAATTCACCATATCATTGTAAGAAACCAATCTATCAACTTAGCTAATTTTAAGCCTTCAGGAAAAAAAATGAATACAAACACCAATCTATTTTCACTTAGGTAATTTTAAGCCTTCAGGAAAAAAAATGAATACAATCACGAATCTATTTTCACTTAGGTAATTTTAAGACTTCAGGAAAAAATGAATACAATCAATGGAACTTTATTCATATGACCAAAAAAATATGATAAAAGATCAACATATATCAAATTAGTATACTGGGTCACTAGGGAGCTGTACATATTGGTTATAGGTTTAGAGTACATAGTATCAGGTAACTCATACAGCAAGTCTACAGATGACAAAGCATAAAAGTGATCAAGTCATGTACTTACAGTTAGCATCCAAGTTGCATTCTCAACCTCTCTGGGATTGGACTTCACGTAACGATGGTTGAATGTGCACCCAGAATGCATGTCGACCCTATGGTCATCTCTTAGATGTGAAACAAGGAAAAGAATATCCCCAACAGCAGAGCATTCAGATCCCGCATAAGGGCAGTTGTATGGCCTAAAATTGCACTGCGACTCATGCTTGAGTTTGCTATAGTATGGGAATATCTCTGGACAACCTAGTGAGTAGTATTTGCACGGTAGTTCGAGTGATTCAGCTACTTTTTCCAGTGCCAAACACCTGATGTCTCCCAGCTCCTGTCGACATGTAGGGCAGCGATTGTGCACCCGAGCTTTGCAGGTTGAACACAAAGTATGACCATTTTGACACTGTAAATAAACAAACAAGATAATTATGTTAGCAATCAACTCACGGTGAACACAAAATTCTGGAACTAGAGAAACCATGCCATGACACATATACTGAACATATTTGATGGAAAACACAAGAATGACAAATTAAGCAAACATAATAAGCCTACAGCACTGCATATAGAAAACTTGATCGATATACTAATTTTGAAACCTCATTCAGTCTAAAAGATACTAGCTATAAATCAATCTTTTGGTCTTTTTATTTATTTGGTTTTGCAGCATGTCTTGCCCTGAAGTAGACCAGTACCAATGTCATATATGAAAAATCGTAGGGAGAACTATACAATTATTGTGAAGATTGAGTTGCTTTAGCACAATATAACATTCTCCAGAGAACAATCCAGTCCCGATTCTTGAAATGTTTATAATTCATTAAATCAATATTCCACTTTATACCCAGATTCTACTTTATCCAGTATGCGAACAAGCATTTAGTAAGCCTACAGTACTGTATATACAAAACTCAAATGATACATTCTGGAAGATAAGTCTATTTTCGTTTCTCCTTACAACTATATAGTGCATACAAGATATTTGTTTATTCTTTAAGTGTGGCCGTGTGGGACCAACCTACAATTTGTGGTTTAATGTTAACAGTAATTTGAACCATAAAATAACATGACAGCAATGCTCAACAATGATAAATGATTCTGCAGGCCAGTCAAACTGAAAGACCAAACGATACAATCTCCACTCTATTATACTCCATTCAGCCATTTGTCAATTTCTGAACTGAAGAATCCAAAACCAGGGATTGATTGCAGCATCCTACCTCCCTCCTTGATTCTGCGACGAATAATGATTGCATGTTTGCGCATGTACTCTACTCCCTCGGTAAAAAATGATGACGTTCTAACCGGAGTGGCAGACATTTCCCAACCAGAGGGAGGACTAACTAATGTCTTCAAGAACAATTCAGGAACATCTACCATCACGTCAGCTGGCCCATGCTAACAATGCCAGATGTCATTAGCGCCCAATCGTTGGGCACCATTTTCAATCGAATCGACAATATTGTACCGAAATGGAATAACTGAACACGCAAGTTGAATTGTGTTGGCCCAGATCCGAACAAGCAGCCAAGAACAAGATCCTAGCTTTCTCGAAACAGGTCAATCTAAGGAACAAATTTGGTCTAGTTCGCACGGCAATCCCAAGATTCATTACGCAATCAAGAAACAAAGAATCCCCGAGCGCAGGCGCTGACCTGGTGGATCGGAGGGTACATGGAGTTGGTGCAGACGGGGCACTCAAGCAGCTCGTGCACGCTGGTCGCTGGCGAGATCAGAGGCCTGGCGCCACCCCCTCTGGCTCCCGAAGCCGCGGCGCCCCCGCCGCCTGGGACCACCCCAATGCTGGCCGCCGCCATCGCGGCCGCCGCTGCGGAAGAGGTCTTGAGGAAGGGGCGGGGCAGGTGCGACAACGAGACGGCGTCTTCGTCCTCCATGCCGTCCGTCGAGGACACGCACTCGATGATGTCCATCATGTCCATGCTGCCCGGCCGCGGCCCCCGCCGGAAATCGGGGTGGCTGCGGGAGGGGGCACGAACCGGGGTGAGCCTCGCGGCCGCGGCGACGTGTCCTCTCGGCCAGGCAGATCTCCCGCTACGGCGTTCGAGTTCTTGGAGAATCCTCCAAGAACTCGACGACGAGGAGAAGGGGAGGCGCCGAGACGCGAGAGGGGATGGATTTGATTTCTTCCTCGCGTTCGGTTCGGTGGGCCGTTGCTACGGCGTTCGAGTTTTTTCTTTTTCTTTTTTGCTTTTTTTTCCTTAGCTGCCTTTGCGCCGGTTGAGGTGATGGACGTGGCAGCGTTCAAAAGAACCACAAGCAGCGCGTTGCCTGTTCGTGGGCATTTAAAATTTTGAAACGAGGTTCCTTCATGTCATCTCCCGTAATTTTGAAACGAGGTTCCATCATACAATCTGAAAATTTATATCATCTTGATTTTACTATATATCACTTCAAAATGCAAAATTTCTTGCATGTCAGATGCTTTTTTTATTCAAGAGAAAGATTCTGGACTTAGTGCTATCGACGAGAAAACTATTAATGGAATGATCAAGTCAGGCTGATTCTCCACTTCATGCTGAAGCTTTTAGTCTATCTCTCGGTTCGTGGATAATCGAAAAATTACAAGCTACAGAATGTCATTTCCTTATGGACAACATGATTCTTGTTCGCGGTCTGAAAAATATGCAAAATTCCAATCTTGACTGGAGGATTAAGCCTCTCATCAAATATTAACATGACGTTTTCTTACATTCCTAGGGAAGAAAATTTCATAGCTGACTCCTTAGCTAGGAATGATTTTAATGTTACAAATGGCAACTGCCCTTTATCATCAAAATGGTTGCCCTTTACAATGTTTGAATTGTAATATGCCTTCATGGGTCAAAGTGTGTAAAATTTCATGTATATGAATGAAGTGCCCTTTTATGGGCGTGTTTCCTTCAAAAAAAAAAAACGAGGTTCGTCTAAAAAAATTGAAACCTGCTCTCGAGGCCATCATATAGTCGGCTCGGTCGCCTTTTCCACATCAAACCATAGGAACACCCGGCGTGGCGCGTCCATGGCAGTTCAAGAGCCATCATCGCGTACGTTGGCGAGGCTGTGGAGAACCGTATCGCCGAGCATGGATTGAAATCCCGGTCGGAATCGGGTCCATTTCAACGGATTTTGAGAATCCCGGTCCGGACCGGAATGACCAGGATTCTGGAATTCCGGACGAAACCGGACCTAAATACCGTAGCAATCCGGGATTCCGCTCGAAAAGTTCGGGATTCCGGTCCGGTTTCACCGGGATTTTTTTCCCGCTACGGTCCGAGATTTCCATCCATGGGAGCACGGCGGTCCGGACCATCGAATTCAGCAGTGTGGCCTGCCATCCCGCCAGGTACCCATCGAACTTGCCGATGATGGGCGCAAAGGCGGACAACTTCGGTTTCTCATTTAATTGACGACGGGAGATCCGAATAGGTCCGACATCGAGGGAACCGAAAGTTACTTTTACCGCTCTCTCGAATTCTCCGAACATATAAGAGGATCTTGTTTTTCTAACCAAAACTTTCTATAGGCTTTATTCGAACCGACGCCCAACCTATCATGTGTTTTATTATCCGTTCCGAGATTGCTCGACATAAATTCTTGAGAGCTAATTGCACAATTTGTCGACATCATGATATAGATAGGGAGGTCCGGCTTTTGTTGCTTTGCTACCCCCTTGATGGTAGATCTTTCAATGCCATTGCTAAGGCTATCTATAGCTTTGCTCCGGTAAAGCATGTCCATGAACCGGAGGTCCTGTCTCGTGTGATTGTGAAAGCAGAGTGGTTCATGATGATCGTCGTATCCCTCCCGATGTGGTAGTCTCCATCGGTTACGGAAGAAGTGCGAAAACCCGGACAATCCCGATCAATGTGCTCTCCCGCCGGGACATCCTAGTGATGCCTAATGAGCAGCCTGTACCTCCCAATGGTGTTGCTCACCCGCTCCTGCACCGGGCTCCTCGCCGGATGGGGCCTCGTGGGCCATGTGCAAGTAGATGCTGCCTCCGAAGCCGGTGAGGCACCCGGTGGAGTTGTCAATGATGGAGAAGAGTTCATGGAAAACCTAAATGCTGCCCAACTTGGAGAAGCAGAGCAGCCTTCGAGCCACGGTGGCTATCTCCTGCCGCTCAAGACTTTGCTCGCATCCGATCATGGGGGCGAAGACACGTTGATGGATGATAAGCCGATGGAGGACAAAGTGATGGAGGAGACACGGTCCGGTTTGCCTAACCGGATAGTGCCGGCTCCGTCGCCTCGAGCCGACCAGGTTCCTCTCGCCCTGGTGAACTCTCTAAACCTGAATTCGGGCACCTCTGCTTTAATGTCAATAAGTCGGTTCATTGTTGACATGGGAATAAAACCGCCTCCACACACTCATGAGTTAGAGGGTATTTATCATTCTTTATGTCAAACTCGTTGCACTCAAAAGAAAAACAGAGACTAAATCTGTCGGTGTTCGAACCACCGGCTAGTAGAATTTTGTCCCGAGGGTGCGCGTTTTAGGCCGGATGGTACACAAGGGAAGACACGAGAGATTTAAGCTGGTTCGGAAAAGCTTCCTACGTCCGGCGTGCACCATGTTGCACTCGCGGGTGGAGCCGTGATTTTCATCATCTGCTCCCCGGTCCGAGTCTTCCTCCTCCTCCGCGTCAAGGAGGTCAAAGAAGGACTCGAGAGGGTGAATGAGCATCCCCACAAACTCACCGACCGCGGGGTCCGTAAGTCCTAGGGGAGCGCTTAACCGGCGCCACGGCCGCTAGCAGCATCGCTCGGTGGAGCGCCCGTAGATCCTAGCTGCGGCGGGACCGTCGCTTCGGCCGCGACGCTCGCAGCCACGGGGGCCAATGGTGCTGGTGGCTCGGCGCGTACCAGCGTCCGCTCAACGATGGCGACAAAGTACGAGGCTCCGAAGCGCACCGTAGTGCTGGGGGCCCGGGAGGAAAACGCCGAACCGGCCATCCGTGCCATGGGAGAGGAAAAAGGCGAAAACACGCAACGGTCCCCTTCTCGGCGCGCCAACTATCGGTGTTCGAACCACCGGCTAGTAAAATTTTTTCCCGAGGGTGCGCGTTTTAGGCCGGATGGTACACAAGGGAAGACACGAGAGATTTAAGCTGGTTCGAAAAAGCTCCCTACGTCCAGCTGGGGGTGTCACGGCGCTCGTGTTCCTTGCGTCAAGCCGACGATAGAGTACGAGAGGAGGCGGGAGAGGAGCGTGCTCCAAGTCCCAAGCTACGAGAGTGTGTGTGTGTGTGTGTGTGTGTGTGTGTGTGAACGTGTGAAGGTGACGTTGAGAGATAGATGTTGAGAAAGAAAGAGAGCCTCTCCCTTTATAGACACAGGGGTCAAGCTCGAGTTACATGAGACGAGAGAGAGAGAGAGAGAGAGAGAGAGAGAGAGAGAGAGAGAGAGAGAGAGAGAGAGAGAGAGTTGCCACGTGCTTATCCGGATGTCCGTGGCTGTCACGTCGGACCTTCCCCGACGTATGCTTGAGTGTGTTGACTGGGCCGTCGCGTCGCTCCCGTAGCTTGTCACGTCGGGGAAGCGAGAATGGAGTGTCCCGCGTTTGGCGGAGCCTTGGGCGGCGTCGTGGTGGAGTGGTTGGAGAAGATAGCCCATGCCGGTCCTTCCCTGTCGGGCGCATTGAAGACGGGACCGAAGGTCGAGGTCGGGGCGGCAGCTCATCGGGCTTCAAGGTCATCGGCGGAGGTCGTGCGAGGCGGAGAGTAACTCGAGCCCGAGCTCGAGTTCCACCTGTTGATGGATCGGGCAGGGAGCCGTACCGCCGTACGTCGGATGATGATGGCCGAGCCCCGGGTCTTCGGTCCACGCTTTCTTTGTCGATCTACAGGGACGGCGCGTCCCTCGGCGTGCCTTGACGGGAGCAGGTAGCTGCGGCGGAGGGGATGGGGCAAGAGTCGGCGGCAATGATTGCCGGGGAGCGTCCATGTGTACGCCGGGTGGGTGGAGTTAATGCGACCGGTGGGCGAGCCTCAAGGTCGTGCGAGGCGGGATTCCCCGAGCTTGGAGGGCAAGGTCGTGCGAATCGCGATTCCTCCTTTCCTCGAGCGAGGAAGGTCGAGCTTGCGTCCGGTTGATTCATCCTTTTGCGGGGGTCGTATGGGAGTGGGTCCGGCGTTGACCGTTGACACGGTTGTATGTCCCGGGGACTAATCTTTCGTTAAGCGGGTCTAGATTGTGCCACGTGGCATCGCTAATCTTTCCCCCGACGGTAGCCCCGAGCCTCCGGACGAGTCGTAGAGTCGCTCGGGGGATCCACCGATGTCGTGGGTGATCGTTTTAGTTATTGGATGATTGTGACCTACCGGATGCGCGCGAGCGCGTCCGGTAGGACAATAGTCCCCGAGCCGGAGGATAAGTCGAAGACTTATGCTTCGGCTGAATACATGCGGATGAGTTGCGACCCCGTGGTTGGGCCCCGTGCTTGCGATGCCAATCTTCGAGCCCCGCGCGATGCGGGTGGCTAGTCGAGGAAAGGTTCGTCTTAATCGATTTCCCGTCCGCGTCGCGTTCGTGTGACGGAGGGTAGAGCAGATCCACGATTTGCCTAGAAGGACCGACACGTGGGGCTCGGCGAGCTTCGTAACGGAAATAGTTCGAGCGAAGTCGCGGTTTTTCCGTCGAAGGGATTCCGTCAAGCCCGCTGGGGACGACTTCGTTAATCCACATTGCCATCCTCGATCGGGACCCAAGACCGTTCGATAGATCTTGAGGGCTCGTTGCCTCTCTGCGGTGAGATCTCCTCTTTCGAGGTTGACGTGGACTCGAACGTGCATGGTCGATGCCCGTTGCGCGAGCATGCGTGGGTTTCGGTCGCTAGGTGGACCCATCGTTAGCACTCCCCGGCTAAATTTACGTGCTCGAGGCGGCTGTCGAACCCTTTCGATCGGGCTAGCCTTCGAACCTCGGCTGGGCGGGGCCGTCGAGGCGGTTTTCAGCCTCTTATCTCCGCTTACCTCCGAGGTCGAGCCTCGGGTCGGTCAAGTTTCAAGGTCGTTGCCGAGCTTCAAGGTCACGGCCGAGCTTGCTCGGGGTAGGTAGGAGATCGACGAACTTTCCCAAGACACGAATCTTTTTTGCTTGCGTTAGAGTATGAAAAGATTCGAATTTGAAAGGAGGAGAAGCGGTGAAGAAGTTTTACCGTCCTTTTGTCCATGACGCGGGAACCAAGGCGCGATCTTATCCTCCGCGGGCGTGTGGTGGTGGGACCGACGCAGTGAAGGAACCGTTTCTCTTCGATCGTGGTGGGACCCGCGTGGCATGCATGGGTCGTGGAGCGGCGTGCCCGGAGATAGTGGCGTGAAAATTGAAAGCGTGAGGAGTTAAGAGTTTTATCTAGGAAAGGTATTCGTGGGCCCCACGATGGAACCGAACGGACGCGGCCATCCGACGGGACTGCCTATTTAAGTGGACTCTGCCGGGCCTTCTTGTCCCACGCACTCTTGCTTTCCTAAGCCTTCTCGCCCTTTTGCTTTCCCATCTCGTGCGCCGTCCTCCTTCGGAGTCGAGCCCTTCTTCTCGTCGCGCCGCCCAACCGCATCGCCTCCGCGACCGCGTCCCACCATTTCTGCCTGGTCTCCCTCCACGACGACGAAGGCGGAGCTTGATGAGCTTGTGGCGGGTGGCTTGCTCCAGGAGTGCGGGCCGGAGAGGTGGTGGCTTCTTCCCGGTAATGAGGCGAGCTCCGCAGCCGCCGTCGGGCTACGTGGTGTTATTCGTTCACTTCCACGAGCGTGGCATGGGATCGCTCGCGAGCGATTTCTTCCGCGCCATGCTGTTCCAGCTTCCGGCTAGAGCTCCACCACCTCAACCCGAATGGCATCTAGCGGTTGAGCACTTTCGTGGCTCTCTGCGAAGGCTTCCTCGGCATCGAGCGCAATCTCGAGCCGTGGAGGCATTACTTCGTATTAATCCGCACCGGCGGAAAAACCACGTAGATGAAGAGGTTCCCATGCATATCGGCTGCGCGGGGATCGTTATGAAGAGGAACCAGGGGGCGGACTACATCTCGACGACCACTCCCTCGTCGAACCGGGGGTGGCACCCGAAGTGGTTCTACCTTTGCCGGGACCCGGAGCACCCGCTCCCGTCCTTCGAAGGTCGGGTCTTCGAGGAGGCTCCCGAGGAGTCGAAGTGGGGCTGCATCCCCGACTACCGGAAGCGGTGGACCGGCTGGTCGAGGCAATATGACACCTCCGCAGCTTCGACCTTGACGCGATGGTCGTCGTCGGGTCGTATCACAAACGGCGTTTCGCGCCGCCGGTATGGAGGACGATATCGATGCATCAGGTCTCCGCCGATCAACGCGTCGTCCCCGACACGGTGATGGCGGTCCCGGAACTTTCCAACGAGGCCGTTGCTCACGAGGTCGAGGCGTGCCGACCTCGACCGCGCAAGTGTGGCCCGTCCCGAACGCGCCGAAGATGAAGCCGCATCCACGAGCGGTTGACGTGGTAAGCAGCTCAACCTTCCCGTTTCAATTTCGTCTTGACTGTTTGTGACTTCCGCTTATTTCTTTTCCTTTCCCCTGCGATCTGCGTGGGTGTCGTTCCCCGAGCGGATGAAGCCGAAGCTCCCGGAGGGCACGGCTCGGCGGGATGCAAACCGCCGGCGGGCGACGCAGGAGAAGGCCGAGAAGAAGGAGTGCGAGCAGGCAAAGAAAGCTGCTATTCACGCCAAGCGGGACAAGCGAGCGAGGGAACGCGCGCACCAAAAGAGGAGGGAAGAGCTCGAGGCAGCGGGGCTGAACCCCTTCACGCCCTCGACGGCCTCGACGGAGTCATCCGCGGCCTCCGACGACGACGGTGGTGCCGGCGGGTATGACACGAGCGGGGAGAACCCGTACGTCGTCTCTCGTCTCGCGATCACCTCGAGGGGAAGCGACGGCGGCGGCTCCGGCAGTGCCGTGGTTGGGTCTTCGGAGGGTCCGCGCGACGCGCGCCGCCCGTCGCCGAGAAGAAGTCGCCGAGCTCGCCCGCCAAGCGGAGGGCTCCAACTCCTCCGCCTCGAGTTCCGGCTCCGCGGCACACTCCTGCTCCCTCGCTCGGACTTCGGTTCCGGAGCAATCTCCAACTCCGTTGTTTCGAGTCGAGTTTATCCCAGCCCACACGACTTCCGCGCCGCAGCCCCCGACCTCCGCGACCGGAACATCGAAGTCGCCCTCGTCCTCGAGGGTCGAGTCGAGCTCGCGGGTTGAAGAACCGCCCCTCATCGAGGGAACGGGAACTAGCGAGGAGCCGTCGCGGGTGCGGAAAGTGGTGGACTTAACCGAAACCACCCCGGCGGCGCCTACCGCCGACGAGAGGGAGACGGCGGAGATGATCGCCGAACTCGTCGTTGGCGACACGAGCCTCGAGCGCCCGTCGCGAGCCGCGAGTCCTTGGCGATGGCCCGGCGGATGGCATAGATATGCGAGTTCCTCCTCCCGCCACGGACTCGACCTCGCATGTCAATGTCCTTGAACCTGCTGCCGAGGGCACCGGCGAGGTCGTTTCGTCGGCGGCGGAGCCCGGCGCGGAGCATGCTTGTGGAGATCCCTGCGGACCCGGCGCTACGCCGGCTGAACCAATCGTGGAGGAACAGCGGGAGTTCGTCGACCCTGCCGTCGCGGCGGGGAAGCGCGCCCGTGAAGGCGAGTCCGGCCACGCCGAGCCGTCGTCGAAGCGTCCCGTGCGGGTAAGAAGGAGGCCTCCTCCGACGACCCTCAAGAAGTCGCCGACTTTCTCGGCGGTGCGGGCGGCGAAGGCGGGAGCTACCGCAGCGAGGGAAGGTTGTCGCGGCAACGACGGCGGCCGGCACAAAGGCGGTGCCGGCGAGCTCGACCGACGACTCCGAGCCACCGCTAGAGCAAGAAGTGGAGTCGTTCGTGGCGGGGCTCGTTCCGGGCGCGCGAGTTCCTCACCGGGCTCGAGGCCGGGGTAGGCGAGCTCGTGCGCTCGGTTGGTCGGGCTCGTTCCGGCCTCGTAGGATGCGCTCGCGCGGGAAGGTGCGGTCCGGGCGGCCAAGGAGGTAGCGTAGCGCGAGGTGGCGGAGGCGCATCATGCGAAGGAGGCGGCCTTAGCTAAGGCCGAGGAAGCCACCTCCGCCGCGGAGAAAGTCAAGGAGGTGCTCCGGACGGAGCGCGAGCTAAGGCGAAGGCCGAAGCTGCAGCCGAGGCTTCCCTCCGGACCGCGTCCGGCTACCTCAAGGAGCTCCCGGAGCAGCGGGCCGAGAAGGAAGGTAAGGATTTCACTTTTCCTTACATCGATCTTCCTGTTGGCTCCGTTTTTCTCCTCGACTCTTCAAGCTTCGACCTCCGATGTCAATTGTTCGTGATGGCGCAGGCTTGGAGCGAGAGGCCGGCCGCGGCGGAGGCGTCCCGAAGGGAGCTCGGCGCCGCCCGGGACGGGCTCTCGCAGAGGTTGAAGTCGAACGGCGCGCCGAGCCGGCCTGCCGGAGCAGGTCGGTGCGGTGATCCAAGGAGCAAGGCGCTCCGAGCATGCGTTCGATCTTCATGGTGATGGCGTCGCATTACCAAGGGCTCGACATTGAGGCCATCGGCGCTGGTCTTGTCCCCGGCTTCACCGACGCCGAGCTGGAGGCGCCGTAGTCCGAGACTCGTGTCCACGTTGATGCCTTCGCTGCGAAGCTCGAGGAGGAGCCCGTCCCCAAGATGAAGATAGATTAGGGCGTTAGTCGTTTTGTTTTGCTTTATTTTGTATTGCTCGGCATGAACAACGGGCGTTGTTCCCCGAAGTTTGTAAATAACTTCCAAGTTTTTAAATTCGTTTAGCGCTCGACCCGTCGAGGTCTTGCTCTTATTTAGTCGGCTTTTAAGTTTGACTTAAATTTGTTTGGCCCTTTCATCTTTCTCGTTGACTCGCAAAGTTCGAGCCCCCGAGCCTCGTTGGACTTAGTCGTTTTGGTGAGCGTTAGCTAGGGCCGCTGGGCGCTCGAGCTTAAGCCTTTCGACCAATTAGACCGTGAATCCATTACTCGTGGCTTACTTTGTTCGTCGTTGTGATTCGAATCCAGGGTCAAAAGGGCTTAGCAAATTTCATTCGCAAAAAAGAGCTAAGTAACGCGTGCGTAAGCAATTTTTGTTTTGAAAAATCGCTGGTATCGCCCACCTTCCAGCTCCCGAGTGAGGGTCGGCCCCTTATGGGGGTCGAGGATCACCGTCCTCGAGCGGGCGATTTCGAAAGTAAAGGAACAAACGCAAGTTTAAGGGTAGAATTTACGTAATCGTGCGTTGTTCCAAGCGTTGGTGAGCTCTCGACCTTCCACCATCTTGAGCTTGTAGGAGCCGGGCCGAATGATGCGCGAGACGATGTACGGTCCTTCCCAAGGCGGAGAAAGTTTGTGAAGATCCTTGCTGCTCCGCACTCTGCACAACACCATGTCCCCGACGTTGAAGCCTCGACTCTTGACGTTGCGATCATGGTATCGTCGGAGCGCTTGCTGATATTTGGCGGAGTGTAGAAGCGCAGCATCACACGCTTCGTCGAGTTGGTCGGCGGCGTCCTCGAGTGCCGCTTCGTTTCCCTCGTTCGTCGAAGGCGCGGACTCGGGAGCGCCGTAGTCGAGGTTGGTTGGCAAGATTGCTTCGAGCCGTAGACCATGAAGAACGGCGTGTAGCCCGTAGCCCGGCTCGGAGTCATTCGGAGACTCTAAAGTACGGCCGGCAATTCCGCCGCCCATCGACCGCTGAAACGCTTCGAGCGATCGTAGATGCGAGGCTTAAGCCCTTATAGGATCATGCCATTGGCCCGCTCGACTTGGCCATTGGTCTCGGGGTGAGCTACAACCGCCCGATCCACTCGGATGTGGTAATCATCGCAGAACTTGAGGAATTTCTTCCCGGTGAACCGTGTGTCGTTATCGGTGATTATCGAGTTGGGGACACCGAACCGATGGACGATGTCGAGAAAGAACTCAACCGCCTCTTTGGACCGGATGTTGCTGATCGCTCGAGCTTCAATCCACTTGGTGAACTTGTCGACCGCTACGAGCAAGTGGTTGAAGCCCCGGGTGCTTTCTATAGCGGCCCGACCAAGTCCGGACCCTAGACCGCGAAGGGCCAAGTGATGGGTATGGTTTGAAGAGCTTGGGCGGGCTGGTGCGTCTGTCGGGAGTAGAACCGGCAACCTCTACATGTGCGTACGACACGAGTCGCGTCCGCCACCGCGGTCGGCCGGCAGAAGCCTTGTCGAAAGGCGTTGCCACGAGGGTCCATGGCGCTGCGTGATGTCCACAAATGCCCTCCTCGATCGTGATGGAGCGCTGCAGGATCCTAGAAGCGCTGCGCTTGCGAGCTCGCCATCGACCAGGACGAAAGACTTGGCACGGCCGTGCGTGCACCTTGCTTCGGTCCGGTCCGTCGGGAGCTTGCCATGAAGAAGGTACTCGATGTACCTGGGTTCTCCAGTTGGCCGGCGGTGCCTCGTTAGTCGTAGAGGCGTTGATCTCCATGATCTCTCTCGTCCGCCGACGGTGGATCATCCCCGAGCACTCGCTTGGGCTCGAGTGTTCCCCGGGTTGGAGTTTGGACTCGGGACAGCCCCCGAGCCCGCCTCAACCGGCCCTCCATCATCCTTGGGAGGGTCGAAAGGTCGGACGGACGGTTGAAACTGGTCATTGGTGAAGACACCCGGTGGGATCGATTCTCGGCCGGATGCCATTTTGGCTAGCGAGTCCGCCGCTTCATTGAGTCGTCGCGGAATGTGCTTAAGCTCGAGGCCATCGAATTTCTCTTCGAGCTTCCGCACTTCCCGATGGTAGAGCACTAGTGTCGGTGTTCGAACCACCGGCTAGTAGAATTTGTTCCGAGACCGTGTGTTTTAGGCCGGATGGTACACAAGGGAAGACACGAGAGATTTAGATTGGTTCGGGAAAGCTCCCTACGTCCGGTTGGGGTGGTGTCGCGGTGCTCGTGTTCCTTGCGTCAAGCAACAATGGCGTACGGAGGAGGCGGGAGAGGAGCATGCTCCAAGTCCCCGCTTGCGTGTATGTGTGGTTTGGAGAGCTTGAGCGGGCTGATGTGTTTGCTCGAGCGTAGTACCGGCAGCCTTTGCACGTGCGTACGACGCGAGTCGCATCGCCCATCGCGGTCGGCCGATAAAAGCCTTGTCGAAAGGCATTGCCCACGAGGGTCCGTGGCGCCGCGTGATATCCACAAATACCCGCGTGAATGTTGTCGAGGAGCTTCACACCTTCCTCGACGGTAATGCAGCGTTGCAGGATCCTGGAAGCGCTGCGCTTATAGAGCTCGTCGTCGACTAGGACGAAAGACTTGGAGCGCCCGTGCGGGCGCCTTGCTTCGGTCCGGTCGGCCGGGGAGCTTGCCGTGGAGAAGGTACTCAATGTACTCGCGCTCTCCGGTCGGGCGGTGGCGCCTCCCCGGCAGCGGGCGCATCAATTTCCATAACCTCTCCGCTCGTTGACGGTGGATTAGCCCTCGAGTCCTCGTTTGGGCTCGAGTGTTCCGTTGGGTCGAGGTTGGGACTCGGGGCAGCCCCCGAGCCCACCCCGACCGGCCCCCATCGTCCTTGAGAGGGTCGGGAGGTCGGACGGACGGTTGGAACCGATCGTTGGCGAAGATACCCGGCGGAATCGATTCCCGCCGGATGCCATCTTGGCCGGCGAGTCCGCCGCCTCGTTAAGGCATTGTGGAATGTGTTTAAGCTCAAGGCCATCGAACTTTTCCTCGAGCTTCCGCACTTCCCGGTGATAGAGTATCGCCGTGTCGTTCCGACACCTTGACTCCTTCATCACCCGATCGATGACGAGTTGAGAGTCCCCGCGGACCTCGAGTCGTCCGATCCGGAGCTCGTTAGCAATTTTGAGGCCATTGACGAGAGCCTCATACTCGGCTACATTATTCGAAGCTGCAAAGTGTAACCGAATAGCATACCTCATGCGTACTTCGTGGGGGAGACGAAGATGAGCCCGACGCCGGCTCCGCCGCGCATCGCCGACCCGTCGAAGTACATGACCAAGTACTCCTGGTCCACCGGCGCGGACGGCAACAGGGTCTCGGTCCACTCCGCGATGAAGTCGACGAGCACCCTCGACTTTATCGCCGTTTGAGGCACGTAGGTGATGTCGTGCCCCATCGGCACGAGAGCCCATTTGACGACTTTGCTCGCGGACTCTATGTTCTCAATGATGTCGCGTAAGGGAAACGAACTTACCACCGTGATCGAGTGCGCGTCGAAGTAGTGGCGTAGCTTGCGTCCGGCCACCATCACCGCGTAGAGGATCTTGAGGACTTGCGGGTACCTCGTCTTCGAGTCGAGAGTACCTCGCCGACGTAGTAGACGGGATGTTGCACCTTGAGCACGTGTCCCTCCTTTTCGCGCTCGACCACGACGGCAGCGCCGACGACCTGGGTGGTTGCCGTGACGTATAGGAGGAGTTGCTCGCCCGACGATGGCGGGGTTAAGATCGGAGGATTGGCCGAATGCGCTTCACGTTGTCAAGCGCGGCTTGGGCTTCCGGCGTCCACTCGAAGCGCTCGGACTTCTTGAGGAGCTTGTAGAGCGGAAGGGCCCTTTCCTCGAGGCGCGAGATGAAGCGGCTCGCCGCGGCTAGGCACCCCGTGAGTCGCCGCACCACCTTGAGGTTCCGGATGGCGGAGATCTTCCCCGGATTTGCCTCGATGCCGCGCTCCGAGACGATGAAGCCCAAGAGCATTCCCTACGGGACCCCAACGTCGCACTTCTCGAGGTTGAGCTTGACACCGTTCTCACGCAGCCTGACGAACACGCGCTCGAGGTCGACCACGAGCTGGTCGGCCTTCTTGGACTTGACGACGATGTCGTCTACGTAGGCCTCGACGATGTCTCCGATGAGATAGTCAAAGCACTTCAGTATAAACATCCGGTACGTGGCACCGGCGTTCTTGAGACCGAACGGCATCGTGGTGTAGCGATACGAGCCGAACGGCGTGATGAAGGAGGTCGCGAGTTGGTCGGATTCGTCGAGCGCTATCTCGATGGTACCCGGAGTACGCATCTAGAAAGCAAAGGGTTTCGCATCCGGAGGTCGAGTCTACTATTTGGTTGATGCGTGGTAAAGGAAAAGGATCCTTTGGACGAGCCTTATTCGAGGCTAGTATAATCAACACACATTCTCCATTTTCTACTCTTTTTCGTACAAGAATAGGATTAGCTAACCACTCCGGATGATAGACCTCCTTGATCAATCCGGCCGCCGTAAGCTTCGCGATCTCCTCACCGATTGCCTTGCGCTTCTCCTCATCGAAGCGGCGCAAGCGTTGCTACACCGGCTTGGAGCCCGGCCTAATGTGCAAGGAGTGCTCGGTGACTTCCCTCGGTATTCCTGGCATGTCCGAGGGTTTCCACGCGAAGACGTCGGCGTTCGCGCGGAGGAAGTCGACGAGCGCGCTTTCCTATTTTTGGGAGAGGGAGGTGCCGATGCGCACCGTCTTCTTCTTCTCGTCGCCCTCAAGGTCGAGGACGACCTCCTTGGTGCCCTCCGCCGGCTCGAACGAGGCCGCCTTGCGGCTCGTCCGCGGAGGATCTTCGACAACTTGCTCCCCGATGACCGCCGGCTCGGTGGTTGAGCCCGGATGGGCCGATGCCGGGTCGCGAGTTGTCTACGTCGCACCGGTAGGCGTCCCGGAAGAACGCGCCTACGGTGATGACTCCCTTCGGCCCGGGCATCTTGAGCTTCGGTAGACATAGTTTGGGACGGCCATGAACTTCGCATAACACGGCCGCCCGAGGATGGCGTGGTAGACTCCTGGGAATCCAACCACTTCGAACGTGAGGGTCTCCGTTTGAAAGTTCGAAGGAGTGCTCGAACATGACGGGCAGTGTCGATCCGGCCGATGGGAACAGCTTGCGTTCCCGGGACGACGCCGTGGAACGGTGAACCGTTGGGGCGAATGCGCGAACGCTCGATGCCCATGGCATCGAGGACGTCGCGTATAGGATGTTGAGGCCGCTGCCTCCATCCATGAGCACCTTAGTGAGGCGCGTCTTGGCGACGATGGGGTCGACCACGAGCGGTCGAAAGTGATCGGCAACTCCGACCATCTAACGTAGGCCGGGGTCGCGGGTTCCGCGGCGAAGACGTCACGGCGCTCGAGCTTAACGGAGCGTCGGCCGGAGCGAGCGTTGGAGCTCGCGAAGATCATCGAGCAACCCTCCGCTTGAGGGAAGCCCTAGCCTTCCCCGTCGCCGGCGTCACCCTCGACTCCGGCGTCCTCCTCGCGCTCCGGCGTGACGAATTTCTTCATCAACGAGCGAGTCCTTCATCGGGTGCTTGACGAGGAACTCGTGGTTGGGGCACGGTCCGTTCCACCTCTTCTCGAAGTGTTTCGGTAGGTCTTTGTTGGGCTGCTTGGCGCCCTTCTTCTCGGTCGCGGCCACCATGGGACCGTCGCTCGACCGTGACGTGTTCTTCTTATTGGGCTTGGAGCCGGAGGGGCCCCGCCGGCGTTGCCGTCGGCCCGCTTGCCTTTTCCCTTCTCGGGGTGTCACGGTGGAGGAGGGCTCCTACCGCCTCTTCGCCCGAAGTGTGGCTCGTGGCGATGTCCAGGAGCTCCCGAGCTATTCGCGGGCAGTCTGTAACACCCCGATTTTTGGCCAAATTAAAAATCACCAAATAAATCATTTTATTTTATTCAGGAGAAATGTTTACGAAATCTAACTAGGAATTTAAAACCCAATTATACCCATAGGAAAACAACACATAGAAATTTTTTCTTAAAAAATAAAACCCGACTCTTGCAAACCCGACTCGGAGATCCACGTCCCACATATTTTCCTGCCCTTTTCCTTTAGAAAAATAAAACCCAAATCCCAGGAAAAGCCACTTTTACATAAAACCCTCCGACCTTTTCCCATATTAGTTAAGAGCCCTTAGATTTTTACATAAAGCCCCCTAATCTTTTCAGAAATTACAGATAGGTCCTCAGCCGACCCGCAAATGCATTTTTGCATTTTAGCCCCTTCACTTCTCCGAAATTACCAAAATTTAGTTATTCTTTTATAGAAACCCTAGCAGATTTTTACAAAAATACCCTCGGACTTCCCACGACCCATATCTTTTCAACCGTAGCTCTGTTTTAGGCGATTCTAACACCGTTGGAATCGTCATGACGAACCCTAGCCCCCGAAACCTTCCTCTTCACTCCATTTTATTTGGTTTTTCTTTGTTATTACTTTTTGCTTTCATTATTTTATGTGACGTAGCTTACATACGCTAACGCCGTCTCGTAGATGAGGAGAACCGGGAGCAGGAGCCCGAAGACCCCGACTACGAGGAAGACTTCGAGGACGCGTTAGGAGGCAAGCTCTATCAATTCCTTGATCATAATTGATCTTAATTTCTCTGCTTATTCTCGCACCTATATAGGAAGCTACTCTTATATGCATTTATCCTTGCAAATATTTTGCTAGAGCCCAATTGTTATATGATAATGTTCAAATCACTATAGATGCGAACATTATACCCTTGATTGCCATTAGATCACTAGAATCAACCTAGATGTATTGTTAACTATGTTAATGATATATTAGTATCATGCTTAGGAATTGTTATTATTTTCACCATACACCCTGTTTATGAAAATGTGTGAAAATGAGTTTGGTGGTGTATGTTGATGGGTGGGTGATTAGACCAACCGTGTTAAGGTGAAGTTGGGTGGGAAATGATACCGGCCGTGGGTGAAACTCCTAGTGGTGTAGAGTACTTGATGTTAGGTGATGTCCATTTGCGATGGACGAGTGTTTGCCCTACCATATAAGAACCGGTTCTTCGGACCCCAAATTGGTGATTTAGTGTACAACCACGTAACCTGTTATGGCGCAGGATCGTGCACCAAACCTTGGGTTACGCAGCAAGAAGTTCCACCGGGTGTAGTAGATGACGGAGGTCCAGGGATCGTTTATTTGGTGAAGTCCAAGTACTTGGCACATATATGGTGGATGGTATGCTCGTGTCATACGCGTCGGATCCCCGTGCATTCGGGGTGGACTTGTGGGCATGCCTAGTTGCGATGGCAGCGTTATGTGTTCCGTAGCTAAGAACATATAGCTTGTGGGTAAAGTGTACCAACCTCTGCAGAGTGTATATAACTATCCGGATGTCCGTCGTCACGGTATATTGACACACCAAATCTTGAGCTCACGTTGATTAGCCACAAATATTAAATCCTTGATGCGTGAGTGGGCAGCCTTGTGCCCGTGTGTTTTTGGAAATGGTGTTGGCCCGGAGTGCCGGAGCTGTTATGACCGCCGGTCGGAGAGCTCATCTAAAAAGAATGGAAACTGTCGGGATGGATGAATATCTCTCCCGAGTCCGACCAACTAAAATTATGAAAACTTCTTTCCTCTCCAAGAATCCCTTTGCTTCGTAGTAAGCCCGAGCATCCGCGCTTTCTGCTAAAACTCCGATCCTACCTTGACCACAACCAAATTGCATGAATAATATCCCTTGCTAGTGGTAGAGCTTGTTGAGTACCTTATGTACTCACCCGTTGCTTATTTGTTCGGACGAAGATGGAGAATACCACGAAGATGAGGAGTAGGTCGCGTCCTTCGCTCGATGTTGCCTGTGGAGTTTATGATGCTTTCCAGTGTGTTTTCTTTTATGTGAGGTCGGCCTATCCGCCTCTTTGAATGTAATCAGACCATGTATCCCCTAGCTACCACCCCTTTGAGGAATAAATAAAGGTTGTTGTAATGGATTTGTATCATCTATGTGTGTACCAACTACTGTTCCAGGGATTGGTACGTACACACGATGTAGTCCCGGAATCGGGCGCCGCAGCAGCCTACGCCCAGCTCATGAACGAGAGCCTCGCAGTTTGTTCCGAGAGGAACGCACCCACGACGTCTGCGACGATGATGTGGGGAAACTCGTTGCAGCGCCGAATGTAATCCCGGAGCGGCTCGTTCGGCTTTTGCCGACAGTTCTTCAACTCCCGGGGATTGCCCGGCGAGCACACGTGGCCCGGAAGTTACCCACGAATACCTCTCGCAGGTCAGCCCACGAATGTATCTTGTTCACGGGTAGATGCTCTAGCCAAGTTCGCACCGAGTCGGCGAGATACGGTGGCAAGTTTCGAATGATGGCGAGGTCATCATTCGCGCCGCCCGCTTGACGGCCAAGGCGATAATCCTCTAACCACGGGGAGGGATTTGACTCCCCGCGTACTTAGCAACCGTTGTTGGGGGACGGAAACGCGGCGGGAAGGTCGCACCCGAATGGCGGAACCGAAAACCCTAGGCCCCGGGGGTCGGGGCTCCGGCTCCGATCTTGCTCGACGTCGTACCGGCCACCATGCCGAGGGTGGCGGACGTGCTGTTGGCCCTCGTCGTCGTGGGCGCGTCGTCGCGCGTTGATGGTTGAACGTGCATCACTCGTTGCGTCGATGCGAGAATGCACCGACCGCCCGGCGTCGGTTTGGCCTCGGCTGCGCGGCTTGCTACACGGATGCGTGTGCCGAGCCTCCCACTTGGTCTCGGGAGGCGTGGTGACCGGCGCCGGCACGCCGGTTCGACAGCGCAGCGCGCCGCCGTGAACTCTCTCGCGTTCGCTCCGCTGCCTTGGCGAGGAGCGCGGCCATCTCCCTCTCGCACTCGCTGTGCTTCCGGAGTTGGCTGCAAGGGGAGGGTTTGAAGCAATGCCGCTATCGCGGCGACATTCTCGCCCGAGCACGAGGGAAATGCTTGGGTCGCAGCGCCATCGTTGTTGGCGATCCGTTGGTTAACACGGCGAGCGCTCTACCGCCCATTGCACTCCGTGTGGTGGCGCTGCTGCTCCAGCTCCCGTTCCACCGCCGCCGCTTCCTCTGCGAGGTTGCGGCGAGCTTCCTCCGGCTCCGGTCTCCCGGCCCGGAGGCGAGCTCGCAAGTCGTCACCGCCCGGTGGCGCGGTGTGTGCGCGTTGAGCCGCTGGAGTTCCCGGAGCACCGGCCTCCGGGGCAGCTGGTCCCCCGTCGCTCTGCGCACCTGCTCCCGCGGCGTGTACCATGTTGCACTCGTGGGTTGGGCCGTGATTTTCATCATCGCTGCCCTGGTCCGAGTCTTCCTCCTCCCCTGCGTCGAGGAGGTCTAAGAAGGACTCGTAAGGATGGATGACCATCCCGACAAATTCTCTCGCCGTGGGGCTTGCTAACCCCGGGGAGCATTTGACCGGCTCCGCGGCGGCATAAAAGCACAGCGCAGTGGCGCGCCAGCCGATCACTAGCTGCCGCGGGACCGTCGCCTCGGCCCGCGACGCAGTGGCCGAGAGGGCCGACGGCGCCGGCGGCTCGACGCGCACCGGCGTCCGCTCGACAGATGGCAACGAAATCCAGGCTCTCAAAACACACCGTGGTGCTGGGGGCCCGGAAGGAGAGCTCGGAGCCAGCCATCCGTGCCATGGGGAAGGAGAAAACGGCGAAACGCGCAACAGCCCCTACCGGCGTGCCAACCGTCGGTGTTCGAACCACCGGCTAGTAGAATTTGTTTCGGGCCGCGCGTTTTATACCGGATGGTACACAAGGGAAGACACGAGAAATTTAGACCGGTTCGGCAAAGCTCCCTACGTCCGGTTGGGTGGTGTCACGGCGCTCGTGTTCCTTGCGTCAAGCAACAATGGCGTACGAGAGGAGGCGGGAGAGGAGCGTGCTCCAAGTCCCCGGTTGTGTGTGTGTGGTGTGTGTGAGGCGTCTTGTAACCGTGTCTAGAGAGTGAAAGACACCCCCTTTATAGCCACGGGGGTCGAGCTTGAGTTACATGAGAGAGGGAGAGAGTGAGTGTGTGACCGTGGAATTATCCGAATGCTTGTGCTGTCCCGTCGGTTTTCCTCCCGACGTGTGCTTGAGTAGGTTGACCGGGCCGTCATGTCGCTCCCGTAGCTTGTCGTGTCGGGGAAACAAGGTTGGAGTGTTCCGCATCCAGCCGCAGCCATGGGCGGCGTCGTGAGGGAGTGGTTGGAAGGGACATGCCATGCCGGTCCTTCCTTGTCGGGCGCATTGATGGCGAGCCCGAAGTCAAGGTCGTGGGTGTATTCCGTCGAGCTCCGGGTTGCTCGGTGAAGGTCGTGCGAGGCGGAGGACAGCTCGGGCCCGACCTCGAGCTCCACCCGTCGACGGGTGAAACGGGGAGGCCGTACCGGCGTACATCAAACGATGATGGCCATGCTCGGAGTCTCCGGTCCACGCCAACTCGACAGGCTACGTGGACGGCGTGTCCCATCGGCGTGGCTCCGACGGGAGCAGGTGGTGGTGGCAGGGAGGAACGGAGCGCGAGTCGGCGTCAATGATTGCCGAGGAGCACCCACGTGGGCGCCGGGGCAGGTGGAGTTAATGCGGTTGGCGGTCGAGCTCGGAGGTCGAGCGGGGCGAGGTCGCACGAGGCGGAGCCTCCTCGAGCTCGACGGGTAAGGTCGTGCGAGGCGGGGCTCTCCCGGCTTGGCGGACAAGATCGAGCATGTTACCTCTTGGCCCGTCCCTCGGTGGCGGTCGTACAGGAGTGGGTCCAGCCTTATCCGTTGACGTGGCTTTGGGGTCTAGGGGCTTACACCTTTGTTTAGTAGGTCCGGATGATGCCACGTGGCAGCACTAATCTTTCTCCCCGACAACTAGCGTGTCGTTCGACAGCTTGACTCTTTCATCATTTGGTCGACGACGAGCTGCGAATCCCTCCGACCTCGAGCCGCCCGATCCGAAGCTCGATGGTGATTGAGGCCGTTGACGAGAGCTTTGTACTCGGCTACATTATTTGAAGTCGGGAAATGTAACCGGATGGAGTACCTCATGCGCACTCCGTGGGGAGAGACGAACACGAGCCCGACGCCGGCGCCCCTACGCATCGACGACCCGTCGAAGTACATGATCCAAGTACTCTTGGTCCACCGGCGCAGTGGCAGCTGGGTCTCGGTCCACTCTGCGACGAAGTCGACGAGAACCCTCGACTTGATCGCCGTTTGTGGCGCGTATGTGATGTCATGTCCCATGAGCTCGAAGGCCCACTTGGCGATCTTGCCTGCAGATTCCCTCGTTCTCAATGATATCGCGCAAGGGGAACGAGCTTACCACCGTAATCGAGTGCGTGTCAAAGTAGTGGCACAGCTTGCATCCGGCGACCATCAAGGCGTAGAGGATCTTGAGGACCTGCAGGTATCTTGTCTTCAAGTCGGAGAGCACCTCGCCGACGTAGTAGACGGGGTGTTGTACTTTGAGTACATGTCCCTCCTTCTCGCGCTCGACTACGACGGCGGCACCGACGACCTGGGTCGTTGCCGTGACGTAGAGGAGGAGTTGCTCGCCCGGCAATGGCGGAGTTAAGACCGGAGGGTTGGTCGAATGCGCTTCACGTCGTCGAGCGCAGCTTGGGCTTCCGGCTTCCATTCGAAAGGCTCGGACTTCTTGAGGAGCTTGTAGAGCGGAAGGGCTCTCTCCCGAGGCGCGAGATAAAGCGGCTCGGTGCAGCTAGGCACCCTATGAGTCGCTGCACCCCCTTGAGGTTCCGGATCGGACCCATGTGCTCGATGGTAGAGATCTTCTTCGGATTTGCCTCGATACCGCGCTCCGAGACGATGAAGCCGAGGAGCATTCCTCTCGGCACCCCGAAGATGCACTTCTCGGGGTTGAGCTTGACACCGTTCTCGCGCAGCTTAGCGAACACGCGTTCAAGGTCGACGACGAGCTGGTCGGCCTTTTTGGACTTGACTACGATGTCATCCACGTAAGCTTCGACTATGTCGCCGATGAGATAGTTGAAACACTTTTGTATGAACCTCCGGTAGGTCGCACCAGGTGTTCTTAAGGCCGAACGACATCGTAGTGTAGCAAGTACGAGCCAAACGTCTTGATGAAGGAGGTCGCGAGTTGGTCGGAGTCGTCGAGTGCTATCCGATGGTACCCGGAGTATGCATCTAGAAAGCGAGAGGGTTTCGCACCCGGAGGTCGGGTCAACTATTTGGTCGATGCGTGGTAAAGGAAAGGGATCCTTAGGACATGCCTTGTTCGGGCTAGTATAATCAACACACATTCTCTATTTTCCATTCTTTTTACGTACAAGAATAGGATTATCTAACCACTCCGGATGATACACCTCCTTGATGAACCCGACCACTAGCAGCCTTCGCGATCTCCTCCCCGATTGCCTTGCGCTTCTCCTCGTCGAAGCGGCGCAAGCGTTGTTTCACCGGCTTGGAGCCCGGCCCGATGTGCAAGGAGTGCTCGGCGACTTCCCTCGGTATTCCGGGCATGTCCGAGGGTTTCCACGCGAAGACGTCGGCGTTCGCGCGGAGAAAGTCGACGAGCGCGCTTTCGTATTTGGGGAGAGGGAGGTGCCCATGCGCACCATGTTCTTCTCGTCACCCTCAAGGTCGAGGACGACCTCCTTGGTGCCCTCCGCCGGCTCGAACGAGGCCGCCTTGCGGCTCGTCCGCAGAGGATCCTCGACGACCTGCTCCCGATCACCGCCGGCTCCGTGGTCGAGGCCGGTGGGCCGACGCAAGGTCGAAGTTGTCGACGTCGCACCGGTAGGCTTGTTGGAAGGACGCGCCCACGGTGATGAGCTTCGTGTAGACATAATTCGGGACGGCCATGAACTTCGCGTAGCATGGTCGCCCGAGGATGGCGTGGTAGATTCCTGGGAATCCGACCACTTCGAACGTGAGGGTCTTCGTTCGGAAGTTCGAAGGAGTCCCAAAGGTGACGGGCAAGTCCATTTGCCCGATAGGAACAGCTTGTGTCCCCGGAACAACGTCGTGGAACGGCGATCCGTTGGGGCGGATTCGCGAGCGCTCGATCCCCATGGCGTCAAGGACGTCGGCGTACGGGATGTTGAGGCCGTTGCCTCCGTCCATGAGCACCTTGGTGAGGCGCGTCTTGGCGACGATGGGGTCGACCACGAGCGGATACCGGCCCGGTCACGGACTCGCGCGGGGTGGTCGGTGCGGTCGAAGGTCATTGGCAACTCCGACCATCCGAGGAAGGCCGGGGTTGCGGGTTCCGTGGCGAAGACGTCGCGGCGCTCGAGCTTGACGGAGCGTCGGGCCGGGACGAGCGTTGGAGCTCGTGAAGATCATCGGGCACCCCTCCGCTTGGGGATAGCCTTCGCCCTCTTCTTCACCGGCGTCGCCTCCGGTTCCGGTGTTCTCTTCGCGCTCCGACGGTGGTTGCTCTTTCCTCCCCTGCTGCGTAACGAATTTCTTCATCAACGAGCAATCCTTCATCGGGTGCTTGACGGGGAACTCGTGGTTGGGGCACGGCCCGTTCCACCTCTTCTCGAAGTGGTTCGGAACCTCCTTGTTGGGCTGCTTAGCGCCCTTCTTCTCGGCTGCAGCCTACCATTGGCCTGCCGTTCGACCGCGACTTGTTCTTCTTGTTGGGTTTGGAGCCGGAGGGGCCCCGCCGGCATTGCCGTCGGTCCGCTTGCCCTTCCCCTTCTCGTGGGTGTCGCGGTGGAGGAGGGCTCCAACCGCCTCCACACCCGAAGCGTGGCTCGTAGCGATGTCAAGGAGCTCCCGAGCTGTTCGCGGGCAGCTACGCCCCGGCTCGTGGACGAGAGCCTCGCAGCTTCATTCCGGAGACGAACGCGCCCACGACGTCCGCGTCGACAACGTAGGGAAGCTCGTTGCGGCGCCGAGAGAAGCGTCGAATGTAATCCCGGAGCGGCTCCGTAACGTCCCGCCACTCGGGCCGGGCCCGCTTACCCTCGGCAGCTTAATAGGCCCTCAAGATTTCCTCGCAGACCAACACTAGTCTTTTCTACGCATTTTGTCCTCACTCATGCATACCCGGAATCACTTCCCGGTCGGTCACCCATCCCTAAATTGCTCCAAGCCAAGCACGCTTAACCTTAGAGTTCTTTAGAGATAAGCTTCCGGAAAAGAAGTTGCAACTTGTTGACATGAGTATTCTATCAATCCTATTAAGCCCGGGCCAGGATGTTACACATTCACCCCCTTAGAAGACCGACGAGGAGCCGGGATGTTACACACTCACCCCTTAGAAGACCGACGTCCTCGTCGGTCAACCCCGAGCTAGGAACTTCCTCTCTTGGCCACGTCCATGTGTCCATCGCCAGCGCATGTGTCATGCTGTGTGACCACTCCGGCCCACACCAGCCATGCACACCATACCCGCACACGTGCAACACACGTGCCCGTGAAACCGCGAGAGTCGGCTCCGATACCATCCGTAACGTCCCGCCACTCGGGCTGGGCCCGCTTACCCTGGCAGCTTAATAGGCCCTCAAGATTTCCTCACGGACCAACACTAGTCTTTTCTACGCATTTTGTCCTCACTCATGCATACCCGGAATCACTTCCCGGTCGGTCACCCATCCCTAAATTGCTCCA
Organism: Chloris gayana; assembly: GCA_031894775.1. NCBI lineage: Eukaryota > Viridiplantae > Streptophyta > Magnoliopsida > Poales > Poaceae > Chloris > Chloris gayana. The sequence continues at coordinate 142,048 of JAUNZO010003751.1, forward strand.
AGCCAAGCACGCTTAACCTTAGAGTTCTTTAGAGATAAGCTTCCGGAAAAGAAGTTGCAACTTGTTGACATGAGTATTCTATCAATCCTATTAAGCCCCGGGCCAGGATATTACACACTCACGCCCTTAGAAGACCGACGAGGAGCCGGGATGTTACAGGCTCGTTCGGCTTTTGCCGACGGTTCTTCAACTCCCAAGGATTGCCCGGGCGGGCGCACGTCGCCCGGAAGTTACCCACAAAGACCTCTCGCGAGTCCGCCCACGAGTGTATCTTGTTCGCGGGGAGGTGTTCAAGCCATGTTCGCGCCGAGTCGGTGAGATACAGTGGCAAGTTATGAATGATGGCGAGGTCATTATTCGCACCGCCCGCCCGACAGGTGAGGCGATAATCTTCTAACCGTAGGGAGGGGTTTGACTCCCCGCGTACTTGGCGACCGTCGTCGGGGACGGAAGCGATGCGGGAAGGTCGCGTCCCGGATAGCGGAACCGAACACCTTGGGACCCGGCGGGTCGTGGCTCCGGCTCCGGTCTTCCTCAACGTCGTATCGCCCTCCGCGATGAGGGTGACGAACGCGTTGGTGGCCCACGTCTTCATGAGTGCACCGCCCGCTGGCCTCGGCTTGGCCCGGCCGTGCGTGTTGCTGCGTGGACGCATGCACCGAGCCTCCCGCCCGATCTCGGGAGGCGCGGAGGTTGACACTAGCGTGCCGGTTCGACGGCCGCCGCACGTCGCTATGAACTTTCCGCGTGCTGCTCCGCCGCCTTGGCAGGAGCGCCGCCATCTCCCTCTCGCACTCGCCGTGCCCCGGGAGTCGGCCGTAGGGGGAGGGTTTGAAGTAGCGCCGCCGCCGCGGCGACATTCTCGCCCAGCACGAGGGAAATGTCGGGGCACGCCTCCATCGTCGTTGGCGATTTGCTCGGTTCACGCGGCGAGCCCTCCGCCGCGCGTGGCACTCCGCGCGCCGGCACCGCTGCTCCAGCTCCCGGTCTACCGCGGCCGCTTCCTCCGTGAGGTTGCGGCGTGCTTCCTCCAGCTCCGGCTTTCGGCATGGAGGCGAGTCCGCACGTCGTCGCCGCCGGGTGGTGCGGTTTGCGCACGTTGCGCTGTCGGCGTTCCCGGAGCGCCGGGCTCCGATGCGGCGAGCGCACCGTCGCTTCGTGCCCCGCCACCGCGGCGTGCACCATGTTGCACTCGCGGGTGGAGCCGTGATTTTCATCATCGCTCCCTCGGTCCGAGTCTTCCTCCTCCTCCGCGTCAAGGAGGTCAAAGAAGGACTCGGAGGGTGAATGAGCATCCCCACAAACTCACCGACCGCGGGGTCCGTAAGTCCTAGGGGAGCGCTTAACCGGCGCCACGGCCGCTAGCGCATCGCTCGGTGGCGCGCCCGCAGATCCTAGTTGCGGCGGAACCGTCGCTTCGGCGGCGACGCTCGCGGCCACAGGGGCCAACGGTGCTGGTGGCTCGGCGCGTACCGGCGTCCGCTCAACAGTGGCGACAAAGTCCAGGCTCCCGAAGCGCACCGTAGTGCCGGGGGCCCGGGAGGAAAACGCCGAACCGGCCATCCGTGCCATGGCAGAGGAAAAAAGGCGAAAATGCGCAACGGTCCCCTTCTCGGCGCGCCAACTATCGGTGTTTGAACCACCGGCTAGTAAAATTTTTTCCCGAGGGTGCGCGTTTTAGGCCGGATGGTACACAAGGGAAGACACGAGAGATTTAAGCTGGTTCGGAAAAGCCCCCTACGTCCAGCTGGGGGTGTCACGGCGCTCGTGTTCCTTGTGTTCGAACCACCCGCTAGTAGAATTTTCTCCCGAGGGTGCGCGTTTTAGGCCGGATGGTACACAAGGGAAGACACGAGAGATTTAAGCTGGTTCGGGAAAGCTCCCTACGTCCAGCTGGGGGTGTTATGGCGCTCATGTTCCTTGCGTCAAACCGACGATGGAGTACGAGAGGAGGCGGGAGAGGAACGTGCTCCAAGTCCCAAGCTGCGAGTGTGTGTGTGTGAACGTGTGAAGGCGTCGTTGAGAGATAGATGTTGAGAAAGAAAGAGAGCCTCTCCCTTTATAGACGCAGGGGTCGAGCTCGAGTTACATGAGAGAGAGAGAGAGAGAGAGAGAGAGAGAGAGAGAGAGAGAGTTGCCGCGTGCTTATCCGGATGTCCGTGCCGTCATGTCGGACCTTTCCCCGACGTATGCTTGAGTGTGTTGACCGGGCCGTCGCGTCGGTCCCGTAGCTTGTCACGTCGGGGAAGCGGGGATGGAGTGTCTCGCGTTTAACGGAGCCTTGGGCGGCGTCGTGGCGGAGTGGTTAGAGAAGACAGCCCATGCCGGTCCTTCCCTGTCGGGCGCATTGAAGACGTGACCGAAGGTCGAGGTCGGGGCGGCAGCTCATCGGGCTTCAAGGTCGCCGACGGAGGATGTGCGAGGCGGAGAGTAACTCGAGCCCGAGCTCGAGTTCCACCTGTCGAGGCTACAAGGACGGCGCGTCCCATCGGCGTGCCCCGACGGGAGCGGTAGGCTGCGGCACGGGGGATGGGGCAAGAGTCGGCGGCAATGATTGCCAAGGAGCGTCCACGTGTACGCCCGGGCAGGTGGAGTTAATGCGGCTGGTGGGCGAGCCTCCGGGTCGTGCGAGGCGGGATTCCCCGAGCTTGGAGGGCAAGGTCGTGCGAATCGCGATTCCTCCTTTCCTCGAGCGAGGAAGGTCGAGCTTGCCTCCGGTTGATTCGTCCTTTTGCGGGGTCATACGGGAGTGGGTCCAGCGTTGACCGTTGACACAGCTGTATGTCCCGGGGACTAATCTTTCGTTAAGCGGGTCTAGATTGTGCCACGTGGCATCACTAATCTTTCCCCCGACGGAATCAATCCGAGATTTCAATTCGGACCCGGGACACTTCAAAGGATGATCCGATCGTCACGGATGGCACCTCCTTCCCCAAGCGTGCAAGTGTCAAGCGTCGTGCTCACCATCCGCGCACTCCAATGGATGTCTCCTTCCTGCGACGTAGCAAACGTCGCACTCCCAGCCTTGTACCGCCGTGGTGAGCCGATGGAACAAGAGCAGGAGGCTGCTCAAGATGCCGAGGAACCGCCCGAAGAACCAATTGCTGCTGATGCGGAGCTAGCGCTCATGCCTCGCTCATCCGGTCAACCCGGTCCCTCTGCAGGTGATTGCACTAGAAGAAGATCTGCCAATGTATGAATCTGTCCATAGTGCTGGAGTTGTTGCAGGACCTGCACCTCACCTGTCCTTGGAGAATATCCAAGCTATTGCGGTCGGATTTGTCCGGATGGAAGGCTGGAGCGAGTCTCAGCTGATGTGCTCAATGCCGATGATGTCCTCGATGGATAGTCTATCTACCAACGTAATAATGTTAGGGAGTAGTCTCTTCGGTAGCTCCCTAAGTGTCATGGGTCTAGTAGTTCTTTCGTGTCTTCGAATTGCAAAAAACTATGTCTGTCTTGGTGTCGGTTTGGTTGTAATCTTTTGGATGCTTCGGCCCGGTAACTGCTATGCACTCGGTCTTTAATTGGTAGCTCGTATAGCTACTTAGCTGATTATCCTTTTGTGTGATGGTACCTAGTTTTTCATTACATGTGGATGTTCATGCTTTGGGCCAATGGCTTGCTCCGGCTCATGATGTCTTTTGGTTTCTCCAAATGGCATCACTTGGATTTCATGGGGTTAATTTATAATGGCTAGAACCGGAGATCGGAACTTTCTTGTCTCGGAATATTCGTGGAATTAATTCACAGGGGAAATGAGACAATATTAGAGACAAAATCAATGAATCTTCTTGTAGCATTTTAAGTCTGCAAGAAACGAAAAGGGAAGCTTTTGATACTAATTATATTAAGAAGTTCCGTCCGAGGCATTTGAATAATTTTGCATTCTCACCATCCGTCGGAGCCTCCGGTGGTTTATTAACCGTATGGAATGGACACCTTTTTCGTGGGGATACAGTTCTAATAAATTCTTTCTCAATCACAATGAAGTTCATGTATTTGGTTAATGGGTCTACTTTTCATCATACAAACATATATGGGCCTTGTACTGCAACCGAGAGGGCGGATTTCACAAATCGGCTATACAATTTTGATTGCACTCGAATTGAAGATTGGATTTTGTTGGGAGACTTTAACCTTATAAGATGTCCTGAAAACGAAACAGAGCCAGGAGGGAATGTCAATGACAAGTTACTCTTCAATGATATTATTAATCACCTGGATTTAGTGGACATTCCATTTCGAGGCCGAACCTTCTCATGGAGTAACATGCAGGATAATCCATTGTTGCAGAAATTAGACTGGGTTTTCACTTCGCCAATTGGACTCTACAAGTATCTAGATACATAAGTTATTCCTCTTTCAAGGTCCACCTCGGATCACATTCCTTTCTTAGTAAAGGTGGGAACTCAAATACCAAAAGCCTCAATATTTAGGTTTGAAAATTATTGGATGAATATGATTGGTTTTATCTCCACCGTGGAACTTCATTGGCACTCCACACCTTTCTTCAACAATGCAGCAAAAACTTTGAATGCAAAATTCAAATAGATCAGAAAAGGACTTAAAGTGTGGAGTAGGCAGCTTTCAGCTCTGAATAAAAAAAAATAATAGCAACAATCGGGTCATAGCTTTGCTAGATGGTTTGGAAGATCGGAGGCCTGTATCTGTCATGGAGTCAAATTTCACGAAAATTCTCAAAAAGCATCTTGATAGTCTGCTACAAGCTAAGAGAATATATTGGAAACAGAGAGCTACGATCGGATGGGTCAGATTTGGTGATGAGAACACAAAATACTTCCAGGCTGTAGCTACTATCAAATATAGATCAAATTTGATAACACAATTGGTTTTGTCCGATGGAACAATAATGCAAGATCATGACCTTAAAGCTAATGCTCTTTGGCTCTCATTCAGAGAAAGATTGGGTACCTCGTAATGTCCCACCATGTTATATGACCTAAGCCAGCTCATTACAAGGTGCAACTTGCCAATTTTAGACCACCCTTTCACAGGCTCTAAAAGACACACCATCGGATCATGCTCCAGGACCGGATGGATTTAATGGTGCCTTTCTAAAGAAATGTTGGCATATCATTGAACCAGATTTTAAAAGGCTTTGCATTGAATTTATCAAAGGGGACATGGATATCAAGAGTATCAACAGCTCTTACATTACCTTAATTCCTAAAAAGGAGAACCTAGAAACAGTGAATGACTACATGCCCATCTCTTTACTCAACTCTTCCATGAAACTTCCGAGAAAACTGGTGGCTAATCGTTTACAATCAGTGATTCTCGCAGTAGTACATACAAACCAGTATGGATTTATCAAAGGAAGAACGATTCAGGATTGTCTTGCTTGGGCATATCAATTTTTACACTTTTGTCACAAGTCAAAAACGGAGACCATAATCCTGAAGCTAGATTTTGAAAGGCATTTGATAAGGTGGAGCACCAATCCATTCTTGCAATGTTGAGAGCAAAAGGATTCTCGGATCTTTGGATTTCATGGATTTCACAAATTCTCTCTTCAGGATCCTCCTCGGCTTTACTTAATGGAGTGCAAGGAAAGCCTTTCTATTGTAAGCGTGGAGTAAGGCAAGGGGACCCATTGTCACCTCTCCTTTTTGTACTAGCTGCAGATCTGTTGCAATCAATTATTAATGAAGTTGTTGCAAGAAAATTACTCCTTCACCCCATCCATGAGAACTATCCCGGAGACTTTCCTGTTGACCAAGTATGCTGATGACACCCTGATTGTCATGCAAGGAGAGGCTAATCAATTGATAGTACTTAAGAGTCTTTTAAGATCATTTGCAGATTCAACAGGTTTACATGTTAATTATGAAAAATCTTTTCTGGTGCCTATCAATATGGATAATGAAAAAGCTAATCACCTTGCCAGCACTTTGGGATGTAAAGTAGGAACCATGCCTTTTACATACCTAGGACTTCCACTCGGGTACCACTAAACCGACAATATCCGACTTCCTGCCAATGCTAACCAGAGTTGAAAAAAGACTAATTGGACTCAATAAGCTGCTCACTTATTCAGGGAGGCTACTGATGGTCAACTATGTCCTAACTGCTCTACCAACCTTTTACATGTGTACCTTAAAGGTACCAGCCACCATTCTTAAGCAAATTGATAGATACAGAATGCATGAGCTATGGAATGGAGGAGACATTAACAGGAAAGGAGGTTGCCTGGTCTCTTGGAAGAAAGCTTGTCGGCCAAAGGATCAAGAAGGTTTGGGTATTATCAATTTAAGGGCTCACAATAATGTCCTCCTGCTGAAATTTCTACACGAATTCTACAATCATCATGACCTTCCCTGGGTTCATCTAACATGGCAAAAACTATATAACAGGCAGGTGGCACCACACTCAATTAAGCCCAAAGGATCTTTCTGGTGGAAATCAGTGATTAGGCTGGCTGATCAATTCTTTATGCTTTCATCCTGCTCAATCAAGAATGATATCTCTGCAAACTTTTGGACAGACACATGGGATTTTGGAGTCTTAAGATGAAAATATCCTGAACTCTTTTCCTTTGCCCACAACAAATAAATATCAGTCAGAGCATTTTTACAAGAAGACATTGAAAATTTACTTTGGCTACCCCTTTCCATGGCAGCCTCTAATCAGCTAAATGCACTCAGGAATGATCTAGACACCTTCCACTTAGACCTGGAAGCACATGATGTGTGGAGCTACATTTGGGGGAACAGTAGTTTTTCTACAAAAAATGCTTATCTCAAGCTTATTGGCACATGCACAGCCTCACCTTGGTTCAAATGGATGCGGCATTCTTGCTGCCGCAATAGATTGAAGTTCTTCTTTTGGCTGGTTTTGAGAGACCGAATCAATACAAAAAATCTTCTGAGAAGAAAGAATAAATATCTGGACAATTACAACTGTGTTCTTTGTCAAGACAACACAGAGGAGACTTTGCTGCATCTTTTCTTCCAAGGTGATTTCAGTCAAAGATGTTGGCAATATCTTAATATCCTATGGAACACTGGCACTACACCTGATGACATGTTGCTGATTGCAAGGCAAAGATTTAATTCAATGATTTTCAGGGAAATCTTAATAGTGGGGTGCTGGACGATTTGGTGTCACAGGAATGGAGTCATTTTTTATAACAAGCCTCTGTCTTTGCAAAATTGGGAGAGATCCATTAAGACTGAGTTGGGACAGGTGGCTCCGAGAGCAAAACCTACAGTTAAAACCTTGTTGGATACTTTCATATGTAATCTTAATTTCTGAACCTTTTTAGGTTAGGGTCTTCTTTGAGCCTACGGCCTCTTTGCTGTATAACAAAATTAATACAAAAATAGGTAGGGGCCGGGGCTCCCCTTCCGACTTCGGTCAAAAAAGGGGGATGCTCCTTTCATGAAACAGAAAATAGCAAGCATCGTCATTAGATCACCCATAATCCCCTTCTCATCAACAGCTGAACATAACATGGGCTGCGCAATTGCTAGTATTAGAATTTATTTAGAACTAAAGAAGACGAGAGGATAATAGTATTGTTTGCCTTTTTTCTTTTTTGCGAGTACTTCCTCCATACTAGAATTAAAATTCGTTTTAGCCTACCAGTTATTCACTATTGAATTCGTTTTGTAAAATTTTCTCTCATACGAACTGTTTTACATCTGTTTGCATTAAAGGGCGCTCACAACCGAAACGACGTGGACCGCTCGGTTCCGATGCGCACGGACGCCGCCCACGAGAAATTAATTGGTCAGTGCGCCGCTCGCTAGATTAATTGGCCTGCAAATACGCCGCCTGACTCTCAAGACTGCAGCGCGTTTGCAACCTCTCCCTTGCTAGCTCTCTTCTATGTTTGCATGCTAAATGTAGTACAAGACCGAGCACGCTCGTACAAAATAGGATCGAAAACGAAACAGTACTTCATGCACGCACGTACGCACTGGACTCTTGCCTTGCTCGCGTGAAAAAATAAAAAATAAAAAATAAAAAATGACACTAGGAAGGAGGTAGAGGATCCGCCATGTTTGCGTAGAAAAGAATTCTTTTTTCCAAAACGAAAAAATTCAAGAAAATCCGCACTAAAAATAAACACCAACGGGAATCGAACTAACAAAATCAACTTCACACGCAATTGTCGCAACCAGTTAGACTATAAGCCATTAACAAATAAGCAAACTCAACATCCTACTCCCTCCGTCCGAAATGTAAGCATTTATTGACTTTCAGGTATCAACTTTGATCACTCATCTTATTCAAAAAATTTGTTAAAATATTATTTATTTATTTATAATTTGTTTTATCATTGAATATATTTTAAGTATTCATTATTAATTTTTGTATTTTTGTAAATATTTTAAATAAGATAAATGGTCAAACACAATAGTTGAAAGTCAACAAATCCTTACATTCTTGAACGGATGGAGTATTTAATAAGGGGGTAGACAGGAAAAAATTTACCCTAATTAATGACTCCTTGGTATTCTCAATCATATCCAAAACGAATTTTAATTCTACTAGTATGGAGGGAGTATATAGTTGTCTCAGGTGCATTGGACGGTGTTGTGTGGATATGGATTGTCTTCCTTACCATTAATGGTGCTGTTAGATTAATTAACTCATAAAATGACTTGATTAGGGATTCTTAACCGCTTGAAACTGGGTTGGAGTCCCACCTCATTAATTTTCCTTTTTATTAAATCAAGACTGACAGCATTGTCCCACGGATTTGAAGTCTTTGGAGGTTTTCAGACCAATCTCAATGGGAGTGTCGTGGTAGTGTCATGAGCATTAAATTTATCGACATGGCATGAGAGAGAAGAGAGGAGTGTCATGGGATGAGAGATGGGTGTCATCACCATGACCCTCTACTTGCACGGTTCTTAAGAATTTCTTCTTGATAACCGTGCGATGACACTCTCCACTGAGACTGGCCTCGGTCTTTTTTCTTTCTACAGAATCTGATGTCTATCTTAGGATTTATTAGAGAAAATAAAAGGATCAAATTAGCGATAGGAAATTTAATACAGAAGTCAAATTAGTTTTCCTTTGTATTTTGACTGCCTTTACTCCGCACACCCCAACATCCGGTTGTGTGTAGTATTCAACTTTCTGACTAGAGGAAAAATCAAGGGAAAATGCTGTTGCCTCTCTAAAAAACACTCAGTTTAACAAGTGTATACAAAGGCAGTCAAATTAATTTAGTTATGAACTTACCCTGCTCCTAGTCAAGCTCATCCTCATCCCTCAACTTTAAGAGCAACCACAATGTGGTGGTAAAGTAGTCCATAGGAAATAAAAAAATCACTATTAAGTACATGATATATTGTATAACTAGTCTATAAGGAGTCAATAATAAAAGTCATCCATATGCTTATGAACTAGCTGTAGGAAATAAAAAATATTTGTCTCTCAACCCTATCTTTTGTTTATATAGATATTTTAGCTCAAACATTGTGAGGCTAGCTGTAACTATAGATACCTGCTACTTCCTCCATTCCGCAATGTAAGCATTTGAAGCATTTAAATGTTTGTCTATAATGTAAGCATTCCTAGGGATAAGACAAAATCTGGTGGGTTGGTGGGTGGGTGAGGAATTGATAAGGTAGTGTAAAATGAGGGTATATATGACTTTTCTTACATTGACTATTTTTATCTCGGGATTCTAGGAATATTTACATTGTGGAACGGAGGTAGTACTAACTCACTCATACGGACTACTTTTGGCTGCAACATTGATGTTGCTCTGAGTGTTGCAAAGCCCACCAGGCCCACAGAACGAGGTCAACGTCGTCCAGTATTTTTCTCCCCTCCCGGTCAAAAAATTGCTAAGACCTCTCTGTTCATCTGTTTGTGGGTGTTCATGCATTTCTACGCAGCAATATAGCCTTCATGGTCATGGGAATTCACATCGGAACCTATAACACATACTAGACCCAAACTCTTAATTTGCAAGTATGTAAGCAAATATTTAGAGTGTAATATCCTTTCTCTCCAGAGCGGCGCCTTCGATCGCAGGCGGCGCGACACCCGTGAAAAAGGCCCGTGCTAGCAGTAGTACCGCCGGCTCCTTCACGGCACCCACGGCGCACCGCACTGTAGTTATTGGCGTCACCCGCTCATCTCGATCATCGTAAATGTGCCCGTCGTCCTCCGTTGATAATCGAGAGAAGCCATGGGCAAGAAGCCTGGCGGCGCCGGCGCCGGGTGGCTGGCCACCGTCAGGAAAGTCTTCAAGCCGGCGTCCAAGGACCTGGGCCACGCCAACAAGCAGGTACATATTCTTAGGTGCTCGATAATTCTGAATTATTGTAGGTACTTCAGTTGGTGCGTGTTGTTTTTTGGCATTCACGTTTTGATCTCTCCGGAGTACGGGCAGAAGGGAGGCGGTGGCGGCGACGCAGCTGATGAGGTCGTCTCCATCGAGCACTGCTTTCCGGCAGCCGAGACGTCGCCGGAGGTCACGAACGATGATGAGGGCACCGGCGGCGTGGTTTGGTTGGAGCGGGAGGATTTCTTCGGGGAGGTGGTGGGCGCCAGGAGGGGCGGGACCACCGCGGCTTGGCTGCTGCGTCGAGGATGGCAGCCGCTCGCGGGAGGGAGGAGAGTGCCGCCGTGCGAATCCAGGCCTTTTACAGAGGATACTTGGTACGTGTCCATTCCGTTGCATGCACAAACTCTGGCACGTTTCCACCAACTGCATTATTATCTTTACATCATAAATAATCCAACTAACGAACTCATCCCGACCTGTGTACATGCATGATTATGGCCTGGTTTAGATAGAAACTAGAAAGCTAACTCAAAACATGTAATCAAGATTGTTTGTTATTTATGAGTTTAAAAAAAAATCGTTTCTGACTCGATTGATTCGTACGATAAATTGGGGACAATCTATTTATTGCGTTACCATTTTGATTTCCCAACAAAAGGTGGAGCTGTGTGTGCAACCCGTGATTCATCAATGGCTAAACATGTCAGATGTGACTGATCAATGGCTAAATTAAATTGGTTAGTTGCCACAACCTGATGGTCTAGAGAGGTCTGTTTGGATCTCATGGACTAACTGTTAGTCCTTAGCCCAATCTCAATGGGAGTGTCATAGGAGTGTCGTGAGCATTAAATTTCCTGACATGACATGAGAGAGAAGAGAGGAGTGTCATGAGATGAGAGATGAGTGTCATCACCGTGACCCTCCACCGGCACAGTTCTTAAAAATTTCTTCTTACTAACTGTGTGATGACACTCTCAACCGAGACTGGTCTTAGTTAATCCATACAAAAGACTGCTAAAAACAGATTTGATTCTAGATTATCCATCAAAACATCTTACCAAGCATAATTATCCAAACAGCTTATTTAGAGGGTAATCTGCACACTACTACAATATAGCTCGTGCCGGCGGGCTAAAACGAGCCTCGAGTGGCAGACGTATTAAACGCCACCGAGGTCCCGTCACTATTTACATGCAAAATTAGTCGCGACCCTATGACCGTGACTGCCCGCCGGGTTGGATTAGACTAATAAGGCGCCAATGGCGGTCTAGGGACCGCGACCGACGCCGTTAACCTACTAACAAAAGAAGAGGGCCACTAGTGGGACCCGCCCTAGATGCCGCCGTCCGGTGCGCCGTTCTCGTCCCGCAGTCCTGCAGTCGCGCGCCGTTCCCGTTCCGCCGCCTCATGCGGCCCGTGCTGCGGCACGCGGATGAGGAGGACCCGCCGCCTCCTCCGGTGCCGCCGCCGCCGGATCCGCTGCGGTGGGAGCAGGAGGAGGATGAGTAGGCGCCGGAGCTGCCTTCTTCGTGCCGCCGCCCGGTGGCGCCCGCGGCGGGGAGCAGGAGGAGGCGCCGCCGCTGGTTCGGGAGAGCTCGGCGAGGCGTTGACGAGGACCAACGCCCCCGGGCCCAAGACCGTTGGTGGAGTCTAGCACGGCCCCGGCCGGCGGCGACCCTGCCGGAGGAGGCGGAGGAGGTGGAGGAGAAGGAAGAGAGGCGGCGCCGCACCTAACCCTAACCCTACGGGTGGCGGCGCGGATAAGTGTGGCATTGCGGCGCTGCCCACCCACCTATTTATAGGAGGGTGCGGTCAGCTACACCGAGCCGGCCTGTCGGGCCCACAGCTAAATGTGCTGCGGGCCTTAGCTGCGGGCCTCGACAGGATCCGCACCTGCCGCGCGCCGCTTAGCCGCGGACCTTTAGCCACCTTTGCCGCGGGCCCGTCGTGTCCGCGACTACTTTCCACCCTTAGTCGCGGACAGAGCTTTGTACACCCATTTAGTGGCGGACGCTTCATGGGACCGTCACCGTGATAAAAATAGCGTCCGCCGCTATAGAGTTTTATTTTAATAGTGGCAAAAATATATGGTATCTTTTCGGCGGTACAAAAATAAAAATAGATTGTTAGGCTTACACAATCCTTCAGTGAGTCAGGACTAATAGTAAATCCTGATGGATCCAAACGTGGCCTAACAAATGTCCCTCTTCTTCTTGTGTGCAGGCGCGGCGAGCACTGCGCGCGCTGCGCGGTCTGGTGCGTTTGCAGGCGCTGGTGCGCGGGCACCAGGTGCGGCGCCAGGTCCAGCGCACCATGCGATGCATGCAAGCGCTGGTGCGCGCGCAGGACCGCGTCCGCGCCTGCCGCCTCCCGACCCCGCCGCCCTACGCCGGCAGACGGTCTTTCGGGCGCGATGACCACCAGATGGAAGCTCACCCTCCACAGCGCAGCAATAATGTGAGCCCCCTTTCGTGCAAGAGGACGATGCGTGGGTCGCCGGCACGTTGCTCCGGCACCGCGATCGTGCCGAAATCATCGCCCTCGATACCTATGCTTACGAATTCCAGCATCGGCGACAGGTTCGTCGACCACCACACAGTTTTAATTTCTTCTTAATGTTCACCTGTTCATCATCGGATACTATGTTTAGTTGCATCGAACATTATTTATGCAGAAGGCTGATGATGATAAGCGCAATAACAATGCCGGGTGGCACTCCCACGCCGGTGTTCAGCCTCGTCATCAGCACGCGCCACATGATCCTCATTCCAACCAGCACTGCTGTGAGGCCGGGACCTCGTCCTACGTGACGGCGGCCACCACCGTGGAGATGGAGGAGGGCGGCAGGAGCAACAAGAGCCCAACAACAACGAGGGACCTGTACCCGGTCGTCCGTCCTCCGGTGGTGACCCCGGGGTACATGGCCGCGACGCAGTCCGCGCGCGCCAAGGCACGCATAGCGCCGCCGCCGGCTGCTGCTCCAAGCACGGCGCACGCTCGGACCCGGTCCGGATCGGCCCGTCTGCCGCAGCAAAGAGCTGCGCATAGCCCGGAGTCGAGCTGCAGCGGTGACCGGACACCCACTCAGCTGGGCGGGCGGAGCAGGCTCGCCTTTGCCTGAGCTTCTTTCACACACCAATATACTGCTAAACACTTGCTTGAATCGTCAGATGGCAGATTAAATGTATTTACTAGAGCTAGGAGATAGATATGATGTGGGTAGGACGTATATTTTCTCTGTTACAACTGAATAACTGTAGTTTGTGAATAACGACTGTCATATTGAACCGGTCATGTCATCACTGTTTCAGGTAACCGGTTACATCGATGAACATCGGTACGTCGTCATCAAATTGGTTAACCAGTCATTGTACCATTTCATTGTCAAGCCAAGTGATTCCGTACGGATCTACCTCACGCCATCCGACGCTAACACAAATAATGAATTCCCCACATGTCGCAACAGAAAATTGTGGGATAATTATAGATGAACGTTAAACAAATGTCTTTTTTATGCAAATGTTGGATAAATTAAGCAACTAAGTGGTGCCAAAAAATTCTGGTTGGTGTGGATGATTATGATTATGCGTCCTTGCTTTGGAAAATTCTGGCTGTTTATACGAATGTTTAGATAATTAAGCAATTAAGTAAATACTTGAACATTCTGGGTGTGGGTTGTGGGGGAGACCACCACTGCCCTAGCCCTTAATGGGCTTACCCCAGAGGATGGCGGCCTAAGGCCTGCGGCGAGCAAGCCAACCAAGGTGGGCGTGCGGCCCAGAAACAGAAGGTGGAAGGCAAATGGGCCCGAGCAACCCATTCACCATTGTACGACCAAAGGCTAGGACGGGCGAAGGCTTTGACCAGCTGAAGACCTGACCCGTGTAATGGTGTGCGTCGTGAAAGTGTAACTTGATTGTCAGGTTAGGTGACCATGTAGCTATGAATAGTCACAGAACCTAGAGAACCGGGCATCACATTTGTATGACAGGACATTACATGCTCGTCGTGTCTTGTCCACATCAATATTACATTCGGACCACGTGCCCCTCGGGCAGTGTCCTTCAGCTCTTGTTCTCTCTATCAAGGCCCGACCGAGGACTCTTAGCTCTGAGAGGGCCTCTTCGGATACCCCTTGGAGCCTATCCTCGGCGGGTCCCATCTACGGGTTTAACCTTGTAGCTACAACATGGATGATTATGAGTAACTACATGGAATTTTCGTAAGATGGAATTTTCGTAAGGAATAGATTGTGCCTTGCCCTCCCTTTGTCGACAATATAAATTCGGCAAACTATCTCCTTTGATGCATGTAAACGACAATAACCTAATACATACGAGGAATATAAAATTTCTTTCCTGGCAAGAATACACAGTGATATTAACCTTTATATATGAATATGGATAATATAAGGGAATGATTGCATATATCATATAGGGAATAGGGTTACAACACCATGCTAGTAACAATTTTACCTCAATCGACCTGATAGATATGTAGAATCTGCAGCCGGATGACATTGGTAATAGTTTAATCAGATGCAAAAGGGTTAAATTATGAGAAGTTTTTTCTTCCTCCTCCCTCCATCTCCATTGAACAACAAGAGCGTGATGACACGGCAACTGAGCTTCTTTGACACGAGCTCATCACAGCCTCACGGGTCTATCGTCATGTTGTATGTTTGCCGGCGTCGCACCCACATTTTCCCACGTGTTCACCGAAGGCCGCTGCCCTGACCCAAGGCTGCTGACCTGCTGTTCAAGCTGAGAAGCAGTGCAGACGTAGCAGGGAAGAGCGTGCCTTGCCCATAAATCAAGGTCGTCAGTAAACAATAAATATTTGAGCTTTTGATGCTGCGCGTGGTCGATGTGGAGGACATGAGGATCGGAGTGAAAAGATAAGAAGACAACGGCAAAATTGTCTAGAATTTTTCATAATGTCATATTTGAAACCAAATGCAAATTGTTATGGCACTACCACTATTTCGTCAATAGTAGTGGTATATTTCAAAACAAACAGAATTGTAGTGGTCTGCATCTAATTAACCCTTTAATTTCTTGTACTATCGGCATAGCACCCGTTCCAATTTAACTGACTAGAGCTCCTGTGGTTTGGCTCCTAGAGCAGCTCTGAGCGTGTAACAAGCTGAATCCAAATCAAACTTAATTTTTGAAAAGTGATTTTAGGCTCGAACACAAAGAGTTGTTTCAAAAAATGAACTAATAGAGCTGCTTTCCTTGGAACTGAAGATGGTAGCTTCTTTGTGCTTCCATCCGTACATATGATTCCTGAAATTGAAGAGAAGCTATTTTATAAAATAGTTTTGCAACTTCTGCTCCTCCACTAGATGAGCTGATGAGATATAAGACGTGGGAGCTAAAGCTCAACTAAACACACCATAAATATGGAGGGATCTTTGGGTAGGATTGGTCCGCTCTGCATCTCGACACACCAGTCCCTTACAGCTATGTCTCATCACTATCACCTGTTCTCTTGGGTCGTGTGGCATTATGCCGTTATGTCTACTCCCGTTCCGAATTAAAAAGAATAAAAAAAATGTAAGTATACAATAAACAAGAAGGTGAGAAACCAGGTACACAATAAAAAAGGAGATGCGAGATACATATAGAGGTGTATTAAAAATTAAGAAAAACACATTTAAATACGAGGATTATAACTAAACTGGGAAAAAATTTGATGAGTATAGAATGACAAATAATATAAGATAATTGGGTAGAGTTAAAAAAGAACAAATTTAAAACTAGAAATAAAATTTTAGAATGTAATTAAGAATAACAAATATTCAGAGAGCGAAAGGGCTTCTAGCCTAGTGGTTAGAGCACCTAAGTAGCATCTAACAAGCCTCAATTGAACTCCTTGTGGCAGTGAATAACCAGGCTAGAATAAAAGAAAAAAATAAAAAATAGGTTGAGTTTCGCCTACCGACTTCAATAAAAAAACAAGTATTAAGAGAATAATAATAATATAATAAGTATTATGTAATGGTGGGGGCCAAAAAATATTGATGGCACCTTCTGCTATGTGTGTACAATAAATGGAAAATAAAAAATGAAAATGTGTACCATGGACACGTAATGCAATAGGCATGAGTACAGTAAATGATTCTCCTTTTAGACTATCCACAGCAGAAGCGATGCTGAAAACCTGAAAAGTGGTCTAGTCTCATAGCGATGCTGAGTCGTGCTTGACGCTCGCAGTGGACTGCATCGATGCCCAATTAAACGTGGGCCCATTTCATCAGAGCACCGCTCCCTTGTTGTTTCCTTCACGCTAAATGAAAAATTCCTCACTCGTGATGTTTACTATTATTTTATTGTTTCAGCACCGATACCTGAACATGATCCGGAGGCGCTTAAACTGGTTTGGGTATCGGTGGCTACAACAGTCAACACCGATGCTGAGTGAGGAGAGAGACAGTTTCGACTTCGTTTTTTCACCCCACCGTGGGTGGGCTTAATATACTCCCTTCTTCACATAATAGAAAGCATATTAGGAAGATGCAAAAAATCCTAGCATAATAATGCGTGTTACTTCAATTAGCCGTGTACTTATCTTGGCAAAAAGTAAGGTATGAGACCGAAAGTGTGTGGCTTAGAAAATCCAGGAAACCGATGTATACAAAGGACTCAGCGGTTCCTTTCAAGGAAGCACCCATATCATACAATGACTGCTCAGTTTGATGGCACTCGTGAACAAGGCAATCCTCCAAGGAATTTTCTTGGAGAATAAATTCACGAGGACCAGAAGAGAATTGCTTCATCAGCAGTTCTTGGAAAGAGGAAATGGTCCAATACTGGTGAACAAGACTTGTGGAAGAAAGGATCCATATTTTTTGAGCTCCCGTATTCGAAGCATGGATTCAAAAACCGTTCAAAACCGCTCGAAAACCGCGATAACCGGAGTTATCGGTCCGACTCGGTTTCTAAAACAGACCGGTTTTTCAACAAAACCGAACCTAGTTACTGTAACAAAAACGGTTTTCGCTCAGTTTTTATGGTTTATTGCTTGGTTTTTGTTGTATGAAAAAACCGAGCGGTTCACGGTTTTGTGACCCATGATTCGAAGTACTTGGTGGTCTGTCATTGTATTGATCTAATGCATATTATGAAGAGTGCGTGTGATGCTCTTGTGTGCACATTACTGAATATGAAAGGCAAAAGCAAAGACCACAAAAATGGATGGACAGACTTGGAGGAAATGGGATTGAGACCCTAGCTTCATCCTAATGACGATAAGCTACCCAGATCATGCATGACTCTATCTTGACAGGAGAAAAAAGAGCTATGTGAGTTCTTCAAAAGTGTGAAGGTTCCATCCGGTTACTCCGCCAACATCGGAAGCTATTTCTCGGTGCCCAACCTAAAAGTTATTGGTAAACTGAAGTCTCACACTTGTCATATCATTCTCACAGCATTGCTTCGGGTAGCGATTAGAAACATCCTACCCATGAAGGTCCGAGTAGGTATCATGAGTTTTTGCTTCTTTTTCAATGCAATATCTCTTGTTTATCCACATAGGGTTCTTTTATAGTCCATGGCTAGGTTCATTTGTAGTTTCATGCCCTATATTTTTGTTCTGTCCCTTTGCTAAAACATACTCTGTTTTGAATTTAGGGCTTTCTCAATCTTTGCTGCAAGTGATACGACAAAAAAGAGGAAAGGCAAAGTGTTGAAGCATATGGAGAAATTCAGTATTCAGTGTAAGTGAAATTACCTTTGAATTAAGTATGTGCTCCACCCCTAATTTTGCTCCAACTATGTGCTCTATATTGTTACAGTGCCATCAGCAGCCAGCTGGCCATCTTTAATTTGTGGTTTCAACACTATCCACCACAAGATCCACATCGTTGCACCAGCCTCTAATATAAAGAAGCCAAGGATTTGTCGTCTTCACTCTCCGTGTTTTTACTAATTCCTGATGCATGTGATGTTTCATCTCTTCTATGTTGTATGTAACCCTAGTTCATGCTTGTGACAGCCCGCCACTCCGGAGCAGGCTCGCTTACACCTGGCAGCTTAATAGGCCCTCAAGACTTACCTCACAAATCAACACTAGTCTTTTCTATGCACTTTTGTCCTCACTAGTGCACACCGGAAAACTTCCCGGTCGGTCACCCATCCCTAAATTACTCCATGCTAAGCACGCTTAACCTGAAAGTTCTTTAGAAATAAGCTTTCGAAAAAGAAGTTGCAACTTGTTGACATGAGTATTCTATCAATCCTATTAAGACCTGGGCCAGGATGTTACACACTCACCCCCTTAGAAGACCGACGTCCTCGTCGATCAATCCTAAGCCATGAACTTCCTCTCTTGGCCACGTCCATGTGTCAACTGCTAGCGCATGTGCCATGCTGTGTGACCACTCCGGACCCACACCGGTCATGCACACCATGCCCGCATACGTCCAACGCATGCGCCCGTGAAACCGCGAGAGTCGGCTCCGATACCAACTGTGATAGCCCACCACTCCGGGCCGGGCTCGCTTACACATGGCAGCTTAATAGGCCCTCAAGACTTACCTCACAAATCAACACTAGTCTTTTCTCGCACACTTTTGTCCTCACTAGTGCACACTCGAGAAACTTCCCGGTCGGTCACCCATACCTCAATTGCTCCAAGCCAAACACGCTTAACCCGAAAGTTCTTTAGAGATAAGCTTCCAGAAAAGAAGTTATAACTTGTTGACATGAGTATTCTATCAATCCTATTAAGCCCCGGGCTAGGATGTTACAATGCTACTCTTGATGCTACTGTGAATGTGCTACTTGATGCTACTGTTGCTGATGAATGTGTTCCACTGGAATGTATATTCATATGCTTAATTCTATGTTTTAATTCTGCTATTGAATGTGAATTCCCTGATAATTGTCACCCTGTATTATGTGCTGTGTGATGGTCGCTATAGGTAGCACCGACAAATATTCTTAATCGTCGCTATATAGCTAGCTGGGACGGGGATAGCAGAACCGTCCCTATATCCAACAAAGATGAAGAACATAAACCGTCTCTAAAAGTAGCAGGGACAGACTTGGCAACACCGTGCGATGGTGACGGGGAAATGTAATATCGCCCCTATAGGTAGCGGGGACGATTCCTAGAGAGCTTTCGTCGAGTCTTAAACTCGGCACTGGAACTACCCGGTCCCTTACGAGCGTGGAATTCGATGGTGCAACACATGGAACACACAAGAACACGCGATTTTAGACGAGGTTCGAGCCTCTCGATGGAGAGTAATACCCTACGTCCTATGTGTTATGTATTGCCTTTAGCGGATTG
The DNA here is from genome assembly GCA_031894775.1 of Chloris gayana. NCBI lineage: Eukaryota > Viridiplantae > Streptophyta > Magnoliopsida > Poales > Poaceae > Chloris > Chloris gayana. The sequence goes on from JAUNZO010003751.1 coordinate 161,621, forward strand.
CTAATTGCAAGATCTCGAGAGAGTTTTCGGGGGTCCCCGCTCCGCCTTATATATCCGGGGGAGTTAGGGTTACATGTAGAGTCCTAGTCGATTACACGGATTTACATATACAGGAACTCTATCTCTAGCTTTCCTTATCAATTTAGAGTCCTAATAGACTACAAATTGCTCCTTTACTTGTTTCTCAAGTTATCATACGTCGGTCTTGATACCCGCCTTGTCTTCATACCGGTATATGGAATCCTCTGTTATTCCGGACCGGTTAGGGACCAATCTGTTGGCTATCCCTGCCAGCTTTATCTTCATTGATTTGTTACCGTGTCTTTGCATATCCATTCCTTTATCATCTGTATACCCATAAGGCAAGTATACGACAGCAGCCCCCGAGTAATTTTTGATTTGACCTTGAATAAGACCGACCAGTCTTACGCATGTTGGTCTTGATTCCATGGTAAAATTAAAAAGAACTCTAATCTGCTGCAGCGTTTCTTCTTTCTTCGAAGCGCTTCAAAAAGCCCAAAAAATCAGTGTTTTTGTCCTCCATATCACCTAATTAGGTAAACAGGAATCATTGCATATTCTTCTTCCGGTGCACCGATTAGGTGCACTCAATTGGGTATAGTCCCCGACTCTTGGATCATTTGAACTCCTTTCAAATAATGCAAGAGTCTACTAGTTGATTCTTCATTATTTCCTTTAATATGCAATCTCTACAGACTGCTCCTTTCAATTTTCCATTATTTTTCACTTCCTGCGATTGCTGCAGACCGCTCTTGGATACGGTGCACCGATCAGGTGCACCTAATTAGGTATAGCCCCCGACTCTTGTATCATTTGAGCTCCTTTCAAATAATGCAAGAGTCTTTCTGGAGAGACTATGCTTTATTATTTTCCATTAAATCATATCCCTCTTAGCAATCTCTGCCAAGAGCACACTTTTAAGACCGGTCGAACCAGTCATACCGCATATCCTTTTAAGACCGCTTAAGTCAGTCTTATCTTTATCGTTTTTAGTTAATTTTAACTAAGAAGCAAAATCCTGGTTGATCGGACCAGTTTATTCCCCATATTCTCACATCGACTCGAGTCTCCAAAGCCTATAATCAGTCGGATGATTAACACTCATAGCCTAAGGCATCCATTAACATTGAGTTAGGTAAGATCTAACTCTTTCATACTGCTAAATTACGAAATTTAGCATTACATTAATCCAGATCCGAAAAGTTCATATTTCGGACCGCTTTCTTATTCACGAGAAAAATTTCTCATGACCGTAATAATCACGGTGAGTTATCCTTATGGCCGTTAGGCCATAACTTGCTTAAATTAACAGCAAATCCTTAATATCCTTATGACCGTTAGGTCATAATTGCACGATCACGACATAAGTCATTTAATGCCAAATTCACTGGGCCGTAAGAAACAGACCAATAACTTTTCATCCCCCGAGCCCAACTCGGGTGCTTATAAAAGGAATCGAAAGGTCGACCTAGGTCAAACCCATTCTCGAAACTCCATACGCGCCCGCCATACACCCTTGTTCTTCGGACATCACGATCATTGTTCTTCCTTTCCGCATAAACCAATCTCGGATTTTCTTTTTTCATCTCTTAAGATGGGCAAAAAGAAATCTGCAGCCCACCCTGCGTCTTCCTCTTCTGTTCCCCGCGACCAGCTCCCTTTCGGTGTTCAAGATCCGGGCAATAGTAAAGTCACCGAGGCATCGCTCAATGAAGCGGTTCGTGATGGATATCTTCCCCCTCGGCCGATTACGAAGCTGGAGTGTCCCTACCCCTGGCCAAATTCCATGGGGAATAGACGACTCCCAACGGTTAGTTTTCAAGTCTTTTTTCCTTCGTGGCCTTGATCTTCCTTGCTGCTCCTTTTTTAGGGGGCTTCTCTTCTTTTACGCATGGGAGTTAGTAAATCTAAACCCTAATTCCATCCTTCGGATCGCTTTCTTCATCCATCTTTGCGAGGCTTTCCTTAGAGTCCTCCCCCATTTCAAGCTTTTTCAATATCTTTTTCAAATCCGCCCGCTTCCCTCTTCGGACCGCCAGGCTGCGGTAGGTGGGGTAGGAATTCAATGCTTGGAGTGCAGATGAATACTTCTCCCTGTCTCCGAACAACAAGCATAGCCTTTTGGAAAAACGGGTGGTTCTTCCGTGACAATCCCCGACCTGCACTCCCTCCTTTTAGCGCCAAGGTAGCCAAAAATTTCCCTACCCCGGATAGCGAGGGAGAAACTCAAGGAAGATGAAGAAATCCTCGCTCTTTTGGCTTGTATCAAGTATCTAAAAGAAGTCAAAGGCGTCACCGCCGAGACAGTTCTTTGGAGCTTCATCGTGCGAGGAGTCCAGCCGCTGAAAAAGCAGGAACATCCGAGCATGGTGCTTCAATGAAGACGTGGCCATTCCACTGGACGGAACACCTCTCCCCGACGTAGAGCGGTTGGAAACCCGCCTCAAGCAAATGCTCCAACCAAAGCCGGACCTATCGGGATGCCAAAGAGTGGGTCCGGCTTTTAGTATGTCAAATCCTCGAGACCCTGTAAGTATTCCTCTTCTTATTCTCGAATTCAGTTACACTTAATCATCATCCCCTTATTCAAATATAATTGTGCAATACAGAAAATGGATAATTTCAGAAGTCATCCCCACTCCCTCCTAATGATACTTGGGAGGAAGACTATGAAGGCAATACCGCTCCTCTTGCTGTTCAAGCCGGTCTTACGCGAAAGACTTCGGACCGGTCATATCCTCTGCCACCCGAGTATAGCTCCAAAAATATCCAAATCCGGAAAGGTGGTTCAAGCTCCTAGTACGAAGAAACGTACTACTTCCTTAACCATCGGCAAACCCATCGCAACTTCCACTTCAGTACCGGGCGACACCCGTACGGAGGCACGAAGCTTGAAGACCGGTGGAGAGAAGAAGAAGGCTGTTGAGAGGGATCGCCAAGCTGCACTCGCCGCATTTGAAGCTGCTATCGAAAAGTCTCGGGGAACCTCCTCATTAACAGATTCTTTGGCTAATGTTCCCAAGAGATCCCGGTATGGCACTCGGACCGGTCCTTCGACAAGTGGCGCGGGGGACCGGTCTCATCGCCGCAAGTCCAACCGGCGGCGAAAAGGACTGCGAGAGGGCTCAAGCGAAGATACTCAAGGCCCTTCTCAGAAGATCAAGACCTCCACTGGTTTCAAGAAAGCCACTTCGTAAGTTTTCCGCATTACTAATACCTTCCGAGTCATTTTCATCCCGGTCTTATAACGCTCGCAACCTTTTCGCAGAATTCCTTCTAATTTCCAAGCTAGCATAGCTAGCTTTTTAAGAAATAAAGCTTCTACTCCGGCCCCGACCGGTAGTGCTTCCGCGATTTCCACTTCTTCAGCTCTTGCCACTGCCAAGTCTTCGAAGCCCAAAGTGCGGCATCCGCCAAGGAAATCCCTGCCGCCTCTAGCGTAGAAGCTCCATCCCAAGCAACCGAAGAACAAGTCATCATCAACATTGAGGGCTCATCCGCAAGTGACTTCCCTCCCCAAGCTACCCTATTCCAAGCTCCTCCAGAACTCCCATTGGGACCGGTCGCAGGTGGAAGAAATTCATCGTCGGCCTAGGACGACATGCAAAGCTCCGGGAGGGCCCAGATCGGCCAAGATGGTAGTTGGAGATGTTGAAGTTGACAGCACAAGCGGAGCTAGAAAGTTTACAGCAACAGCTCGGTGGGACGCCCTTCGGGAAGAGGAAGCCCTGAAGAATTTCTCTGAATCCGGCCAGGTATATCCTTTTACTTTACTTATTCCTTTGACTAATATCTTCATCATAATCTGATCCTTTGCTTCTTCCTCCTTTTAGGGTTCTTCTAAAAAACTCCGATGCCAAGAATGCAATTATCGCTCGTCCGGAGGAAGAAGCTGTATCACAATCAAGAGCGGTTGGTCGAACTTGAATCTCGGACCGCCGATCCGAAATCCAAAGAAACCGAGTCTGCTGAAGAGGGAGGCCAACCTGATGAGCACCCACCGGTTAATGGAGGAACGCCGGCAAGAGATCATCAAGCTCCACAAAGAAATCCGAAGTAAGTCTTTAATCTTATCTTCACATTTTGTATTTTCCTTCTTTTCTCTCTGACCGGTCTTGTTTTTGTTCCAGCACTTGAAAATCTTGTTGCCGCCCATAAAAAGGCGGAAGAAACTCTTTCGGAGAAAGCATCTGCCCAAGAAAAAGCTCTGCTGGAAGGTTCACAAGTTGAAGAACAGCAGGCAACTCGAATTGGAGAGCTGGAAGGCGAACTCACCGCCAAGGACAATATTCTTGCTCAAACTCTGCGCTCCAACAAGATGCTAGAGGCTGACAATGCCCGTCCGAAGGACGAATTGGCGGAAGCTCCGGAGGCTGTAAAGACGGCGCAGGTAGAGAAAGAAAGTGCTGTAAGGACTGCCCATGAATCTACCCAACTTGCGCTCAAAGCTAAGGAACATGAAATTCAGCGTCTCGCTGAAAAGTGAAGCCAAGTTAAGGGAATCAAATGTCAACATTAAAGGCAGATTCAGGGCCGCAGAAGTCGGACACGAGACGTAAGCTTCTTCTTTTACACCTTCATTGAATAAACTCCTTTTTGATACCAGTCTATACCGATAATTCTTCCATTGTCCTTCTTCGGAACTTGCTGCGAGGCACGGTGCGGACGCTATCTAAACGGCGGTCAATCCATTGACCAGAACGAAGTAGATCTTGAGACTGCTATCCGGGCTTTCTCGAGAAGGATCGGAGAGGACTCCAAGATGGTTGCCGCATTAGGAGGAGGTCACATTGCCGCCATAATCCGGTCTTGGACTCCGGTCGAAGACTGCGATTTCAATTTCATCAAAGATGGCGCCCACCCGAACACTATCGAAGATCGGTTCAATGAGCTGAAGAATTCGCTCATTGGTACCGTTTTCGAACCGATAGAGGATGTTCCTCTTGATCCGACGGGTGCTCCCTTGAATTTGGCTGTGGCAGCCTTTGCTTTGGACCAAGATGCTCAAGATGCAGCAGCCGCTGCTAGGCGGACAGTGGAAGATGATTTTGAAGATCTTGACGCCGACTTGTTGCCGACTCCTTCGATTCCGAAGGGACAATTGATGACAGATTGGCGGAAGACCCTAAGACCGGAGATACCGGTACTTCCAGCGATCCTGCCCGGTAGATGCTTGTCGTAGGGCCAGCTTTCTCTTGTAACCGAGACAATTCTATTATCGTGCTATTGTAATTTATCTTGTTATCTTTTTAATGATCATGAAGTTTTAATGTCTTCTCCTTTTCCTTGTGAATACTAGTTTCAAAATGTCACCATCTTATTCCTTACTAGTTAAATTCTATATCTGAGCAATGATGGTTATTTCAGCTCAAACTAACTATGAATAAATACTGGCTCTAATCAGCACAGATCGCAATTCATAGCTGTAGCTTACTTTAACAAGATCATGTGACATAGAAAAAGAGCTAGCTTATAAGGTTTAAGATTTCGTAATATCACGGACTGCTCTTAACACAGCAGCCTACCAACCAGAATTCATGAAGAAAATGCTAAAAAATTTTCTTTCCTAAATATACCAGTCTAAACTGAAAACAGACCGCTCTCAATGCAGCAGTCTTCGACTAAATGACTGGTCTTATTATTCAGGAATAGCACAATATCACAGACTGCTCTTAACACAACAGCCCCCGACTCGATAAGTTAATTCAAAATTAAAATATCGAGACACAAAAAGTGAACACATTCACATTAGATATTAAAATTACTTTATTATAATATGAAGAAGTTTACAAGGAATTCTTTTAAGTATAAAAGCGACGAAGCTGCTCAATATTCTAAGAATTTGGAATTTCTTCCTCCTCCATGGTCATAAGCCTATAAGCCCCGGTCCGGAGACCGATTTAACCAGAAAAGGTCCTTCCCAGACCGGTGACAACTTATGCCTGTTCTCGTTAGATCGAATCTTCCGAAAAACCAAGTCTCCTACTTGGAATTCCTGCGTGCGCACATTGCGATCATGATATCGACGCAACCCCGATGATATTTGGCAGCTTGAATCGGAGCTTGATCTCGTAATTCTTCCGCGGCAATCAGCTCAACCTGACGCTGGTCTTCATACTTCTTTTCATCGTAATATCGTACTCGAGCTGACACCATATTCACTTCTGTAGTTAACATGGCTTCGGATCCATATACCAGATAAAAAGGAGATTGCCCCGTAGCCCGACTAACAATAGTGCGTAGTCCCCGAGCACCCAGGGCAATTCCTTAATCTATTTTCCCGCGTATGGCTTCTAACGGTCAAAAATTCTGGGTTTAAGAGCGGTCAAAATCATTCCATTGGCTCGTTCCACTTGCCCATTACTCCGTGGATGTGATACCGAAGCATATTGTATCTTAATTCCCGGACTATCGAGCATAATCCTTGAAAAACTCGAAGTGAATTGAGACCCATTGTCGGTAATGATACTGTATGGGACTCCAAAACGCACAAAGATATTCCGTAAAAACTTGATCGCCCGAGCAGTAGTTGTACTAGTAACGGCTTCAGCTTCAATCCAGCTTGGAGAACTTGTCCACTGCCACAAAAATATGAGTGAATCCTCCCGGCGCCTTTTTAAAAGGTCCAACAATATCCAGCCCCCAAGTCGAAAAAGGCCAAGTCATCGAAATTATCTGCAACTTATGAGCCGGAGTGTGTGGTTGTCGGGCGAAAAATTGACATCCTTGGCAATTTTTAACCACCTTATGCGCATCATCCACAGCTGTGGGCCGGTAAAATCCTTGTCTGAATACTTTCCCGACTAGTGTCTTCGAAGAAACATGATTGCCACAAATTCCCTTATGCACGTCTTCAAGCAACCGAACGCCATCGGAGACCGATACACACTTCATCAAAATATTAATGCCACGCCTGTACAGCTCTCCTTCAAGAATCAAGTAACTGCGTGCTCGGACCTCCAGTCTTTGCTTCTCAACCTTGTCTTCCGGAGTTTTACCGGATCGTAAATACTCAAGATACGGGGTACGCCAATCAGAATCAATAATCATAACCTCAAGCGACCGAGTGTCTTTTGGTAGGGTCGTCTCCTCGGCCTTGGCCTCAAATACCGCTTCCTCAACCTTGTCCGTCAAGACCGCTTCCTCGGCCTGGTCCTTCAAGACCGCTTCGCCGCTATTTACGTAATAGTAGCCTTGCGCTCCATCTTTATGGATGGCTTATTCAGTACTTGAAGAAAAACACCAAGTGGAACCGCTTGTCTCGATGGCCCCAATCTGGTAACTCATCCGCAGCAGAATTATTTCCGCGCGGTATATGAGAAAATCGCGAGGCCATCGAATTTGTCTTCAAGTTTCCTGACCTCTTGACGATAGGCAATCATATGATCATCATGAGCGTCCCATACCTTGTTAACTCTGACTGATTACGAGCATCGAATCACCGTATACGTCTAATCGCTCGACTCCCAAAGAAACAGACTACCGGAGTCCATGAAGCAGAGCTTCATATTCTGCAGTATTATTCGAGGCTCGAAATGCATTTGTAACACATATCTTGGTGGCTCCTTCTGCGGGGTAAGAAGTACGACCCCAGCCCCGCGCCGAAAGCTGCGGGGACCCATCAAAAAACATCTCCCAATATTCCAACGTCCGAATCCCTGTGGGACTTGTGTCTCCAACCACTCGGTAATGAAATCAGCTAACGCTTGTCCTTTGATAGCTGTCCGCGAAGAAAATGTAATCTCATATTGCCCAAGTTCTATCGTCCACTTGGCAACTTGGCCAACTGCCTCTCGGTTTCGCACAATATCCCCAATGGCAAACCCAGTCTTAACTTCAATGGGATGTGCTTGAAAATAGTGTTTCAGCTTTCGAGAGGTTATCACTACGAGCATATATTAACTTCTGTAATCGGAGATACATCATCCGACATTCGGTAAGGACTTCACTCACAAAATATACCGGATGTTGCACCAATTGTAGATGTCCTTCTTCCTTCCGGTCGACCGCCAATACCGTGCTCACCACATGAGTCGTTGTGGAGATATATAACTGAATGGTCTCGTCGGGTTCGGAGGTACCAATACCGGAGGGTTGCTAAGGTATTCCTTGAGCTGGTCAAACGCGGCTTGCGCCTCGTCCGTCCATTCAAACTTATCTTGCTTCTTGAGCAACTTGAAGAACGAAGTCCCCGGACCCCCAGTCTTGAGATGAAACGGCTAAGCGCAGCCGTACTGCCCGTCAACTTTTGAACGTCCTTCAAGCAACTCGGGGGTTTCATGTTGACAATTGTCTGAATCTTTTCTCGGTTAGCTTCTATGCCTCGCCACGACACCGGGTATCCCAGCAATTTTCCGGAGCGAACTCCAAACACGCACTTTCCGGGATTAAGCTTCATAGAAAAATTCCGCAGATTATCGAAGGTCTCTGCCGGGTCGGAGAGAAGATCCTCGGTTTTCGAGATTTCACCACTATATCATCGACGTAAGCCTCCGCGTTCCTTCCCAATTGCGAGTCCGAGACAGCGTTGTATGCCATGTTGATACGTAGCTCCGGCATTTTTTAATCCAAACGGCATTGTTGTATAGCGAGTATGCTCCAAAGGGGGTGAAAAATGCTGTCGGGTACCTAGATTAGGGAACCCTAATCATGGTACTTAATAGCGGGCTAACAGCTCCGTCTTGTACGCATATAGGATACGAGAGGTGGGGCCCGAAACCTCCGCCTCGCCCGACCCGGGTCGGGCGAGGTCCACGACTTCCGCCCCGCCCGACCCCGAGGCGGATGGTTCCATGAATCTCCGCCTCGCCCGACCACTGGGTCGGGCGGGCCCACGATCTCCGCCTCGCCCGACTCGGCGTCGGGTGGGACCGCAATCCTGCCGCGTTTGCCTTTGCTTCGCGGAGAAGCGACCTCACCCACCGGATGGGGAGGAGTTACGGCGGGCCGGTAGGCGCAATTGCAGCGCACGGGAACTCGTCTCACCAACAAGACGTGATGTGACCGGCGCAGTACCCTCTCGTCCCGTTCCGCGGCGCCGCACGCTAGCGCTAGCTTAGGCTGCAGAGCAGCGTGATCATTACCGAGCCCACCGATGGCTCGTGGCCGGGACGGAGGCCAAGCGATTGACGAGACAATAGCCCGTAATCTGCCCTGGCTGACCAACGGTGTCCGCCCGGGCTCGTGAGGGCTACGAAAGCCGGGCCCGCGGCCTCCGCCTCGCCCGACTCCGGGTCGGGCAGGTGCACCACTTCCGCCTCGCCCGACTCGGGATTCGGGCGGGCCCGGCGGTCCTCGCCTCTCCCGTCCGGGACTCGGGCGGGCTCGGCGGTCCCCGCCTCGCCCGACTCGGGGGCAAATGGCTTCCTCATGAAGCCTCACGGGTGAACGAGGATCGCCATAACTCCGCTCGGGAACTCACCAATCCACGGGGATCGGGTGAGATCGGCGCAGCTCCTCTTGTCTCATCTTCACGCGTCGCCGACACCCCCGGCTCGACGACAAGACGGAGGCGCCAACACCATCTCTGCCGGAGCCATGATGAACGGGAGTGACGGATGGAGACCGCCATGCGACAGGACGGCTGCCACGGTGACGAGCGTGGCATTGACTCCGGCGCTACCAATCAAGACCGACCGTACGCCGCACGACCGGAGCGCCCAAAGCGGCCCGCATGCGAGCAGGTTCCATAATTCATGGCCGATTGGATCGGCCGTCCGATCATGAATCCCTGTCCCCCGGCCGATGCGGTCGGGCTGTGGAATACCGGATATCGGCCGTACTATAGTGGGTGAGTTCTCAATTCTACTCGGGCCGGTATTTGGTACGTAGAAGAAATTGGGCTGCTGTGCCATCTGCGAGGCCGCTGCCACATTGGTTGCTGCCCCCGACTCGAAGTCGGCGGTTGTACATCTTGTTTATCGCCCTCTTCCGTTACCGACTTCTTGGGGTCACTGTTATCCTCTTTGCCTGGCTGGGTTGTACTTGGTACTTGCATTTGCATTGTCCTTGCCAGGCCATAGGTGAGGTGGCATGCTGTATAAGGGCTGAAACCCTGTCTGGCGGTGTGGTATTCGGAGGCCGATTCCCTGAATCGGCCGTACAAGAGTGCCAAAAGGCTGAGTGTATGCAGGTCCGGAATACCCTTCGATGAACAGTCTGCCATCAAATTCCCGATGGTGTTGGTCAACACGCCGGATTGATTGATTAGGGCCCGATGAACGGACGAGTTGACCATATCACCGAGTTGGTTGGCATCCGGCGAGTCTCCGGGCTTTGATTTGGTCTAGTTCTTCCGGATGCAGAATCCGAGGGATATCTCCTTTTGTGGCTACTCTGCCACGTGTCACTGTCGGGGCTTGAAAGTACTTTTTCATTGCCTCGGCGAGGTATTCCTGGTACTGCAGCTTTTGTTCGTCGTCATCTTTCCCCAGGCCGAAACCCCGTTGTCATCGAAACTTCTCCATGCCCTTTGCCATCCGTCCTGAGAGGAACTGCAACAAAAATCGGCTGATTTTCAGCATCGACCATTGGTGTTACGTCCTCCCTGACAGCTCTGTATGTACGACATCTTGATCTTGGTTGCTTCGGTCCCACGGGCGTGCCAAAAAGTGTGTTGACGTCAAAAGTCGCCAACACACCGTTGTCCGGAGAGTCCACCGAAACCCCGACCGACGCAGGGCCCTGTGCTCCCAACGGACCGGCTCAGCTCGCCGATTGTCGTGTGCGCTGGTGCGTGCCGGATGGTTTTCCTGCAAACCAACAAAGACAATAAAAAGTGTAAAATTCCGGGTCATCGGCCCGGATAGGCCGATGTGCAGCCGTGGCCGATTCCGGCGTAATATAGACAAAATCGGCCATCGACGAGGAACAGCATGGCCCATCCATTTATGTATTAAATGCCGGACAAGCGAACTGTGATACGGACGATACGAAATCGGCCGACGCTATAACATGCGATCGGTGGCTAGCGGCGATTCCGTCGGTGAGCAATCAAATCATGAAGACCTTGCAGGGATGCATTATCGAATAAAATATAAACAAGGTAATCATTAATGGGATGTAATTAATTTGATAGCGAAAGGCTGGTTCAATCATCAATCGAGCAATAAATCGGCCGATCGGGCATCCGACCGATTCTGCCATCGATTATAACGAGTGAGTTATTAGATCTATCTAGATGGATAATGATGATCAATGGAATCATACTAATAACTCGGGTTCAAAGGCGGCTTTAACAGATTTGGCACTAATTGAACATAAAACAGCTAATGAACGTGATAAACAATCGGCTAAACACTCCGAAAGAACGAGTAAGACATACAACCACACGGATCCGAATCGACCGGTCGCTCCAACAGGACAAGTCAAGCGATGGCACGCGGCTGGACCAGATCTAACGGCCGCGCACGCCCGGCCGATCCAGGACAAGCACAATCATAAACGCCTTAACTATGAAAGTAGATCTACACCCTAGCCAATCGGCTGCATGCGCCTAGGACAAGTCAACTATCGCAAAAGCAAACACAGGACACGTCAAGCTGAATCCGCACGATCGAATCGGCCAAGATGTAAAAGAATTCTCATAGCGACTACTGTGACTCGGACGACCAAATCTGAGCCAATCGGCGTTGCGAGCAAAGGCTGGAACGGGGAGGCGGGACAAGTCAAACTACCTCCACCACGAGCCGGACCGGATCGACTTGACTCATCCCGGCCGATACTCACTACGACGATCAAGAACAGATCCGGTCGCCGGATAACTAGCAATTAAGCCATCTAATTACGAACAATGCGCGAGAACTAGACAACATAATTACCTTATCAAGCCAACTTATTGTCGACCGGAGCCCCGAAGATCCCAGCGAAAACGGTAAAGACTTGACGAGAAAATTAGGGTTTGGCGATGCGCGAAAGTTGTATTGGATGTGAATCGAGTTTACTGAGTTACACCTGGGTACATATTTATACCCGGCACAAAGAATCCTACACGGACCCTCTTCGGGCCGATCTCCTAACCGACTAGGATCTCTTTCCAAAATTAAACTATTATTTCTAATTTTACAACGTGGGCCGGGCCTATCAATATTATGCTCTTCGGTGGGCGTCCGTGCACGACTCCCGGGAGGGACGCGCCTCTTACTCGTCCATGCGGCCGTCGGCCTTCGGCCCACCGGCCCTCTTTTGACCTATAGTCGCCGATAATGGGTCCCTTGGTCAAAAACCGGCGTCAACATACACGTGGTGAGGTTTCTTCGGATCTTCAAAACCCGGTGGTTGTTGCACGTACACTTCTTCTTGTATTGGACCGTTGAGGAATGCACTCTTCACATCCATTTGATATAACTTGAAACCATGATGTGTAGCATAGGCGAGCAATATGCGAATTGACTCAAGCCTTGCTATCGGTGCATATGTCTCCCCAAAGTCCAAACCTTCAACTTGTGAGTAGCCTTTTGCAACAAGTCTTGCTTTGTTCCTCACCACCACACCATGTTCATCTTGCTTGTTGCGGAACACCCACTTGGTTCCCACAACATTTTGCTTGGGTCTCTCCACTAATGACCACACCTTGTTTCTTTCAAAGTTGTTCAACTCTTCTTGCATGGTCACCACCCAATCCGAGTCTTGCAATGCTTGTTCCACCTTAAGAGGTTCCAAAGAGGAAACAAACGAGTAATGATGGCAAAAGGTAGCGACTCGAGATCTAGTGGTTACCCCTTTTGAATGTCACCAAGAATATTATCAACGGGATGATCTTTTTGTATGCTTTGGCGCACTCGGGGTTGTTGGGGCCTAGGTGCATCTTCTTCTTCTTCTTGTGGTTCGTCTTGTTGATCATCACCTCCACCATCTTGTTCTCGATCTTGGTTCTTGCCTTGATCTTGGTCGTCACCACGATCCGGGCCACTACCTTGATGTTGTTTGTCGAGTATTAAACTCGGCACTAGAACTACCCGGCCCCTTACGAGCGTGGAATTCGATGGTGCAACACACGGAACACACAAGAACATGGGATTTTAGACAGGTTCGAGGCCTCTCGATGGAGAGTAATACCCTACGTCCTGTGTGTTATGTATTGCTTTTAGCGGATTGCTAATTGCCAAATCTTAGAGCCTTTTCGAGGGTCCCTGCTCCGCCTTATATATCCGGAGGAGCTAGGGTTACATGCAGAGTCCTAGTCGATTACACGGATTTACATATACGGGAACTCTATCTCTAGCTTTCCTTATCAATTCGAGTCATACTCGGTCGGTCTTGTACTTTCCTTGGGGATTAATCCAGTCTTGTTGTCCGCCTCTGTTTTCATACGGGTCTTATGGAACCTTCCGGAATCCTATACCGGCTCGGACACCATTCGTCAGGCCTACCGGACCAGTCTTATGTCTTCAATATGCCACCATATCCTTGACGAATCATTCTTCCGATCAATGTATACCCGTAAGGTAAGTCTACGACAACGAGCCCCGAGTAATTTTTGATTTGACCTTGAATAAGACCGACCGGTCTTACGTATGTTGGTCTTGATTCCATGGTAAAATTAAAAAGAACTCTAATCTGCTGCAATGTGTCTTCTTTCTTCAAGGTGCTTCAAAAAGCCAAAAAATCGGTGTTTTTATCATCCATATGCCTAATTAGGTAAACAGGAATCATTGCATATTCTTCTTGGATCATTTGAACTCTTTTCAAATAATGCAAGAGTCTACTAATTGATTCTTCATTATTTCTTTTAATATGCAATCTCTACAGATTGCTCCTTTAAAATTTCCATTATTTTTCAGTTCCCGTAATCACTACGAGACCGCTCTTGAACATGGTGCACCGGTCGGGTGCACCTAATTAGGTATAGCTCCCGACTCTTGTATTATTTGAGAACCACAAATAATGCAAGAGTCTATCTTGAGAGACTATGCTTTATTATTTTCCATCAAATCATATCCCTCTTAGCAATCTCTGTCAAGAACATATTTTTCAGATCGGTCGAACCAGTCATACCGCATAACCTTTTAAGACTGTTTAAATCAGTCTTATCTTTATCATTTTTAGTTAATTTTAACTAAGAAGCAAAATCCTGGTTCATTAGACCAGTTTTATTCCCAAATTCTCACATCGACTCGAGTCTCCAAGGCCTATAATCAGCTAGGATGATTAACACCCATAGCCTAAGGCATCCATTAACACCGAGTTAGGTAAGATCTAACTCTTTCATACTGCTAAATTATAAAATTTAGCATTACATTAATCCAGATCCGAAAAAATTCATATTTCGGACCACTTTTCTATTTACAAAAACTTTCTCATGATCGCAATAATCATGATGACTTATCCTTACGGCCATTAGGCCATAATTTGCGCAAATTAATAGCAAATCTTTAATATCCTTATGGCCGTTAGGTCATAATTGCACGGTCACGACATAAGTCATTTAATGCCAAATTCACCGGGCCGTAAAAACAGCCCGAGTAACTTTTCAGCCCCGAGCCCAGCTCGAGTGCTTACAAAAGGAATCGAAAGGTCGACCTAGGTCAAACCTATTCCCGATCATTGTTCTTCCTTTCCGCATAAACCAATCTCGGACTTTCTTTTTTCATCTCTCAAGATGGGCAAAAAGAAATCTGCCGCCAACCCTCGCGTCTTCCTCTTCCGTTCCCCGCAACCAGCTTCCGTTTGGTGTTCAAGATCCGGGTAACGAGTAAAGTCACCGAAACATCGCTCAATGATGCGGTTCGTGATGGATATCTTCCCCCTCAGCCGATTCTGAACCGGAGTGTTCCTACCCCCGGCCAAATCCCGTGGGGAATAGACGACTCTCAGCAATTAGTTTTCAAGTCTTTTTTCCTCCGTGGTCTCGATCTTCCTTGCTGCTCCTTTTTTAGGGGGCTTCTCTTCTTTTACGGATGGGAGTTAGTCAATCTAAATCCTAATTCCATCCTTCGAGTTGCTTTCTTTATCCATCTTTGCGAAGCTTTCCTCGAGTCCTCCCCATTTCAAACTCGTTTTAATATCTTTTTCAAATCCACCCACTTCCCTCATCGGACCGCCGAGCTGCAGTAGGTGGGGTAGGAATTCAATGTTGGAGTGCAGATGAATACTTCTCCATCTCTCTGAATAAAAGCATATCTCATTGGAAAAATGGGTGGTTCTTCCGTGACAATCCGCAGCCTGTACTCCCTCCTTTTAGCGCCAAAGTAGCCAAAAATTTCCCTATCGCGGATAGCAGGGAGAAACTCAAGGAAGATGAAGCAATCCTCGCTCTCCGAGCTTGTATTAAGTATCTAAAAGAAGTCAAAGGCGTCACCGCCGAGACAATTCTTTGGAGCTTCATCGTGCGAGGAGTCCAGCCACTGAAAAGACAAGAACATCCAGCATGGTGCTTCAATGAGGATGTGGCCATTCCACTCGGACGGAACTCCTCTCCCCGACGTAGAACTGTTGGAAACCTGCCTCAAGCAAATGCTCCAACCAAAACCGGACTTATCGGGGTGCCAAAGAGTGGGTCCGGCTTTTAGTACATCGAACCCTCGAGATCCTGTAAGTATCTCTCTCCTTATTCTCAAATTTTGTTACTTTTAATCTTCATTCTCTTATTCAAATATAATTGTGCAATGCAGAAAATGGATAATTTCAAAAGTCACCCCCTCTTCCTCCTAATGATAGTTGGGGGAAAGACTATAAAGGCAATACCGCTCCTCTCGCCATTCAGGCCGGTCTTACTCAAAAGACTTCGGACCGATCGTATCCCTTGCCGCCCAGACATAGCTCCCAAAATATCCAAATCCGGAAAAGTGATTCAAGCACCTAGTACGAAGAAACGTACTACTTCTTTAACCATCGGCGGACCCATCGCACCTTCCGCTTCTATACCAGGCGACACTCGTACGGAGGCACGAAGCTTGAAGACCGGCGAAGGGAAGAGGAAGCTGTCGAGAGGGATCGCCAAGCTGCGCCGGCCGCTTTGAAGCCGCTATCGGAACGTCTCAAGGCACCCCTTATTAACGGATTCTCCGGCCAACGTTCCCAAGAAATCCCGGTATGGCATTCGGACCGGTCCATCGAGCAAGCGACACGGGGGAACCAGTCTTATTACCGCAAGTCCAACCAGCGGCAAAAAGGACTGCAGAGGGCTCCAGTGGAGACATTCAAGGCCCCTCCAAGAAGATCAAGACCTCTACTGGTTTCAAAAAAGCCACTTCGTAAGTTTTCTGCATTAATAATCCCTTATGAATCATTTTCATCCCAGTCTTATAGTGCTCTCTACTTCTTCGCAGAATTCCTTCTAATTTCCAAGCTAGCATAGCTAGCTTTTTAAGAAATAAAGCTTTTACTCCAGCCACTGACCGGTAGTGCTTCCACAACTTCCACCTCTGCAGCTCTTGCCACCGCCAAGTCTTCTAAAGTACAAAGTGCGGCACCCGTCAAGGAAATCCCTGCCGCCTCTAGCGTAGAAGCCCCATCTCAAGCAACCGAAGAGCAAGTCATCATCAATATTGAGGGCTCATCTACAAATGACTTGCCTTCCCAAACTACCCTATTCCAAGCTCCTCCGAACTCCCATTGGGACCGGTCCGGGTTGAAGAAATTCCTCGACGACCTAGGACAACACGCAAAGCCCCGAGAGGGCCCGGATTGGCCAAAATGGTAGTCGGAGATGTTGAAATGGACAGCTCAAGTGGAGCTAGAAAATTTACAGACAACAGCTCGGTGGGATACCCTTCAGGAAGAGGAAGCCCTGAAGAACTTCTCCGAATCCGGCCGGGTATACCCTGTTACTTTGCTTATTCCTTTGACTAATATTTTCATTATAATCTGATCCTTTGCTTCTTCCTCCTTTTAGGCTCTTCTAAAAACTCCGAAGCCAAGAATGCAATTATCGCTCGTCCGGAGGAAGAACTGTCTCACAATCAAGAGCGGTTGGTTGAACTTGAATCTCGGACCGCCGATCCGAAATCCAAAGAAGCCGATCTGCTCGAAGAGGGAGGCCAACCTAATGAGCACCCACCGGTTAATGGAGGAACGTCGGCAAGAGATCATCAAGCTTCGCAAAAAAATCCAAAGTAATTCTTTAACCTTATCTTCAGATTTTGTATTTTCCTTCTTTTCTCTCCGACCGGTCTTGTTTGTGTTCCAAGCACTTGAAAATCTTGTTGCCGCCCGTAAAACGGCGGAAGAAACGCTTTTGGAGAAAACGGCTGCCCAAGAATAAGCTCTGCTGGAAGGTTCACAAGTTGAAGAACAGCAAGCAGCTCGGATTGGAGAGTTGGAAGGCGAGCTCACCGCCAAAGACAACATTCTCGCTCAAACCCTGCGCTCTAATAAGATGTTAGAAGCCGACAACGCCCGTCCGAAGGCCGAATTGGCGGAAGCTCTAGAAGCTGTAAAGACGGCGCGAGCAGAGAAAGAAAGCGCCGTAAGGACTGCCCATGAATCTGCCCAACATGAAATCTCGCGTCCGTTAAAGGCGGAGACCAAGCTGAGGGAATCCAATGTCAACATCAAAGGCAGATTCGGAGCCGCAGAAATCGGACATAGGCGTAAGCTTTTCTTTTTTTTCGGTTTCCATGAAATAACTCTTTTCTAATACCGGTCTGCGTTGACAACTCTTCCTTTGTCTTCTTTCGAACTCGCTGTAGGCACAATGCGGACGCTCGAGTATCTAAGCGGCGGTCATTCCATTGACCGAACGAAGTAGATCTCGAGACGGCTGTCTGGACTTTCCCAAGAAGGATCGGAGAGCACTCCAAGGTGGTCGCCGCATCGGGGGAGGCCACATTGCCGCTATAATCCAGCTCTTGGACTCCGGTCGAAGACTCGTGATTTCAACTTCATCAAAGACGGCGCTCATCCGAATACCATCGAAGATCGGTTCAATGAATTGAAGAGTTCTCTCATTGGAACTATTTCCGAATTGATAGAAGATGTTCCCCTGGATCCGACGGGCGCTCCTTTAAATGTGGCTGTGGCTGCCTTTTCTCTGGACCAAGATGCTCAAGATGCAGCGGTCGCTTCTAGGCAAACGGTGGAGGACGACTTTAAAGATCTTGACGCTGATTTGCTGCCTACTCCTTCGATTCGAAGGAACAATTGACGATAGATCGGCTGATGACCCCAAGACCGGTGATACCGGCACCTCCGACGGACCTGCCCGATAGATGTTTGTTGTAGGGCCAGCTTTCTTATGTAATCGGACAATTCTTTTATCATGCTTTTGTATTTTAACTTATTATCTTTTTAATGATCATGAAGTGTTACTGTCTTCTCTTTTTCTCTGTTAATACTGGTTTCAAAATGTCACCATCTTATTCCTTACTAATTAAATTCTATATCTGAGCAATGATGGTTATTTCAGCTCAAACTAACTATGAATAAACACTGGCTCTAATCAGCACAGATCACAATTCATAGCTGTAGCTTACTTTAACAAGATCATGTGACATAGAAAAATAACCAGTGTGCAAGGTTTAAGATTACGTAGTATCGTAGACTGCTCTTAACACAGCAGCCTACCAACCAGTATTCATGGAAAAATACTAAAAATTTCCTTTCCTAAATATACCAGTCTAAACTGAAACAGACCGCTCTCAATGCAGCAGTCTTCGACTAAATGACTGGTCTTATTATTCAGGAATAGCATAATATCACAGACTGCTCTTAACATAGCAGCTCCTTGACTCGATAAGTTAATTCAAAATTAAAATATCGAGACACAAGAAACAAACACATTCATATTAGACATAAAAATCACTTTATTAGAACATGAAGAAGTTTACAAGGAATTAAGTATAAAAACGATGAAGCTGTTCAATATTCCAAGAATTTGGAATTTCTTCCTCTTCCACGGTCATAAGCCTATAAGCCCCCGGTCCGGAGACCGATTTGACCGAAAAGGTCCTTCCCAGACCGGTGACAACTTATGCCTGTTCTTGTTGGACTGGATTTTTCGAAGAACCAAGTCTCCTACTTGGAATTCTCGCGTGCGCACATTACGATCATGATATCGACGCAACCCCCGATGATATTTAGCCGCTTGAATCAAAGCTTGATCTCGTAATTCTTCCGCAGCAATCAGCTCAACCTCGACGCTGGTCTTCGTACTTCTCTTCATCGTAATATCGTACTCGAGCTGACACCATATTTACTTCGTAGGTAACTTGGCTTCAGATCCATATACCAAAGAAAAAGGAGATTGCCCCGTAGCCCTACTAACATTAGTACGTAGTCCCCAGAGCACCCAGGACAATTCCTTAACCCACTTTCCTGCGTACGGCTTCAAACGGTAAAAATTCTAGGTTTAACACCGGTCAAGATCATTCCATTGGCTCGCTCCACTTGCCCATTACTCGTGGATGTGATACCGACGCATATTGTATCTTAATTCCCAAACTATCAGCATAATCCTTGAAAAACTCGAAGTGAATTGAGGCCCATTGTTAGTGATGATACTATATGGGACCCCAAAATGCAAAAAGATATTCTCGTAAGAACTTGATCGCCCGAGCAGTAGTCGTACTGGTAACGAGCTTCAGCTTCAATCCATTTGGAGAACTTATCTACTGCCACAAAAATGTGCGTGAATCCTCCTGGCGCCCGTTTAAAAGGACCAACAATATCCAGCCCCCAAGTCGAAAAAGGCCAAGTCATCGGAATTATCTCGCAACTCATGAGCCGGAGTATGTGGTTGTCGGGCAAAAAATTGACATCCCCGGCAATTTTTAACCACCTTATGCGCATCATCCACAGCTGTGGGCCAGTAAAATCCTTGTCCGAACACTTTCCCGACTAGTGTCTTCGAAGAGGCATGATTACCACAAATTTCCCTGTGCACGTCTTCAAGCAACCGAACGCCATCGGAGACCGATACACACTTCATCAAAATATTAACACCACGCCCGTACAGCTCTCCTTCAAGAATCAAGTAACTACGTGCTTGGACCTCCAGTCTTTGCTTCTCAACCTTGTCTTCCGGAGTTTTACCGGATCGCAAATACTCAAGATATGGAGTACGCCAATCACAATCAATGACCATAACCTTGTCTTCGAGAGGTTATCACTACAAGCATAAATTATCTTCTAGAATCGGAGATATCTTATCCGAGACTCGATAAGGACTTCACTTACAAAGTATACTCGGATGTTGTACCAATTGCAGATGTCCTTCTTCCTTCCGGTCGACCGCCAATACCGTGCCCACCGGATGAGTCGTTGCGGAGATATACAACCGAATGGTCTCATCGGGTTCGGAGGTACCAACACTGGAGGATTGCCAAGGTATTCCTTGAGCTGGTCAAACGCGGTCTGCGCCTCGTCCGTCCATTCAAACTTATCTTGCTTCTTGAGCAACTTGAAGAACGGAAGTCCCCGACCCCCGGTCTTGAGATAAAACGACTAAGCGCAGCCATACTGCCCGTCAACTTTTGAACGTCCTTCAAGCAACTCGGGGGTTTCATGTCAACAATTGTCTGAATCTTTTCTAGGTTAGCTTCGATGCCTCGCCACGACACCAGGTATCCCAGCAATTTTCCGGAGCGAACCCCAAACACGCACTTTCCAGGATTAAGCTTCATGGAGAAATTCCGCAGATCATCGAAGGTCTCTGCCAGGTCGGAGAGAAGATCCTCGGTTTTCGAGATTTCACCACTATATCATCAACATAAGCTTCCGCGTTCCTTCCCAATTGCGAATCCGGACAGCGTTGTATGCCACGTTGATACGTAGCTCCGGCATTTTTTAATCCAAACGGCATTGTTGTATAGCGAGTATGCTCCAAAGGGGGTGATAAATGCGGTCTTTATTTGATCTTCAACTTTCGGAGGGATTTGATGGTACCCTGAATAAGCATCGAGGAAACAAAGACGCTCGCAGCCAGCGGTCGAATCAACAACTTGATCAATCCGAGGCAGCGCGAAAGGGTCTTTGGGGCAAGCTTTGTTGAGATCAGTATAATCAACACACATTCTTAACTCTTTAGTGTTCTTTTTTGGTACAACGACTGGATTGGCAAGCCAATATGGATGATACACATCCCTAATGAACTTAGCTGCTAACAACCTAGTTAACTCCTTCTTAATGGCCTCCTTGCGGTCTTGAGCAAACCTCCGGAGCTTCGTTTAAGCGGCTCGCATCGGGACGCACTAGCGGTGCGTGCTCAATCTTCTCCCTAGGAACACCCGGCATGTCGGAAGGCTGCCATGCGAAGATATCCCTATTTTTCTGGAGGAAAAGAATGAGCGCGCTTTCCTATTTGTCCCCCAAGTCAGCCCCTATATGGGTAACCTTGGAGGGGTCCGACTTATCAAGCTGAATAGTCTTGGAAACAACTGCATCGGTCTTCGACTTCTCCTTAGCGATCTTTTTAGCTGGAACTTCATCTTCCAACCTTGCCTGTACTTCTAGAGTTTCAGCTGCTTCTCTAATTTCACGTCGTTCTTCCTCCGAATTGACCCGAGAGGCCGGTTCGGTCTTGTGTACCTCACGAGCGTAAGCGGTCTTGATATCGGACCGGAACGATAAGACCCCATTTGGTTCCGGCATCTTCGACATCAAATACCGGTAATTTGGGATAGCCATAAACTTCGCCGTAGCTGATCTTCCAAGTATCGCATGATATGCTGAGTCGATGTCGGCTACCTGGAAGATGATATGCTCCTTCCTGTAGTTCTCCTTCGTCCCAAAAGTCATCGGCAGAGAAATCTGCCCCAAAGGGTAACTGTTTCGACCGGGTATTATACCATGAAACGGTGAAACACTGCGATCCAGGTCAGCTACGGAGAGGCCAAGCTCCGGCAGAGTCTTAGCGAAAAGGATGTCCAGGCAGCTTCCCCCATCAATGAAAGTTCTCTTCAACCGTACCTTCCGAACAATGGGAGCCGGAATGAGTGGGTATCTACCAGCTTTTGGAAGTACTTCAGGATGATCAGCCCTGCTGAACGTGATCGGCACCTCGACCACCGTAGATATTTAGGGGTAGCGGGAGCAATGGCGTTGACCTCTCCGAGCGCCGGCTTCGCTTTCGCTTCGACTCGTACGCGTCGGGGCCTCCATGGATGAAGTTCACCTCCCTCGTCGGCTCTTGAAAGCCTTCGTCATCTTCATTATCGTCACGCTCTTTATCCTTGCCTTTGTCTTTCCTCCGGTTCCGGTGTCCAGACCGGGGTGCTACCTTTAAAGCGAATTGAGCGAACGGCCTTAATAGGAAGCACTCTTTAGCTTTATGATTCCCATTATGAATCATGCAAGGGCCTTCCGTAAGCGTTTCGAACGAAAGTCATTCTCTCGGACCTCTCTTAGGAGGTGCCGGCCGATCTCCTCCATGAGATCGGTCGACAGCCTGCAACAAGGTGATCAGCCTTGCGCTTGTTGTTATTCTTGGATCTAGACTGGTTGCCTTGGTCGTGCTTCGGCTCCTTCCCTTTGTTCCCGCGCAAATTGACCACGTTTGATTCTCCAGCAAGCATAGTCATCTGCTATCTTGAAGCACTCCGACGCCGTCATGGTAATGTTCCGATTATGCCTTCCAATCTTGTGAACTAATGCTTCACTTCGGATGCCGACTTGAAACGCCGCAATTATCTCGCTGATCAGGAACATTGGGAATTAAGGACTTCTTGTTGCGAAACGCTCGATGAACTTCGTGAGGTTCTCGTCGGGCTTCGCTTCAGACTGTTGAGGTCGAAGTAGTTCCCTGGTTTCTCACAAGTCGCCCGAAAATTCTCCACGAACTTTTTGGTGAGATCGCCCCAAGAAGAGATAGATCTCTCGGGTAAGGATTGCAACTACAAGCGTCCAGCCTGCTCCATGCACATGGGAAGGTAGTTAGCTAGAACAAAAGTACCCCCTCCCGCTGATCGGATGGCCGTAGTATACATGGGAAGCCACTCGGCGAGAGGCGCTTTGCCATCAAACTTGTCGATGGCCCCAAGCTTAAATCCCCTTGGGTATTTGCAAATGCGTAGATCTCGCGTGAAGGCAGGGATCACGGAGTACTCATCATCTTCTAGACCGGTCCGGACCGGTGAAGGAGAGCGCCGACGAGGGTAATGCCGGTAGTTATGATCCCTGTCATCATCGGAGTAGTCATAGTAGCGATCGTCTTGATATCTATCTCCTGAACCGTCCTAGCGGTTGTTGTTCACTTGCTCCGCAGCCGTGTAGGAGGAGGCGGAGGAGGAGGCGGAGGTGGAGGCGCCGCTTGACGATCGTTGTCACCTCGTCGGGGATCCCCGTCCCTGTCTCTCGTTGTCTCGTCCTCTTCGATCTCCGGTATCACGCCGATCATCTCTTCTTGACCGGTCGTCACGATGCGCATGTTGATTGCCATGCCCTCGATGATCATTGCGCGGAGGATTTCCGCCGGGGCGGCGCCGAAGCAGCCGGCCCACGCCCAGGCGAATTAGTTATATGTGGGCGAGGTGGGGCAGGATCCCGCGGATGATCATCAACATGATCGGTCCGTCGCCGCTCATCTTCTTCTTGTCTCCTCGCGCTCCTCCGTCCTCTCTACATGGCGATCGATAAGCACATTACGAGCATCACGATTGCCGTTGAGCGGTACGCCCAAATCTTGGTCCGGAGCTCGTTCGTGTTTGTCCGCGATCGGAGTGTGCCGAGGCCCAAGCCTTCCGCCGGAAGAAGCTCCTTCAGACCGGGCTCTTGCTGGGCGCTCCGAGTGAGAACGCGAGCGATCGGAAGATTCAGCTCTGTCATGGACGAGTTGATTTGTTTGTAGAGCAGCTGCGTCCACCAAATTCAAAGCGCGTTGTAGCCCCGGCGTCGCGTTGAAGACTTCCTCCGGTATTGTCTCGAGAATTTGCTTTACCCCCACAATGTTGTGGACCGGTGACGTGAAGACTCGGGCGCCATTTAATTCGACCTCCATGGAGCTCAAATCCAATGCTCGCTCGAAGAGCGATGGCGCCTTCCACTACGGCACCCACGTCGGCTGTTATATCTTGGGGATGTTTCCTCCGGGTCTCTAGACCGCTCCGGCAATGACCCAGTAGCGGGCGCAGCGGTCGCGGGAACACTTCCTCCCGCCCGACTAGTGCCGGCGGCGTTGCGCGATGATTCGCGGCCGAAGGTTGCGGAGGTGGATCTTCTCCATCCGCTCCGTTTGTTTCGCGCCGGCGGCGATTAACTTCGTCTTCCGCCATCCTAGCTTCTTCGACGGCGGCTTCCTCGGGAGTGAGTTCTTGAAGAACTGGACCCGCCATGAACACTTGAAAAAAGGTCGGAGATCCTTCCTCGAAGTCGTTACCAAGCTCGTGAGAGCAACTTATCATCGCGGACCGGGTGCCGATCCGAGGCATGAGCGGTCCGATGATTCGCGCTAAAGCTGTGTCGGATCCGCAAGGTTTCAAGCATGAGGTGTCGATCGTGGCAGGTGATCGCGCTTCGAAGCTGCGGCCTGGCTACGAGTCGGATTCGTCGGATGTAACTTTCCGGCGGAATCAGCTTCAAAGTCGAGGGACCCGAAGCGGATCTTGAAGCCGGGCGCGAAGTCGACGTCGAGCGAAGAGGCCATCGAACTCGCTGAAAACTCGTCGGGACCCCTACCGGCGCGCCAAATGTCGAGTCTTAAACTCGGCACTAGAACTACCCGGTCCCTTACGAGCGTGGAATTCGATGGTGCAACACACGGAATACACAAGAACACGCGATTTTAAACAGGTTCAGGCCTCTCGATGGAGAGTAATACCCTACGTCCCGTGTGTTATGTATTGCCTTTAGCGGATTGCTAATTGCAAGATCTCGAGAGAGTTTTCGGGGGTCCCCGCTCCGCCTTATATATCCGGGGAGCTAGGGTTACATGTAGAGTCCTAGTCGATTACACGGATTTACATATACGGGAACTCTATCTCTAGCTTTCCTTATCAATTCAGAGTCCTAATAGACTACAAATTGCTCCTTTACTTGTTTCTCAAGTTATCATACGTCGGTCTTGATACCCGCCTTGTCTTCATACCGGTATATGGAATCCTCTGTTATTCCGGACCGGTTAGGGACCGATCCGTTGGCTATCCCTGCCAGCTTTATCTTCATTGATTTGCTACCGTGTCTTTGCATATCCATTCCTTTATCATCCGTATACCCATAAGGCAAGTATACGACACCTTCACTATAGGCAGCAGGGAGGGATTATACATAACCGTCCCTATAGGCAGCGATGGCAAATTAGGCAAAACCGTCCAAATAGGTAGCAGTGACGTTTCCTACCAAACCATCCCTATAGGCATCTACGACGGTTCCTGGAGAACCGTCCCTATAGGTTGCAGGGTTGACCTGTGTGGAGTCGTCCCTATAGTAACGAGTGACAGTTCCTGACGAGCAGTCCCTATAGGTTGTAGGGATGGTTCCTGCCTAACCGTCCCTATAGGTAGGAGGGACGATTCCTGCCGAACCGTCCCTATAGGCAGCAGGGACGGTTGTTTTCTAACCGCCCCGATAGTCAACAGTGACGGTGTAGTAGCGACCGTCCCTACATGTAGAAGGGACAGTGTACTCGAAACCGTCCCAACATGTTTTCAGACAGTGTTGTTTGACCCGTCTATGAATCCGTTCTACGGACGGGGCTTCCGAGCCGTCGCTATAGTCTTAGTATGTAGGGACGGTTGTAGCCCTGTAGCTACATGCTTATTACATTTAGCGATGTAAAAATTGAGGCGGCTGCGTTTTGCGTCACTGCTGTTGCTAGAATCACGTCCCTAAATACCCGACCTGATTGTGATACACTGAGATATAAAACCATGAAATAAAGCTTTGTAGTGATACACCTAGTTTCATTCATCAACTATTGTGAGATAAAAGGGTACTTTTGAAAATTATCTTATGAAACGTTGCACTAAGATTGACTTGACATACTTGTGTGACGTTGTACCATTCTCAGATGAGATTCTGAGTTTTGTTTAGTTATTTTCATGCCTTTTGAGGAGCTTAAAAATTAACCATTAGGACCCTTATTAAATTTGGGTCTCATTCATTTTATTTAAAAGAAACATGAACATTTAACCATAAATACTTTCATATCAATCTGAAAACGAAATGATTAATTTCATTTAACAATTAACCATTAGCTCTGGCGGCCCGCACGCTAGATGTCGATTCTTCCATTGTTTGGTACAGTACTGGTAGTGGCGATTAGGTGTAGCTTTACTCATATACGAAGACATGTCGTTGGTGGAGTCGGCAAGGGTTAGGGAAGGGCCAACTGCTAATGCTGTTTTTTTTAAAGAAAAAAAACTGGCAACAACCTCAACATTATAAAATATATCTTTGCATAAATCTTCTTTATATGTTACTTCATCCACCTCTTGAGCACTCTGTAGCAGCACCAACCTTTCTTAATGTGGACGATGTCTTTTTTACAAGCCTTTCGTGTGCCTATATCACTGCATTACAGTAGACAGACTTTTTTTTTGATAATGATAGACAGACTTTATTTAACATGATCTTACAATATACTATGTTCTGAAGCTAACAAATTAAACCATCAAGTATGCAACTTTATTTTAACAGGCGATTACAGTAATTTCTTTTGGCGATGTTATATGAGGAGAGGAGGGTTTTCTGGTGAGTTACTACATAGTTAATTTCTTGCTTTTTGTGCAGGTTAATCGTTAGAGGTTAAGACCCTCATTAATTTGGGTTATTTAATTCATTCAAAACGAAAGTTGGACCATTGAAACATAAAGATTTTTCTTATCAACATGAAAATGAAGTGATTTGGCGTCCCTTGATTTAGATGTTGATTGTTTCAATATATAGTACATATATAGTACAGCGACACTGTACCAGTACAGTGTGGGGCGGCAGTGGCAGTTAGGTGTAGCTCTGCTAATATAGGGACATGTCGGTGGTGGAGTGCCAGCTGCCAACTATCTGGGTAATCAAAAGTACTTTTTTTGCATAAACCACTCATATATTTTTTATCCGCCTTTAATTTACTTAAACAAGACCTAGCCCCACAGCTCCTCTCGGTTGTGCGGCAGTTACTGTGTGTAGATACAGTAACAACTAAAATTGCCGTCCAACTGCTAGTATTTGCCTCTGATAGTAGTGTTTTTTTCAAGGAGATTATGTTGTTAATAAGGGAAGCGAAAAATTGGACACCAGACGCCATGCTATCTAAATTTATGATTTTTAGACTGTAAGTCTGTCTATATGCGATAGATTAGACCCTGGTTGTAGGGAAATGTTGCTAGTTATTAGCTTATCTCAATATTAGAAGCAGTTCAAATTACATTAGGCAAATTTCACTTTAACCTCATAAGTACAAGCACTACAGAATAGAGGAAGCAATTTTTAGTTGTTATTGTATAGCAACTCAAGCCTTTAGCGTCCCTGTCCCGTTTGATCCTTACGGACGGTTGCATGCTGCCATCATGGCTCAGGACCATGTGTGGAGATTTGAGTCACGTGCACGCGCGCTCGCCTCGGGCTACAAATAAACGTGAACCGTTTCTGCAAGATACACCAAAGCGTGCTCGCACACACACATAGACAAGGCAACTAACTACAACGTGCCTCAACTAGCTAGGCTAGCACGCTCTCTAAGAGATCGATGGCCAAGATAAACGGTGACCCCTTAGAGGCGAAGTGGTGCGCCGTGACCGGTGGCCGGGGTTTCATGGCACGACACCTAGTAGCCGCGCTGCTCCGGTCCGGTGAGTGGTGCGTGCGGGTCACCGACCTCGTCCCCAGTGTGGTGCTTGGCTGCGGGGAGACGGAGGAGATCCTAGGCAATGGCCTCCGCGATGGCCATGCCGTATATTGCGCAGCTGATGTCTGCAACTTAGACCAGCTTATTAAAGGTGACATACTTGTACTGTAATCTAATTAAAAGTGTCAGACAACATACTCCATAAAACTCCCATCACAACTTGAAAAAAAAACATGATTATTTTACATCCTACAATAAAATTAAAAAAAAAGCCCCACTGCAACATGTTTCTTTCACGTCCTAGAACGTCGCAGCATGCTGGTGTTGTATTCTGGAACCCAGATTTTTATTCTCACGAGAAAACATGATAAATCAGCTGCTCATGTCGATAGTATTTAACTGCAAAATAAATAATTGAACGCTATTGCATTTTCAAACTTCAACAGAGTTAAATATATTTAAATATAGATCCAACATAGATCACAGTCGTAAGACAAAAATATTGCACTTTCAACTTTTCAAGTGTTTGAAGATCTTATATTGAATGTTGTTTTCTTCCCTAAATAAATCTAGAATATGTGGCATGAAACATTGAGATGATGTTGTGGTCAGGATGTTTTTTTTTGTTTTGCACCGAGCGATTAATTGGCAATACGTTCTTTTTTGTTTTGGATGTTGCATAGAACAATATGTCCTGGTGGGAGGGATTTTCTAGTCGAGTATTGGGAGGCAATGAGCCATTTTTACGCTTGTTCTATTTGAGTTGCAATTTTTTTCACCCATTATGATCCTTCAGAAGGCTTTAGCGGATATTACAAATGGAGTAACAGACCATTCCATGAGAGTTTCCACCGGACATGTCCGTTTACCTCCAAAACATATATCTACATATCTTTTAAAAATCCAACCCACTAACACTTCTTAATGACTATTTCTCTCAACCAACAGGCAGCCACATCACCTCAATTGTTTAATGCGTCCGATGTATATTGTGTCTTGTTTCAGCCATTAGATTGCATCACCAGATCATAAGAGCATACACCCGCCGTTGAATTGTAGAAGTCACACCACAGTATCCCGTGCCCTCCAACCATCAATAGATTGATGTAGAAATTGCAGCTATTATTATCGCTGTTACTTATTCTGTTTCTTTTTTTAACCCGCGCATTCCTGGCTCTCATCAATCAATCACTAGTACTCGGTAATTCAGCATGCAAACCAAAAGTTACAGCCAGACTAGAATTCATCATTAATCTCTTTAATTATCATTATTCACGTCCATCTAAAAAACTATTGTAACTGACAAGCATACAATGAGGAATACATTCATTTCAACAAGCAAACCAAGTGACAGCCACACTGTAAAATCAAGACAACACAGCATCACACATGAACTCACACGCTCCATGGCAAGTGATTGTTCTATCCAAATCTCTACAATTTTCATTGCACTAATGACTCCCTGTCTGCAATACAAAAATTAAACATGTCAGGTAGGTCAGGTCAGCTTTAATGAGTTGATGTCCATATTTCAACTGAGGTTCTAATACTGGAGACTGAGGTAGGTGCTTCATTGAGCTACTCACTCCGCTCAAACATACACCAAGCATGCTTACTTAGGGACTGAGTTTTTCTTCCCTTGAATTCTATAAATTAAATTCTATGTTCTGTATATAAGATTCTTTGGTTGCTTCTAAGATTTTTGTTTTCATGCCAAAAAATTGGATAATTATATATTTTTAGTCTTATGTATATTTTAGAGGAATAAGAAAAGAAATTTTTTTCAATAATCAATCTTTTGCACATCCTGCGGCAACGCGCGGGGAAGCATCTAGTATATCGTATATTTGATGGACCCTAGGGTGAAATGAAGCCTTTCACACATGAGGATGAATTGATCAAAGGAAATAACTTTTATACGTGTGCTTAACGGAGTGGACAATGGACATGCTCTCTGACCTGATGTATTTAATGCTAAGCGTCTTGCACTTTACATGCCTTAAGAACAATATATATGCTTTGTTGCTATATCCATGCACTAGAAACCAGTTTGCATCAGTTTAACCACGTAAGTCATCCAATGCTTATTATTTCATTTTCTTATATTCAGCTTTTGAAGGAGTGGATGTTGTCTTTCACACAGCAGCTGGGGACCCTAGCAAGAATGACTTGAAACTTCATTATAGGGTCAACGTCGTGGGTTAGTGGCTCATTTCTTCTTAATTAATCGGTCTAACATGTCTCTTTACAGTTCAAAATATATGTACCTTGCTCCATAAATTTTTTTTATTTACATAGAGAAGCATTATTGAGCCTTGATAATGAGGCACAATCTTATTCGCTATCATATTCTAAGTCCATTATGCATGCATGCATGCATTCATAGAATGTGTGCAGGAATTTTTTAGATATACCATATACTGAAGTGCAAATGAATTTAACCATAGGAAAGCGATATACCCTAATAGGATCTCTAAGTTGATAATGAATGTCTGTTATGTAATGAAATCCTTTTTAGATAATTGGAAAAAGTTCCAGACGCTACACTTATGGGAAAGTGTACAAAACCAATTTTTTATAAAGCAACTGTAGCTGAATTTATCTGTAAAGAGTTTTCTATCCTATGTAAGACATTGAGGAGGTTAGGAATGTAGTTAATAACTTTTGCACGATATGTGTCACATGTGCAGGAACTAAGAATGTGATTGAGGCTTGTAAGATCTGCAAGGTGAAAAGACTTGTATATACCAGCTCTAGTGCCGTTGTTTTCGATGGAGTTCAAGGACTCTTCAACGTAAATGAATCCCTGCCATACCCAGATAAGGTTCCATCTCTCAATGTAAATTGAGAAAATTGTGATATGTATATCTTTCAGTACTAAGTCTACCACATGCTCCTTTATACCAACTTCCTTATATGAAACTAGAGATTCACAATATGAACCAACGTTTGTTGATGGATTATTTTGAAATCATAGGCTGCTAATTTTCTTTGAAGTTGTTTTCTTGACTAAAATTTAAACTTGTCTGAATAGAAGTTTAATCACTAAATATTTGTTATATATATCAATTACAGTTTCCTGATGCATATGCAAAAACCAAGGCAGAAGCAGAGAAGTTGGTCATGAAGGCCAATGGTACAAATGAGCTTCTAACATGTTGCATACGTCCTGGTAGCATTTTTGGCCCTGGAGACATTGTGGTGCCAACTATTGATCATCAATTTGGAAGAATAATGGTATGAGAATATGGTTAATTTCAAACTAATAGACCTTTCTATACATTACATAATGTACAAAGTAGTATGAAACACAATAAATACAAGATGACAATCTACAGTAAGCAACAAATATTTTGTACGTGTGTGCAGGAAAACAAAGAAGTGCCTGCAACAAATATAACTTAATTGAAATGAATGACAATATCTGATGATACAAAATAGATGATCAGCTATCTGTTCAAAAATTCCAACCAATGATTCGGCTATCTCTTGAAATATATTTGATCTATGTAACTATAAAGAAAATGAATGATTTTAGCTGGATTCACTGGAAGAAATCTTTCAACTCACAACGGTTTGAAAGTGTCACAGATGGCCAATTTTTCATGGCTAATCATGATTTATGGCACTTTAGTGACAGATGTTTTTTGTCCAAGCATGCATCTTTATTGCACATTAGTGTTGAACTTTACTTTAGTTATGGAGCAGTTTTGTTCGTTGCTAATCAGTAACGAATAAAATCATCAATTGCAGTGCCACTAAATTTCTACCAGGCCTGTATATCCTATACCAAATCAAGACAACAGTAGGTTAGGTAGAACAGGTGACAAACATATCACACTGTGATAAGTCATTTTTAAAATAACTATATGTTCTCTATGTATGTTAGTGATTACAAGGTATTATTAGAAATATTTAGAATTTTATTACGAATGTAAATTAAATATGTTGCATTACTGCAGATCATTATTGGAGATGGGAAGAATTGTGATGATTTTGTTTATGTTGAAAATGTGGTGCACGGTCATCTTTGCGCTGAAAAGACTCTTTCTACTGAAGAAGGTGCAAAGACAAGTGGTGGGAAAGTATGTTTCACTATTACATAGCAAATTCTAATTCTTCTACTATAAATTATTTTGACATTTACACAAGCTTTTAGGCATACTTCATAACTAATATGGAGCCAATGAATATGTGGGACTTCTTATATATGGTTCTCGAAGAACTTGGACATAAAAGGTGATCCTATCTAAATGCACTTTCTCAAATGACACTTTGTTTTTCTAGAGTAATGTATTTTAGCGAATCAGTGAATCACATCTAGAGTTCACATTTAATGCAGTTCAATTTACATTCAAATTATACATGTATAAAAACTAAAGGTTCATATAAATATTATAAATGTGGTGATACTTAACAAATATTGTTTAGAATAGTTCTCACACATCATGTTTATCTATTTTTCCCATTAGAATTACCCCTTCTCTTTGAGTTCATATTAAATTGTCACTGTGGATGAGGGCTAAATCTAGTACTAAATAATAGTTCAATTATTTCTAGTCTGTAATAAATAAAAATATAATTTATGTTTAGAAAATACTTATAATATAATTGAGTATCTTATAGTCACTCACCCCAGATAAAATGGCGGTTGTGATCTAATGGCTCGGATATGACAACCATTGACTTTTATTTCCCGAAAGGGACAAATCTAGCGTATTCTATACATGAAATCGTGATACATGATCAACAATATTCTTACAGATTTGACATGTATGTTTTGGAATAATTAATAATAAAATTACGGTGGGGAATTAATAATCGCTACAACAAAGGCGACTATAGCGGCAGAACCCAAATTCGCATAGTGGTAGATTCAAAGAAGTCCGGTGCTATATTAGTAAGACGATTTTTAGCAGTAGATTATAAGGTCGTCCATAGCTACAGTCTATTCTGGACTGCCACTACAGAGCATTTCTGTTGTAGTGAGTACCCCATGCTCACAAAAAGTATAGTCTAGAATAAGGGTTATTCATTTGATGCAACATTTGATTATCTTATTACTTATGATATATATCTTTATTTTTCTTAAATATTTAATTTTTCTTTATTGCAGTAGATATCCTTATCAAACTTATGGCAACATGTGTACATATTTATTGTAGACCATTGAAGATAAGAATACCTTCACTTGTTATTGTACCAATAAGCTATGCTATAGAGTGGGGGCATACAAAGTTACTATGCTACTTTGGAGTCCCTCAACCACAAATGCTAACACCCGCAAGGGTTAAGTATGTAACACTCAATAGAACATTTAGTTGTACAAAAGCTGTTGAAGAACTTGGCTACCAACCTATTTTAACGGTCAAGGTAATTAATCGTTTGCCTTTAATTTTGTGATATATACATAATTTTAGACACAATTCTATTTTGTGTGAAATGCTAACATTCCATCCAAACACAACTATAGAATGGTGTGAAGATAGCAGTCCAGTCATATTACTATTGAGAGAGAAGTTTCCCTAAAAAAGGAAAAGGTATGCACTTAGTGTTTCATGCCCTTTTACTGTAGTAGAGTATCCTCACAGAAGTAAAGTTAGTTGTTGTTAATTAATTTATAACGCAAACCAGCATAATGCATGCGTGGACAATGTATGTGCACAATGCATGCATGCAAGTCATCATATCTGTGCAATATTAGAATTGTGCATGCGCTGATCTCACCTCCATTTCAGTGTCTGTCATGTCAGGTGAATGTTTGGTTTAAATCTCATTCAGAAAATGTAATAAGCAGAAGGGTCAGTGTATCAGGTTGAAGAGACTATTTGGTTTAAAATCTGTCAGTGACTATTCAGAAAATGTAATCAGCAGATGTGTCAGTGAACAAAATGTTTTGTTACACTCATAAATATCATTGAGGTCCTAAAATGGTTTCTATTATGTTCCGCCCAGTGATGAGTTGTATTAAGAATGTAATAATCATGTTACTTTCAATGTAAATGGTATTATATACTTTTATGTTACGTTCATATGTGAAAATATATAGGCCGCAAGGTCAAATGTCCATGAAAATTCTTTTATAAAAGTACATTTTTTATATTGAACATGTGGATAAAGGGAACATTTCTTTAGCTAAATACTCCCTCTATTCCAAATTACTTGTCCATTTAACATTGGGCACAAGAACTAAGGAGAAGTGAATATGTTAGGTATGCAGA
The DNA here is from genome assembly GCA_031894775.1 of Chloris gayana. Classification (NCBI taxonomy): domain Eukaryota; kingdom Viridiplantae; phylum Streptophyta; class Magnoliopsida; order Poales; family Poaceae; genus Chloris; species Chloris gayana. The sequence goes on from JAUNZO010003751.1 coordinate 195,515, forward strand.
AAATGAGGAGGAGAGAGATAGAGACAAATTACGGAGCGTCAAAGAGACATCGAGCTGACACGAAAGGTGTCAAATTATAGAACGTCAAAGAGAAACAAAAAAAGAGAAATTGCATAAGGTAGTGAATTGAGCCAAATTGAATTGTTTGATGGAGTAAAGTGAGCCAAGATTTTGTTCGGCATGTAATTTAGACATAGTGGATTGTTTGGGGGAGTAAAATGATCTTTTCCCTAGATAAAATACACGGCTCGATCCCCACGATTGGTATTGCTCTGTTTTTGCAATTATGGAACAGTGACGGTGTCCTGTAATCAGCTGAAGCGATTCAACTGGGATTGTGGGGAGGGGTTATGGTGTCTTGTTTCACTTTGATGCGCCGTCCACCAGATTGAAGCCGACAGAATAGGCTATTCTATACTAGCTAGCTACAGATTTATACCTAAGTACACTACATATACCCCTGCGCGTAGGTAGATAGACCAGCGATGCGCAGACCCACCGATCGATCCAACCAACTCCGACTGTAAGCTATTGCAACCGAGTTACTCCCTCCATTTCAATTTAAATGATGTTTTAGCTAATGACATAACTATTAAGGAGGACAGTACGTCCATTAACTGCTACACGAGATGCTTGTTTATGAGGATCCAATGCTCCCCACATCACACAGTCCCCAACGACCACCACCTCCCTTCTAACCAAGGCAATGGATGCTCGTGCGGGAGGAGATTGGAAGGGACAGGAGAGCCGTAGAAAATCTATCATGGTAGCTTTACGATGTGTACTTTTGCCTAGAAAATTGAGAACTCATTTATTTTGGCAAAAATGGTCAATGCCAAAACGTCATCTATTTTAGTATGGAGTATTATATATTATGAGATACAAGTTGCAACATTTATGCAGTCACCTGCCAGCAACACATCTCACCTACCTACCAATAACTTGCATCTAGTGAATCCTTTTTATCCTATAAATTTTAATGAATTCATAACTTTTATCGCAGTTCCAAATTTCAATCTGTTTGTTGCATAATAGAAGGAAAATGTGCTTAATAAAATGAGATCCATGAAGGGTACTTTTTGACAAATGATTAAAGGGTTAATGGGTTATGGTTAGTTACTATCATTCTAACACTATGTTGCAATGAGAAATATTACCAATTGCTATCATTCTTGCCATGAGTTGCAACAAGAACAGGTGAAGTTGCAATTAGGAACTGTTGTAATATGGTTGACCAAACCTAATGTACCATCGTTGATTGAATAGTACCCGCAGTGCTGTGTCCTGACCTATTGCAACTCAGTCGGAGTAAACTCGTCCAGTTACAATAGTTACGTTACTCCAATTGCAACAATATCCATGCATAGTTTCAAGTGAACAAAGACTAAATTTTTATTGCATTCAGGATAATTATAAATAGTGTATGTGTACCTTCTAGTCTCAATTGCAAGTCATATATCACTTCATACACGGACAGTTCTAATTACACTAAGTTAGTTACAGTAACTACGGACTGTTACAACTTGTTGTGCATGTAGTTGCAACGGCACTATGTATACGGTTGCAACTGGTGGGGTATGCGTAAAGTTGAACTACAATGAGCATACCCGCAGAATATATTGTGTGTGTATATATACGTGAGACATTTTTAATACATAAAATACATGTGGATGCATGACTTCCTGTTATTTGGTTACCATGAAATTACTCCTATTTATAATACATTTTCTTTGCATGAGTTTGTTACTAGCGGGTCGTCTTGGCACGTAGTCCACGGCGGTACTCTCCGAGAGCCCAAATAGGGTACAAGTTGCGGTAGTTTGGGTAGTTAAAGTAAATAGATGAGTTGGTGTTTCCAACATGTTCCTGTAATCAAAATGCAAGAAATGCCTTAGCAATAAAATTACCAAACTTGTCTCATGAAAAGTTTCAAAAATTGTACACATGCGACAAAAGTTCAAACTCATGTGCATACAGAGGTGTAACGTCCTAAATTTTAGCAATGCAAACTTATCTCAGTATTAATATAATTCCAAATTTCCTCAATTAATATTTTACTAAGAGAAACGTGCATCATGTTGCTTGCTGCATATATGTGGAAAATGAATTTTAAAACTCAATAGAAATAGAAAGACGTGTGTAGCTTGTGAGGGAATAGACACTAGCACAATTAAGCACTACAGCGATGTGGGCTGCAATTGATCAATGGCAGCCCAAAGATCGCCTGCCGCTACAAATGGAACCATATTTGTAGTGGTGGCCCACAAAGTCGTTTGCCGCTACTATAGCCCACCTCCACGACCCATTTTTTCAGCCCCTTTTGCTTATGAAAATATCAGACAAAACCCTAACCAGCTGTCTCCTCCCTCTGTTCTTTCATTCCCAAGTAAGCCCCCCCCCCCCCCTCCTTCCTTCTACTTCCTCCTCCCTCCTCCTTCCTCCGGTCCAAGCAGCACGCGGATCCGACAGGCGCATCGGCTCTGGGCCGGTTGATGAAACCGACTCGCAGCACGACAGTGGGCTGCCCACTTGCGCGACGCTCCCCCAGCAGCCAACCCTCCCCGGTGAGTCTTCCTCCTCTAGTGCGGATCCTGCTGCCTCTCCCTACCGCGCGCGCAGGCGCTGCGGACGCGAATCAAGCCACCGGCTCCCTGGAGCAGATCCAGCCACCGCCCACCTCACAAATCAACACTAGTCTTTTCTATGCACTTTTGTCCTCACTAGTGCACACCGGAAAACTTCCCGATCGGTCATCCATCCCTAAATTACTCCAGGCTAAGCACGCTAAGTTCTTTAGAGATAAGCTTCCGGAAAAGAAGTTGTAACTTGTTGACATGAGTATTCTATCAATCCTATTAAACCGTGGGCCAGGATGTTACATTAGCGTCAGCCATGTAGCGGTGGGTGACATATCCGTCACTACAGGGCCTTTTCCACCAGCGTGTGGTATCGAATTGTGCTAGTGAGAATATGATTTATTTGACTCTGCGTAACTAATCCATATCGTTGTAATTTCTACTGCCATCGTAACCTTGTTTCTCCAAGGAAGTCGGACGTAGAGAGAGTCCAACCCTGCCGCCAAGGAATCGCTTCCCTAGCTAGTTGCTCCTATATAAACAGCAAACCTGGCATGTAGTTTCCCTGCCCAAGAAACCCTCACACTGCCGCCATCCCTTGGTAATAAGTCGCCGCTTTGCCCGCCTTTTCACGGCAAGCCACCATTGGCATCGCTGACCTTCGGTTTGGCACGACAGGGGCAACCACAGGAGCTCGAGAAGTCACGAGTTTCCAGTGTGAGTACATTGCTTAGCTTCGACGTGGTAAGTACATGCGATGCTGTAGCTGATCGCCGTCTCTGACCTGCAATTAACTTGCTTCTCTCCGAGGAACACCAAAGATCACGTCCAACCACCAGCATCTCTAGTTGTGAAGGCTTTCGGTGAGATCCCAAGTTAGAATCGTTCGTTACATTAATTTCCGACAATGCTTGCAGTTGTACTCATGGTGTCGCCACATGCAGCCACAGCAGTTTTGCTCTAAGATCTGAACCTTTGTAGAGTTAATTGCCGCCATTATACACCGTCAATAGTGGTAGCCGGCTTCAACTGATTAATATAGGTAGCATGGCATGCATCCATTCTGTAGCATATAGTTCTTGTACGCACATATTCGGGAGTAGTTTATATTAGTTTGTATCCACTACATCAGCATGATGATGGCATGACGTAGGAACCAGCTTTGGTATAAACAATCACGTATACTATAGTTGTTATTATCGTTATTTTTATGCCAATTCTGAATTAAATATTTCTTAGGTCCAATCTATCGTTCTGACGTAGTTATTTTAATAATGGATATTATTTACTATAATTCTATTTTTTCACTACAAGAATCACGCACTATAGTCACGCATCCTAAAAACATGTAGTTGTGGCCGGGGGGGGCTGCAGTGCGCATCAGCTGTGACTATAAAGGGTTTAATTGCGGCAGTTGGTTTTGTGAACCGCCACTATTGAACCAAATTACATTAGCGGCGGTTGGTGTTGTCAACCGTGGCTATTAAACCCTCTATAGCCATGGTTCACTTCCAAAATATCACACCCATCGCCTCCTCCTCCCTAGCGCCCGTGATCCGCATGCCCCTCCTCCTCCCCGACGGATGGCGGCCCGTGTGCCACCTCTTCCTCCCCAGCCGCCGGTCGCGGGCGGCCTAGAGCCCTGTTGCCTCCTCCCCGGCCCGCGCACCGCCTCCTCCTCTCCGGTCCCTGGTGGCGACGGGAGAGTCGTGTGCTGCATCCTCCTCCCCGGCGAGCCGTGCACTCCCTCCTTTGCCTCGGCGTGCCACGTCCTCCTCCCTGGACCCCGGTGACCGATGCACTCGCCCTCCTCCCTAGCGTTCGGCGCGTCGCATCCTCCTCCCGGCCCGAGGGCGATCAGATCTGGTCGTCCCCCTTCTCCTCGGACAGATGTTGTTGGTGAGCACAACTTCAACCGCCGCTATTGAGGTAGCCAATAGCTGCGGGTGACCTCTATTGCGAGGCTTGGGTTAGCCCGCAGCTGATGAGCTCCCCAAACCGCGGCTAATATAGTACACGATTCCTATAGTGTTTCTTGTATTTAGTGTGTTTATTGGTTTCTTATTGGTACCACTACGTGGTATAGAACCCGTGCAAGTTGTGCTCACTCTTCAAGATGAAGAATTTGAGCAGGAAACAGAGGATTAGTTGTTAATGTTCATGTATACTTGCTAATATGAATCCTCTGATATGGTTTATTACTTTTTCCAAATTCTTCCTCGAAGCCCTTTGTTTAGTGCATAGATGATGGGTAGAATAGAATGCTTAGTTAGTTGTTGTTGTTGTTGTTCGGATTGGGATGTGGTTAATTAATTTAATTAATGCTCCAATTTAATAATGATGCGATGGTAATTGTTTTAGCAACAACGAGCCATGGAAACCTATACACGCTGGTTCGTTTGGTATGGTGCCATCATGCACGAATTTTGGTTTGCGCTAATGCCTGTATTGGGCTCTAGACCTGTCATGAAGCATATTGGGTTCTATAACCCGACTAAACAACGCAACCACAGTGACTTAAATGGGTGTAGCTTAGCTAGTTAAATAGTTGTTCTCCTATTTGTTGTAGCACCGTGCGGATGTTTAACGGCGCAAGAGGGGGCTATGCAGTGGAGGGAAAGTAGACTCACTATTTCAGTGGTACCCTAGTGGGTGTCTACTGGATAGAGATGCTATTGAAAGGCTTTTCAATATGATCAGGGCTAAATACCTTTCAAAGGATAAAACTATCTTGACAGCCATGCTCACGACCAAGAGAGGCTTGGACACTTATTCACGATTAGGGGATGGTTGTTTGGTTTTGGTAGCCAGGTGGTGGGAACATGGTGATTCGGTAGTTAGATTGGGAATTCGATGAGCTTTGTGTCCTCATTGGTTTTGTTGGAGCATGGATATTACACTTAGTAGTTAGGCACTTTTATTTTATAGGTGAGTCCTGCATAGTATTGAACAACTAAGCATTTCTTGATATTAGCTTACATGTCATTTATTTCCTACACTTACTCAGTATGACAAGTACTCACACTTGTTATATCATATTGTATAAAATTGCTGCTCAGACCAAGGAGAGAGGTAGGATTACAATGTTGATGATTTCGACCCGGATGCACCGTACTTGGTTGGTGGTCTGCCGGAAAACTTCCTGTGGTGAATGGAAGTCCCGCTCCGCTAGATTATTGTGTGATACTATTTTATTGCAATTAGACTGAGTCATTAGTGTAATAATTATATTTATTACTTGACACTTTTATAATGGTATTTCACTATTCATCACTACATGTTTGGTTAAATTGATTCTGACACACATGCAGAGTGCATCTGGTTTTACCTTAATAAAACCAAGTGTGACAAAAGGTATATACTAGTTATCTTCACATAGTTACTTATGTGCATGCAGAGGAATATACTAGTTATCTTCACGTAGTTTAGTAAAATAAGTAGCCTTCTGCAAATACTAATGTCTATAAAATGGGATGCACCCAAATTAATTTGGTGAACAATAAGCTATGGGACTATCAACTGGTGTCACACGGATGAACTAAGTTTTTTTTTAATATGTACGTCTTTGTATATTGATATATAGACAGCAAAAAAAATGTGAAGCACGGTCAATTACATGGGTTGTAAACCGACACACACGCGCGAGATTTGTGACAGCCCGATTTCCACCGGAGGGTCAGATCCTAAACAACACGGTTGAACTAACTAGAACACCGTAAATAAAAAATCGAGGGGCTACACAGTAGCAGCAAAGAGTAATTTTGTGACAGCCCGATTTCCACCGGAGGGTGAAAATAGTGTCTTTGTACCTCTTAGTCACTCCCAGGAGGATGGCTGTACAACCAATACAGTTGAATATCATAAAAACCATAAAGGAATACAAATTATGACAAGAATACAAGATAAGACATTATTCTAGAGAGAATAACATCTACAACAACTGAGTACAAGGACTTGGCACGCACGCCAAGAAATCAACACAGGACTACTAGCGGAAGCAAAACACTAAGCGTCGTAGACGACGGAAGCAGATCTTCAACTTGAGCGTAGCGGAAGTCTTCGTAGTGAATCCAAATCCACAGACAACTTGAGTGTAGGCGAAACCCTTCTTAACCATCTTTAATCTTATTCTAGTTGGGTTGACGGAGACTTGACGTTGAGGCTTGATCTACTAGTTGGCTGAAAAACAAAGTGGTAAAGCCATGAGTACATAGAGTACTCAGCAAGCCGCAACTACCTAGTAACAATGTATGCATGTTTGGATATTTCAAGGATAAGCAAGGGGCTAAGCACCTAAAACAACTATTCCTGAAGTCTATGTGAGTCAAGTATATTATTCAAATTTTATAAGTGGCCTTGCAGGAAACAACACAATCCTACAAGGGTCAAATTTTATGTCCAACACACCTCCACTAGAACCACAGCTCGAAGCCGAAAGTAAAACATCTATCGGAGGGGAGAAGTAGTAAATGCTAATCACTCGGGATGCTCTCGGATAGTGCCCGTATCCAGGGGCACGGCTATACATATAGATTATAACTCTGCAGAGTATATACACCTGTACCCACACGCAGCAGGGTTGACATCCGGATCGTGGCCACAACCCGAACACCAAGCCCGCACTAGACCACTCAAATCGCATCGACCGGTGGCGCTCGTCCTCCAGGTCCGGGATCCCCCTAAGAAACGGCAAAGGGTCCCGAAGATGTGAAAGGCGTACCACCGGCCAGGTGGGATATCCTCTACTCATGGGTCGAGACAACGCTCCAAAACCCACTAACACTATCTCTACACCACGGCGGGCCAGCCAGTCCTGCGCTATGATCATGATCTAGCACCCGCCCATACAAGGACGTGTGGTGTGTATGTAAAAGCCTGGAACATATGTCCTGTGAGCCGGTCCTTATGCTGCCGGGGTGAGTCACACCAATCACTCTCCTCAAACCCTAGTTTCAACAACAACAAGTACCACCACACAGGGACCCCATAACCCAAAGTCCCTACTCACCGTGCCTGCAATAGGCACCATCCAAGTGGGAACTCCCCAAAAGCTCCCCAGCACCTAATCACCTACACTCGCCCCCGCAAGTCACCTAGAGGGTTGCTAATACAAAAACACAACACCTAAGAAGCACCTACAATTTATTTAACACAAAAACATGTATATCATCATGTGGGGGTTCAATTAAGCATCTAAGCAATTCTAAGCATGCAAGTTGTAACAGATGAGAGCATCCTATGGTAACGGTGACAAGAATAGCATGATATGGCATAGGATATAATGCTAAGCAGCAGTGACCATTTCATATGCATGAGTTCATATTATGCAATTGCTAATATAGGAGCAAGAGTGATCAAGGATTGCAGCTTGCCTTAAATACGGTCCAAGAATAGATCGGTGTCCTCGCAAGGCTTCGACCGATACTCCACAAGCTTCCGACTAACTGATCCCACTGTCATCCAAATTTTAGGCAGAACGGGTAAGTGACGCGCAAATCGAGAAACGTCATGAATTACGAGAAAGATTGGAAAACGAAACGCACGAACAGATTTTATAGATGCTAGAACATAGACACCAACAAAGTATTAACGCGTAGAGCTCGACGAGACAAATTCAACGTAACTGGCCGTGTAATTTTCTGATGTCCGGAGAATTTATTAGGAATTGCCAAAGGTAAAAGGATTAATTTATTTTTCTGTTCTTGGTTTGGGTTGACTCATGTTGAGATGGGTGGGTGATCACGGCAGAGGAAACTCGAGTGGCCTGGGCGGTAGTTAAACAACAGCATAAGGTTGTTGGTTCCACTACGTGATAGAAGCTCCAAACAGTGGAACCAACGCAGGGCAACTCTACGCCAAACCTGGTGCAAGGCACAAAATTTGCAGCAGCAGCTGGTAGACTATGACTGAAAGAAGACTGCAAAGTGCTGCGCTTTGACACTTAATCTGATCCACAATCTGTAATTAGAAAGCCGGGTCGGTGACCAAGTAATAAAAATGGACAAACCTTCTCCAAAGAAGATCCATCAAACCTCACAATCCAAACGTGCAGTCCTTAATTACGAGAGCCTCCTCCAAATTCTTTAATCTCACAAACTAATCATGCCAACAAACTTGGGATTCCAAAAACTAGCAGACACACTAGAACTTAGCACACTCTACACTGCAAACGGACTCGACGATCCTTGCTGGCGACCATGGCTCAACGACTAGACGGTAGAGCTCTAGATTCTGCCAAACCCAGATAAAAATCTGACCTCAACCAAGACTGAAGAGCGTCCAGACATTTAAGCAGTGCGCCGAGGCAAAGCTCCAGCAGTCTGCGGCACAGGGATGCGAGCTCTTTGCTAGAAGCCATGGCGACACGGCGAACGACGCGTGGCGGCATCAAGACGAGAAGGCCTACCCGAGGTAGAAACTAGGACAGGGGAAGCCGGGAGGTCAAGAGTGCTCACCTCTTGCTGCAAGGCAAGGAAGCTGTCGATGTGGTCGAACGCGAGGAGGAAGACGATGACTGATTGTTGCACAGCTTCAGTTCTTGAACACGGATACACGTCCAGTGGCAAGAGTCGCGTTCCCGGTCTCCTAGTCCAGATGCACACCCCAAATTTAAGCACAACAGAGCAGAGATCGATGGAGAATAAGGAACGAATGATAAAGTTGGGCGAAGCTCACTGGAAAACGGTAAAGGATGATGATCTTGGCACTCAATCGACTTCTGTTCGCGAACTGCCTCTTCAGGAACCATGTTGAGCAGCCGGTCGACAGACTCCTCGCTCCCGTGCATCAAAGCCGGAAATCAAGACGAGATCATGCAGATTAGAAGAACCCCCAACTAAGAAGATGGATCATGACTGGGATCGAGAGAAGGCTTACCGGAATAGACGAAATCAGCAACGAACTCAATCGTGACGCCTTTGGTTCATGAGCTCAACAAAGGATAACAGGCTAACAGAAAGCGTTGGCTTCAGCCTCGTCCCTCGACCCCGATGCCCCACTTGATTAGCACCACAAGGAGCAGCGCAAAACAGCGATCACAAGCGTTAGCTTCACTTGACGGTGGCGTCTTTCTTCTAGCTTGGCGCCGGTGACGGGACAAACAGGCGTCAGGCGACGGCTTGAGCTTGGGAAGGTCGAGACTAGACTCCTGCAGCCTGGCGGCGCAGAGAAGGGAAACGGGTGAGGGTGGCGGCGGCTGCTGGGTTCTTATAGCGTGAGGCGACTAGGGTTCCACGGTGCGAGCAGTGCGATTCTGCCGCGTGGCCTCGGCGTCCAAGCCCAGCCGACCGATGGAGACGGAAAGAATCGACGGACAGTGATCATCTTGGGAAAGGGAAGCTTTCGGATGGGCGCCACATAGTAGCTTGAGGATCACGGCGCGGCGCGCGCGTGGAACGTGGAGCTACCACGGCTGGCGCAGGCAGGAGCGGCACGCGCAGCAGGAGGAATCCTTTTCGGTTCTTTGATGGTGTCACGCAGTACGGGCGAGGAGGAAGAAGCACAGCGCTTCGCTGCTGGGCCAAATCGGTTGCATCCTGGGCCTCGCTGGGCAAGTTTCCTTGCTGACTTTGTTGTGTTGGGCTGCTTGCACCGGACCAAAGAAAAATGAGCTGCTGGCTTGCATACGTGAGAGAAATGAAAAAGACCCAAGATCCATCACTGCTGCTACAGAAATGCTTTGCCAACTTTTTTTTTTTTTTAGCCTCTCGGACTAAACCGTACAGCTGTAGCATCTGTTCAAGTGTGTACTCACACACTCACTCCACAACACACACGAACACACACCCACGCACACTTTTACGGACCTACAACTACACGTAGCCTTGAAGATCGCATCCTTCCAAAGATCACCAACTGGTGTGTGACGGGGACGTCACCTCCCATTGTGGCACCATGCGAAGAGAGGCAGACCTGCAGATAAAACTGGGAAAAACCCCGGTGAAGGCACACGCGCTCGAGCCAGCGCTCGAACCCGCGTCGGCAGGGAGCGACTCCGCGCTCTTGCCACCGCGCTGCGCGCGGTCCTCTTTGCCAACTTATTTAAGTTGACCTGAGGTTATACCAAAATAAATTCACACGCAAATTTGCATTCAAGTAATTCTTCTCCATGATTCTTGATCCAAATTAATTTAAACGTAGAATAGCAGGTTAACAGCACGACATTTAGGCACGAAAAGCATTTGCACTGTTTTGTTTTAAACCGATGCCAATTTCCAACCCAAGCTTCTGAACTTGAAATGTCGAACTGTTACAGACTTCCCCTTACGAGAATCTCGTCCTCGAGATTCCAAACACGGCTTCCATACCGATGAGAGGTTCCTTTCTTTAAGTAGTTTCCATCTCACAAGTAGCCTTACGATCTGCGTGATTGCTTCAAGTTACCGCGTATAGCTGGTTACTTCTGTTCCTTAATCCCTTGTTCTCTTCTCCAAATACTTTTAACAAGGTACTCCAAATTGCTCTAAGCTGTCACGAAGATCCAACATCCATGGTGTCACTCGTCGTTTCTATTCGACTTGTTGCGTCAACACCTCAATTCCTTACCAATCCCCTTTATGACGTGAGACTGCCTCACTCGTCTTGTCTTGATGTCCACTTCTTTCTCACGTCATCCCTGTTGACTTTAATCCAAAGTTGGCATGACGTGCGTCATTATCTTGCTTCGCTCAAACTGGCAATTTGTCCTTAAAATTCCCTTTAGCTTCACAGAAGATTGGATCGAAGGTCTTGAGGCTCCACGAAACCGCTGCGACTAACGTGATCGAAGGAACATACGAACAGGTCTTATTCTACCGCACTGCAACGTTCTACGAAATCTGGATCGTTAACAAACTTATTTAGATCGGTCGAAGTGAAACGTCTCGTCTTCAATCCTTGAGATCTTCTTGAGGGTTTGGTTTACACGGTAGCAAGCCAGCGGAGAAAAACAAAGGGGTTTGGCCTACGTAGTAATGCTATCTTGAATCCAAGCACGAAGGGTATCAGTCCAAAAGCGACAAGCCGAGCGAGATCCTAGTTAGTACGATTCCGCCTGCCTCTCCACAGAAACTCGAGACTAGCGTCTGAGATGATTAAACAAACTGTAGAAAACATCCTTTGTCAGACTCTGGTCACTCTCTTGTATGATTCCAAGACGTGTGGTCAATAACTCTTTTCCAACACCCACGAGGCAACACGGACTTCCAATTACAATTGATGTCGATTCCTATTTGACTACCCTAAGAGTATTCCTCACTCTTAGTGTTCTTGGATCATTGATTTTTATTGTTATATTGCTTGGCACGACCTTGTTTGCTCGTGAGAAACTTTTCCAAATTAGCTGAGTATTAAGACTTATTCCAAATCTAGCATATAGGTTTCGTCATTGCCGAAGCCAAACGATATAATGAAGTTTGATCTCGTTCCATCTGTATATTTTACGAAATAAAATAAAATGGTGGATACCAAAATAAATTCCCAACTTATATGTTCCTTTAATGAAAGATAAGTGAATTGACACCAGCGAACGGTCTCAACAACATTTACTATTAACACTAGTATAGTAAAGTTATTGAGTAATAAAATACTAATGTCCGCCGGGAAAGTACGTGTATTTTCTAGTGCACATACTAAACAATAAATATGTAAAGTTTTTGTTATTGGAGTTCATATATTCTAAAGTTTTTTTATTTAATGGAGTTAGTTGCCTTTTACCGTATATATGGGTTATACAAAGAAAAAATCACTACCACACTGACGCACTGTAGCGGCGAGCCAAATGGACCTGTAGTGGCGGCTAGGCCAGGCCGCCGCTACGCCTCCGCAGTTATAAATGAAGGTTTGTAGCGGCGGCCCATCACCAACCGCCGTTACAAAAGGGTTTTATAACGGCGGTTGGTCGTTCAACCGCCGTTAATAATAACCTTATTAACCACGGTTGTAGATGCCAACCGTCGTTAATAAGCTTAATATTAACGGCGGCCAGCAATATAGGCCGCCGTTAATAATTCCTTTGTAACGACGGATTTCATTACTAACCGCCGTTAATATTTGAATACCGTAAAAAAAATTAAATTACAGTACAACAGAAATACAACAAATCTCAAAAGATACACATATATTAATCACAAGTCATTGACATCTCAAAACATTCACATGTATTCATCATCCAAATGTTTACTTCTCAAAACAAATCACAAGTCACTTGCATATATACAATATACATTGTCTTTACATGAGAAACTATCAAGTCTATCAAACTACTTTCCTAATTCACTCATCATTGTCTTCACTACCATCGTTCACGAATGGTCGTGTCGAACCACACCACTCATAGAGAGAACGATGGTCTCTAGTGCTCTCATTGTCTTCGTCGAAGAACCTGACAGCAGGAGAGATAACCTCTCTTAGCAAGAACCGACACATCCGCTCCACAATCATTAACATTTGGTCCGGAGTCGGATGTTTCGGTCCTTACGAGAACCCTTTGTTCTTAAATTCTTGTAATATCTGTTTGTCCGTTTTGGTTCTCTGCCATTAGAATTTCTTTATTAACAAGATTGCAATTCTAATTAAAATCAATAGAATGTGATAAACTCAACAAAACGCACCTGTTGGTCACTCTCTTCAACGAGTGGCATACATACAAGTGTAGTAGCCACGAGTGGACACTACCTTTCACATGTTTAACACACTATAAAATAAAGGAAATAAGTTACTATTTTGTGAATCACACTGATAGTAGGACAACGGCGTCGAGAAGTGAGACAAATGTATCTTATCGGAAATTTGTGCCGAAAGTACATATTTTTCGGCCGCCTTGGGTTGTGCGGCCCGCCAGCCTTTACATAATTCTCGTATGCGCTGCTCCATCGTAAAAAATGTATAGTTAGATAAAACTATCGTTTCCGAATTATAAATGTGTACGATGATTAACTACGTACCAATCAATGGCGCTCATGATGTCGGAGTAGCCCCTTTTGTCCAAGTCGAGGCTGTCGAGGACAAGAAGGTACCTATTTTTTGGCATAAGGACAAAAGCAGATCCGATGATCATCTGCAAGAATGATCGTATGCGTTAGTATTCAACAAAGCCTTTCAATGCAAGAGAAGATGAAAAGACTTGTTGGAACTAACTTGTAGTTGTAAGGCGCGAGAATAGAACATCCGTCCTGCCACTTGATGAAGCGATTATAGTTGTAGGTTGCAACATCAGATCTAGCTTTGGATGTCATCTAGACCTTGAGTTGATCTAACTCCTCGGGCTTCATGTCCTTATACTTTGGGTCCTTCTCATTTATCCGCGGGTTGATCGCGGATTGACATACCATGTTCGGGTTGAGGTACCCGACCCTCCAATCTGGTCTATTGATTTTCTTTTTCTGAAATTCCGAATTCATCCTAAATGAAGCATAAGTCAAAAATGAACGAGATTAATGCCTGAAATATGAGAATATGTACGAGAATTGATATTTGAAATAGGAGATAGAAACATGGGGTTACTTACAAGTACCGGAGGGATATAAAGGTTGTGTCCACCTTGTCAAGCCGGAACATATTGTGAATGTCGTTGAAATACAATCCAAGAATCGAGTCGGCTTCATCGTTGAACACGTGTTTTGGAACTTTGCACGTGATGACATCGACTCCAAGCTGTGATGCTCGCATGTACCGGTCGTGCAGCTTACGCATTGCGCCGGCAGGTTCTTGTAAACATTCTTCGATATAAGAGGCTTGGTAAACATGAATGTGGGGTAATCCGTGTCATCACCGTCCTTAAATAGGTCATCATCGTAGGAGATCGGTTATCGGGACTCGACACGATCCGCGGCTTACGAAGCTCCGGATTGCATCTCCTCTTCAATGAATCCAAGTACGCGTTAATGTTTGCTTGAGTTTCGGGCGATACAATCTTGTGCTTCCGAGTCTCCGAGATTTCTAGAGGAATCGTCTTACTCGGCTCGATGATCTCGAGGCTGCTCAACCGCAACCGCTAGAGACGCCTCCTTGGAGATCACGGCCAATTCTTGATGCTTGGACTCCCTCCAGCAAGATCTCTTCGAGTTAGGGAGGTTAGGGAGGATCGGGCTGAGGACAGCTTCCCCGCTGCGTCATCCGCCTTTCGAGAGGCCGAAGCAGCACCCGATAGATGAGACGGTTGTCCATGTGCATATTCAGCGTGTTGGCTCGCATGGGCTGATCCGTGTTCGGATATCGGGGGTGGAGAAGCTTGCGGAGTCGTGGACATGACAATATCACTACCTTTCCGGATAATGAATGTCCCGACGGCGTCTCGCGAGTCTCGATCCCCGCCTCGGGTATAGGGTATTCAAGCTCGTCGTCATGACCTGGGACGATCTCTTGGACGCAGACACGCACATACCCCTCGGGGATTTCGACGTTGTGGATTGTCCGCCCCGTTGTGTACGCCCGTCCCGCTGCAACCTTCCTCTTCTTTCCCTTGTATCCAAACGGGACATGGAGCTCACAGTCTGTATCATCTGCAATGTCGGCTGGTCCCGATGGCACGGAGCTGGAGGTCGGCGTAGAACTAGGTGGAGGCATAGGCATAAACCCTGCACCTATCTTAGCAAGCATATCTTCCATTTCCTTCCAAGTGCTAGGGTCTGCAGGATTGAACGATCCAAATAGAGTGGGATTCTTTTCGGCCATGAACATCGGATATTGTCGTCGCCACTCTATCTTCGCCTTCTCTTCCATGTCTTGCTTGTACAAGGAATCGTCTTACTCGGCTCGATGATCTCGGGCTGCTCAACTGCAACCGCTAGAGACGCCTCCTTGGAGATCACCGCCAATTCTTGATGCTGAACTCCCTCTAGCAAGATCTCTTCGAGTTAGGGAGGTTAGGGAGGATCGGGCTGAGGACAGCTTCCCCCGCTGCGTCATCCGCCTTTCGAGAGGCCGAAGCAGCACCCGATAGATGAGACGGTTGTCCATGTGCATATTCAGCGTGTTGGCTCGCATGGGCTGATCCGTGTTCGGATATCGGGGGTGGAGAAGCTTGCGGAGTCGTGGACATGACAATATCACTACCTTTCCGGATAATGAATGTCCCGACGGCGTCTCGCGAGTCTCGATCCCCGCCTCGGGTATAGGGTATTCAAGCTCGTCGTCCTCATGACCTGGGACGATCTCTTGGACGCAGACACGCACATACTCCTCGGAGATTTTGACGTTGTGGATTGTCCGCCCCGTTGTGTACGCCCGTCCCGCTGCAACCTTCCTCTTCTTTCCATTGTATCCAAACAGGACATGGAGTTCACGAGTCGTATCATTTGCAATGTCAGCTGGTCCCGATGGCACGGAGCTGGAGGTCGGCGTAGAACTAGGTGGAGGCATAGGCATAAACCCTGCACCTATCTTAGCAAGCATATCTTCCATTTCCTTCCAAGTGCTAGGGTCTGCGAGGATTGAACGATCCAAATAGAGTGGGATTCTTTTCGGCCATGAACATCGGATATTGTTGTCGCCACTCTATCTTCGCCTTCTCTTCCATGTCTTGCTTGTACAAGGTATGCTTCTTCACTACTAGAAAACACCCCCTGTAGACACGCTTTATTTAAGGTCTAGATACGTTTATTTTGTCTCAATCAAAAAATAGAGACGTCTTCATAAATCGTGTCCGAGGCGTCTCCGAACGTATCGTGTCAAAGCTTGGTAAATATGATTTTTGAAAACATGTCTATTGAAGTATACAACGTTTAATAGAGATGCTATAAAGCATTGATATGTTTATAGATACGTTTTCACGAATGTGTTGTATGTATTAGAGTAGACACGTTTTGTGACATGTTAATAATCTTAGACATGATTTTATTGATACGTTTAGACTGTGTTTCTATTAATATAGACACATTATATACAATGCTTGAAAAAATATTATGGTAAAACTTGTTGGCGTCCACATTGCCCTCTGCCTCATCTTGTGAAGCGATTTGAAGACGAGAACTTCGTCTAGGAACCTACGATGTAAGGAATAGATTTAGTACGTAGCTATTTGACGAGAAAGATAAGGAATGCCATATTTGATGCGATACCTCTTCTTCGGGCATGTAGTTAGGGTCCGGGGTATGGCCCCGAGGTTGTCGAGGTGGTTGAGGATGCGGATCCTCCGGTTCCACATATCCTTCCTCTACCGATGAATCGTCGGAAGACGATGGCCGAGGGTCACCTTGAGGCGGTGTGTAGTTGATACGGCGAGGCGGGGAAGGATCGGGGTTCGTAGCCACCGACACATTCTCTCCTTCTAATGGCATCTTGTCCACCATAGGGTTAGGCTACCTTATTAGAGACGAAGAGTTTGTCATAACAAGGATATATCTTCGTACTTACAGGGAGACAACAGAGGAAACAATGAGAATTGAATTACAAAATAGATTAATTTATATAGAACAAATATGTTTTGCATGGCATCAGAACAAGGATAGCATCTCAATCATACGAGTAGAAGAGGAGGACAAAGAGGATGGACGTACAATGTAGGACACTTTCATAAGAAAGTACCTAAAGGTCGTACGAGTTGCGATACGTCTTGCATATTTTTGTACCAACCTTCCTAATGAAAGAAACCCTACATTCTATATTCATCCTCCCCATCCTCCCCTTCTCCTACATATATTGATGCTTATAAAGTCATCATCTGCCGGAAAGATGCTCTCGGTGCGGGTTGCCGATTCAACGGCCATCCAACGCTATTATAAGGTCATTGACTCGTATGGCAACATGTTTCCAACATCCGAGGATGCAGTCCATGCTGCCACACTCATCTCACTTTGTCCGCTATCATCATCGAGCATGGCTAGACCAAGGAGAGGAAAGAGGGGAAAGAGAGGAGAAAAAGAGAAAAGAGAGGAAATAAAAGAAAGAGAGGGGAAAAGAGAAGAAAAGAGAGGAAAGAGGAGAAAATAGAGGAAAGAGGAGAAAATAGAGGAAAGAGATGGGAATATAGTTTTTATCAATGGAGCAACGACGCTACTCCTGCTCCGAGTTACAAACAGATCATCGATCTCGTGCTACGACGAGAGCGAGAGCGAGCAATGCACATTAACATTCAGCGAGCAATGCACATTAACACCAAGGAGAGGAAAGAGGGGAGAAAAAAGAGGAGAGAAGAGGAAAGAGAGGAAAGAGAGGAGAAAAAAGAGAAGGTAGGAAATAGAGGAAAGAGAGGGGAAAAGAGAAGAAAAGAGAGGAAAGAGGAGAAAATAGAGGAGAAAATAGTTTTTATTTCCTTTATTTGGTCTAGCCATGAAAGAGAGGAAGAGAGGAGGAAAGAGAGGAAATAGATAAAAGAGAGGAAGAGAGGAGAAAACGAGAGGCGGTTATATATATTCTCACAGCTGGATTACATCAATCATCAATCAACGATCGGGTTTTAGTGCTAACTGTCGGTGAGCAATCGGTGAACAACCCTAGCATTTCGATAAAGCGGGCATACACATAACGGTTAGAGCGAGCTTATGACTGAGCGAGAAGTGAGGATGAACAAGGGCTACCGATCAAAACAGTCATCACAAATTAGCATTTCAAGTTTTTGAAGGTTTCGGTGCTATCTGCCCATCGACAGGGCATACACAAATAGATCATATGCTCGAGACACGAGATCATAACGAGGGCATCGGAATTCAGATAAAATGGTGATCAATTTTGGGTGCTAACCGATTATGTTTCGAGTTAACGGCGGGCGAGTCATTTAGAGCGAGCATATAACTGAAAATGTTCGATAACCTAATGCAGGAGCAAAGGAGCAAATGAGTAGGAAATATATCAAAAATTTTCAGTGCTGAAAATGTTCGATAACCTAATGCAATGCTGCACATTTTCACTAACAGGGACCAAAGGTCTCTGATAGCTCTATAGGTAACCAGATCTGTAGAAATGCCACATTCTTACTCCTAGCTACACCATTCTCAAACGGAGATATCAATCTAACAACTAAAGAAACAAGCCAAATGGATGGCAATCAGGTTCAGAAACAAGCCATATATCAATCTAACAGAATCATGATCAAATCCGCCAACGAACGTTACATCCTTAAGGTAAATCATCACTGGACATCACGAGTTATCTCAATATCAGACTACACATTTCCCGGATGTAAACAAGCCATACTAATCAGGTTCGGAAACAAGCCGGATGAAAGAAAAAGCTTTTCTTAGTTGCACGATCAATCTCGGGGTAAGAATGTTGCATTTCCACGAGATCTTAGTTGAACAAGTAGCGAGCAAATCACCTAACCCTAACCACAGTTGCACAAAACAGGAAAGAGAAATTTCTTAGTTGACCAAGTAGCGAGCAAATCACCTAACCCTAACCACGGTTGCACAAAACCGGGATTTCTTGGTTGAACAAGTAGCGAGAAAATCACCTAACCCTAACCACAGCTGCACAAAACAGGGAAGACAAGGGGGAGAGCGGGCGTACCGGGGAGGCGCCACGAAGGGCTCACCGTCGGGAGGGGGAAGGAGGAAGGGCATACCGGGGAGGAGGTGCCGACGAGGAGGGAGGCGCCGCCGTAGAGGGTCGACGCGAGAGGTGCCGGTGAGGAGGTGCCCGCGAGGAGGGAGGCACCGGCGCGGAGGGCCCGCGAGGAGGTGCCGGCGAGGAGGGAGGCGCCGCCGCGGAGGGCCCACGAGGAGGTGCCGGCGAGGAGGGAGGCGCCGCCGCGGAGGGCCAACGCGGAGGTGTTGGTGAGGACGGCCCGCGAGGAGGTGCCCGCGAGGAGGGAGGCACCGGCGCGGAGGGCCCGCGAGGAGGTGCCGGCGAGGAGGGAGGCGCCGGCGCGGAGGGCCCGCGAGGAGGTGCCGGCGAGGAGGGAGGCGCCGCCGCGGAGGGTCGACGCAGAGGTGCCGGTGAGGAGGTGCCCACGAGGAGGGAGGCACCGGCGCGGAGGGCCGCGAGGAGGTGTCGGCGAGGAGGGAGGCGCCGACGCGGAGGGCCCGTGATGAGGTGCCGGCGAGGAGGGAGGCGCAGCCGCGGATGGTCGACGCAGAGGTGCCGGTGAGGAGGGCCCGCGAGGAGGTGCCGGCGACGAGGAGGCGCGGAGGACGGCGAGGAGGTGCCGGCGAGGAGGGCCCGCGAGGTGGAGGACCGGCGCGGAGAAGGGCAGCTGTCGGCGTCGTCGTCTGCGGCGCCGATGTTATGGTGAGCGCCACGGGCGGCGTCCCTTTATATAGGCGGAGAAAGATAAAGGCGGTTGGCATTGCCAACCGCCGTTAGAAATGACTCGTGGGCCCCACATGTCGGCGAGACCAGATATTATAGAACGGCGGAAGTGGTTGCCACCCGCCGCTAAAAACGCCGTGGGCCCACATGTGAGGTAAAAAGAAGGTGGGACCCACCTGTACGTGAGACGAGAAGCCTAAAACTGCGGTCAAGGTTGCCACCCGCCGTTACAAAAGCAACGGGCCCACTCGTCGGGCATTTGTAACGGCGGTCAATGTTTCCACCCGCCGTTAAAAAGGCATGGGCCCACTGTCGAGGCATTTATAACGGCGGTCAATGTTGCCGACCGCCGTTAAAAAATCCATGGGCCCACATGTCATTGAAGTGTACATTGGTAGATTTGTATTCCAAAATGGACTATTTTTAAAATGATTTAAATAGTGATAAATTGTTATAGTTTGCGAGTAAAACAAAAAATAATGTTCTTTTGAAGAAATAATTAAATGTCAATAAAATCCAATAATATGCCAAAATTAAAAACAAATATTAATTCGTACACATAGAGTTATGTCATAAACATAAAAATGCATATTACATGCCACTTGACAATATAAGTAACATAGAGGTACATCATCCTTGGACTGTTTTTCCTTCGCAATCCGAGCGCATGTAGGGCATTTTTGTAGAATATCCGAGCCTTGTTTCTATGATTCTGAACTTACTTGGATCAATAAATAATGGCACTTCATCATATTGGTTATATTCATCTTAATCCTGCACATTCTCCACTCCAACGACTCTTTGTTTACCGGGAATAACAATGTACTTCTTTCCATCCTTTGGGTCGAGTATATAGAACACTTGTGCTACCGCCCTAGCGAGTATCCAAGGGTCATCTTTGTGACCGAATTTGTTTAGATCGACGAGGGTCAATCCATATTCATCCACCTCCACCCCTTGTGGGTGTTGCACCCATTTGCATTTAAATACAGGAACAACGAGATTTTGTCCGTAATTAAGTTCCCATATTTCCTCGATGTACCCATAGTATGATGTCGGATTGTCCTCTTCATCATAGGCATGTGTTCGAACACCGCTGTTTTGACACTTTCTTTTCTTGTCCTTTTCTTGAGTGTAAAAGGTATAGCCATTGATGTCGTACGCCTGAAATGTAACCACACTCTTCGAAGGCCTCATGGCTAACCTTCTCAACATTTTTTCATCTACGGAGTCCCCACGTGGAAGCTCTTGGTTCTCGAACCATGATGTGAAGGTTTTCTTGTGCTCCATTATGATCCAATCTTCTGTCTTCTCCGTGTGGTTCTGGTGAAGCTCACTTAGGTGTTTTTCAAAGTATGGGCCCACAATTTCTATCTGTTGTAATACGCTAAAATGTGCTGCATCCACTCTTTTGTAGTCACGGTCGATGAATGACTTCCGTCCTTGTGTACCTTTTCCGGACAGCCGGCCCTCATGATGAGACACGGGAAGACCAATAGCTCCTCCATTTTTAATGTAGTCGGCACAACACTCAATAATCTCCTCGGTGTTGTATCCCTCAATCATTGAACCCTCCGAATGAGAACGAGTTTGTACAAAGCGTTTCATTACATACATGAACCGCTCAAAGGGAAACATATGATGCATGTAGACGGGGCCCAACGCAGCAATCTGGTCAACGATATGAACCATGAAGTGTTCCATGGTATCAAAATAGGAGGGAGGGAAGCACATCTCAAGCATGCACATTGTTTCATTCATATGGGTCCGTAGGTCATCCAACTCCGCATTACTGATCACCTTCTTCGAGACTACGTTCCAGAAGTAGCACAGGCGAGTTATAGTTAACTTCAATCACTCGGGTTTCACAGCCACGATGGCGACGGCTAAGAACACCGAAAGCATTGTCTGACAGTCGTGAGTGTTGTAGCCACTTTTCTTTAGCTCTTCCATGTTCACGAGATTTTTCACGTTTGATGAGAATCCGGTGGGACACTTAATCCCGTGTAGACACTTGCAAAATGCTATTTTCTCATCACGCGTAAGGTTGTAGATTGCGGGAGGAAGATAGTATTTTTTGTTCGCCCTTTCCTGCGGATGGAGCTCGGGTCTAATGTCCGAGTGCCACAAGATCTCTACGTGCACTCGAGTCCATCCTTTGTCTTACCGGGTAGGTCAAGAATAAGTCCGGTAGTGCTGTCATATACGCCCTTCCCAATGTGCATCCAGATCGAATGCATGAGTCACTTCAAGTTCCGCCCGATAATTGAGGTATCCGAAGAAAATAGATTGCTTCTTAAAGGGCGTGTGGGCTTTGCACTTTGGAACTCCCTTCACCGGTTTGCCAAACACAACTTTGATGTTCTTTACCGTCTCGAACACGACACTAGGGGTCCAACGTCGAGGTTCTTCGCCTTCCTCAATAGTGCCATCGAACTGTCTCTTCAACAAGCGATACCTGTGGTTTCGTGCTAGGAATCGACGGTTTCGTGTGTACACTATCTTCCGGGATGATGGAAGATACACATGGGATGTATCATCAACGCATACAAAACAACCATACTTTCCTTTGACCTATCCCGATAGCGCCCTTAGCGCCGGGGAATCACTTATCGTCACAAAAATGATGGCTTTGAGCAAGAAGGGCGCTCTACGGTGCTCATCCCATATACTAACCCCTTCTAACCACAGTTTCGCATGTCTTCCAATAATGGTTCCAAGAACACATGTATGTCGTTACCAGGTTCTTTCGGACAAGATATAAGGATTGTCAATAGTAAGTACTTTCTCTTGTGACACAACCATGGTGGAAGGTTGTATATTGACGAGTATCACCGGCCAAGTGTCTGTGCGGGTTCCTCAATTGACCATGAGGATTCATCCCGTCCGTACTTAGAGCAAACCGTATGTTCCTTGTCTCTTCGAGAGAATTCGGATGGTTAGAATCAAACTTTTTCCACTGGCTCCCATCAGCTGGATGACTAAGTTTCTTTGGGTCCTTGGGGCGCGAATGCCACGTCATCGGTTCAGCATCCTTGGGGTTGGCAAACAAGCGTCTTATCCGATCGACAATGGGTACGTACCACATGACCAACGCAGGAATCTTCATTTGTTCGCTGTCATCGACGGTGATGCTTTTCTTCCTCTTCCTCACATTCCTATTGCTCTTCTTTCCACTAACAACTTATGTGTCCGCATCACAGTCGTCCTTGCACTTGTACCGACTACGCTTGCATCTTGGGCATCTCACGGCGTCCTTGTATTCCCCCGATACAATATGCAATGATTTGGGCACGCGTGAATCTTTTGCACGCCAACGAAATTGGGGTTATGAGCTTCTTAGCAAAATAGGTGCTTTTTGGCAACAAGTTGGGCTTCGGTAGAATGTCCGAAAGGAGTTCCAATAAATCCGTGAAACTAGCATCCGACCAACCATGGATGGCCTTTAATTTCATCAGCTCAAGTACCGTACGTAGCACGAGTACACCATTTTTCACATCCCTTAGATTCCTCGTATAGATCCTTCGATGCTTTCTCCAGCGATGCAAAGTTGCTCAACCCTCTCGTTGTCCCTCCATTGAGTAAAACTTGCGGTTCAACGTGTTGCAACATTTCCTCAACATCAAAATCATATGACTGTTCCATTACTTCCTCAGCTCGAACAGGCTCCTCATCTTCAACATTGACATGGTCGTGAACATCAAGGTCATCGTCGGCATCACCATCAACTCTGAAAATCACAACACTTAAAACAAAACGGTTAAATACGCCACCGACGGAACTTCGGTCACCGACGGAACTTCCGTCAGGGTACGATAAGGAAAGCCTAGGGATTGACACAATAAAGGGAATCTCACGATTCCACTTGAATGGAAACCTTCCTTCTTGCCTTGAGAGTGTTGTACCTGCAGGAATTCAATAGACACACAACGCACAAGTAGATCGGGTGATAACACACCCGAGAGGAGAACAAACAAGCACACAACAAAAAACGAACAAGAGAGGCACGGAGATTTTTCACCGAAGTTCGGACCCCTCACAAAGAGGTTCCTACGTCTCCGTTGAGGAGCTCACAAAGAGCCGGGTTTCTTTCAACCCTAATCCTACCAAGTGACCACAAAGGTCAAACTCGGTTTTCTTCTTCTTCCTTCGATTCTTTTCCTTTCGGAGGCGAATCACAACCTTCACAAACTTCCCAAGGCTCACCACAAGCTTGGGAGCTCTAGGGTGACACCTAGCCAATCTAGGAGAACGAATCTCCAAGAGTAACATGTGAAAACGAGATTAGTTGCTAGGGGAACATGTGCTCTAGATTGGGTTGATGCTATCAAGCTTGGAATCAAGATGGGAGCTCTCTCAAATGGCCTTGGATCTCAAAAGGAATGGAAGGGAGTGAAAGAGAGAGCTTGAGAAAGATCCGTGAGTTCAAAAAGCACCGAGCAACTTTTCTCACGGGGTAGGTCAAAGCTATATATAGTGTGGGCTCTCAAAGAGCCGTTGCTAGGTCAATTATTGGCTTTGACAGAACTTCCGTGGGTGACGGAAGTCCGTCACCCCATTAGGTCAAAGGCGAAAGGAGCCGGGACGGAACTTCCGTCGAGTTGGGACTTCCGTCCCAAACTCTCTGGAACCGACGGAACTTCCGTCAGCCCGACGAAACTTCCGTCGGTGAAGTTTTGAATCGGAGAAACACCGGGACGGAACTTCCGTCCGATCCAGCACTTCCGTGCCAAACTTTCCGGAACCGACGGAACTTCCGTCCTAGATGGTGAAAGGTGGAAATAGGTTGGCTTTTTGATCTTTGGATTTTGGTGTTTTGGTTCCAAGTTGTTTGAAGATAGCTAGAGCACATTCTTCCCTGCACGTAAGATCGTTTCACCCCTCTTAATAGTTTGGAACACCTATACTCAAAAAGCTACAAATCTAAACTTGAGGTCTTTGCTTTTGAGTACTTTGATCACTTTTTAATTGAGGGGTTTACTTTCTCACATTGTGGGTACGATCAATTTGATGTCCTGCACAATTACTCAATAACACATTAGAGTTTTTAATTCTTTGTCATTTATCACCAAAACCCACTAGGGGGCCTAGTGCATCTTCAATCTCCCCATTTTTGGTGATTGATGACAAATAATTAAAAATGATAAGGGATATCAAATAACGAAAGAACAAAAACAAACAAAATATAGAGGAGCTCCCCTAAAGAGATGCATGGGTCACACAAACATGTGAGAGAGCTCCCCCTATATTTTGTGCTTGTGGGGTGCCTAAAACAAAGTGCACAAGTGACATGATTAAGTGTGAAGAACAAAAACAGCACAAGCGCAAAAAGCTGCATACCACATAACGCAAGCCACAAATATCATTGATAACCATAAACTACACATTAAAGCATTAAACATCCATCATCCATCATTCAAGCATATAGTTTGCAAGGAACTAAAAACTAGCCCTATTACAATAGAGCAACACTCATATAATCTCATACATAATGTTCCCATGAGTTCCAACTAAGATAAAGGAAAGACAAAACGATAATTGATAATTGATAAAGTGATCCCTTGTCTTACTCTCTCCCCTTTGGCATCAAGGCACCAAAAAGGAAAAAAGGAAGGAGAGCAAGAGAGGAAATCACTCGTCATCCTCCTGGCCTCCGAAGTCCTCTTCTTCTTCTTCATCCGCATGAGCTGCATGAGAGCTTTGGCCACCATCACCACCAAAGTAGTCAGCATAGTCCTCGGGCTGCCACCGATAGACGGGAGGAGGTGCATCCTCCTCTTCCTCGGACCCTGGAGGAGAGACCTCCACACCCTGTGATCTCATAAAGTTCTTCATTCGCCGGGCATTCTTCTTGGTACGCTGCTTGTTCTTGCAAGTCACAACTGCATTATCGGTGCATACGAAGAAGATAGACTTGAGGGCTCCCATGATGCGAGAAGTGGGAGAGCCACTACGGCGAGGAGCTGCACTCGCTAGATGTGCCAACAGGAGGTGGAGCTGGAGTGGTACTGCGCTTCTTCTTTGATCCACCCTTGAGCTTGAGCTACAACGGGCGATGCTTGCATTCCTTTTCAAAACGCAACTTGGTGGCTCCCTCAATCATAGCCATGATCCATGGGGCATAGGGTAGAGTCATCCTAGTGTTAACACTGCGCCGATCGATCTCCTCGAAGATGAAACCCATCACACAAAAGGGAGTCGTGTCGGGAGCAAACCTCACTAGCACATTTCTTGACCATGCAGCGATCTGATCATTGTATCCGTCCTTAGGCACAATGGTCCGTCGAAGGATCCTGTTGAGGTAGAAGTAGTAGGGCAAGAGTCCCTTGATCTGTCCATAAATGCACGGTACGTCCTCATACATGAATGCCAACTCGGTCTCGGGAATGTTCTGCTCATTGGTGAGACTCTCGTGATCATCATCCTTGTCGGACGCTGGCAAAAGAAAGTAGGAGGCAAACACTCTCCAACTGCACTCATACTGCTGACCCTGTGTCATCCAAAGAATCTTGTGGCGGTTAGTGTCAATGTAGATGGTGGCATAGAACCGACATATAACTTCTTCATTCCAATCATGGCGAAAGGCCATGAGGTCATACACTTCACGAGCTCTACGGATGTCAATTACTTGATCAAAGATGGCATCATTCTTGTCCTCCATATATTTCCAATCAATCCATTGATGCACATGTAGCTCTGTGGGACTTTTTCTTCATGTCAATGAAGAAAGTGTGGTAGTAATCCTGTTGTCCCCACGGATGAAATCTTGGATCCGATGCTTCTCTTTCCCTCACACTCGTGCGGATCCTTCCTCCTCGGCGCATCAAGCACGTCGGGGTGCTTCCTCCGATCATACCTGCCATAGGTTCCAAGATACACGGGTGCTCTCACCTGAACTCCGGTTATCTCACCACCGGTGCCCACCAGTTGATCCCCTGCTGCCACCGATTGATCACTAGCAACACCTTTCCCTTTGTCTCGCTTATCGGGTTGCGGAATACGCTTTACAACTCTCTTCCGCTCGAGCTGTGAGCGAGAGGCCACATCCTCCTCACTTTCCGAAGACTCAACCTCCTCCTCAAATTCCTCATCACTCCTTGGTTCCCGGATGGTTGGTCCACCCCTCTTCCTACCCGCGTGCTTGGTGCGTGTCATATTCCGACAAGAAACAAAGGGGTCGATAAGATGGTGGTCGAATAGTATAGGTTGTGCGTCAATATGGACAGCTTCATGACCAAAGTTACGTCGGACGGAACTTCCGTCGAGGACGACGGAACTTCCGTCCTAGCAGGACTTCGTCCATGAAGTTAGCCAAAATGACTCAAAATCTATTCTATCTACTAGAGCTAGACAAAACTTGAGCATTCTAAAGTACTAGACTCTATTCTACTCAAGATATACCAACGAGGCTACTAGCTTTGACCAAGATTTGAAAAAGAGAAGTTTCAAGATCCATACCAAATCCACGCGAGAGGCCACGATGAATCAAAGCTTGATCTCGTAATTCTTCCGCAGCAATCAGCTCAACCTCGACGCTGGTCTTCGTACTTCTCTTCATCGTAATATCGTACTCGAGCTGACACCATATTTACTTCTGTAGGTAACATGGCTTCGGATCCATATACCGAGAGAAAAAGGAGATTGCCCCGTAGCCCTACTAACATTAGTACGTAGTCCCCGAGCACCCGGGGCAATTCCTTAACCCACTTTCCTGCGTATGGCTTCAAACGGTAAAAAATTCTAGGTTTAAGACCGGTCAAGATCATTCCATTGGCTCACTCCACTTGCCCATTACTCGTGGATGTGATACCGACGCATATTGTATCTTAATTCCCAAACTATCAGCATAATCCTTGAAAAACTCCGAAGTGAATTGAGGCCCATTGTCGGTGATGATACTATACGGGACCCCAAAACGCACAAAGATATTCTGTAAGAACTTGATCGCCCGAGCAGTAGTCGTACTGGTAACAGACTTCAGCTTCAATCCATTTGGAGAACTTATCTACTGCCACAAAAATGTGTGTGAATCCTCCTGGCGCCCGTTTAAAAGGACCAATAATATCCAGCCCCCAAGTCGAAAAAGGCCAAGTCATCGGAATTATCTGCAACTCATGAGCTGGAGTATGTGGTTGTCGGGCAAAAAATTGACATCCCTGGTAATTTTTAACCACCTTATGCGCATCATCCACAGCTGTGGGCCGAGTAAAATCCTTGTCCGAACACTTTTCCGACTAGTGTCTTCGAAGAGGCATGATTACCACAAATTCCCCTGTGCACGTCTTCAAGCAACCGAACGCCATCGGAGACCGATACACACTTCATCAAAATATTAACACCACGCATGTGCAGCTCTCCTTCAAGAATCAAGTAACTACGTGCTCGGACCTCCGATCTTTGCTTCTCAACCTTGTCTTCCGGAGTTTTACCGGATCGCAAATACTCAAGATATGGAGTACGCCAATCAGAATCAATGACCATAACCTCAAGCGATCGAGTGTCTTCTGGCGGAATCATCTCTTCGACCTGGGCCTCAAAGATCGCTTCCTCAGCCCTGTCCTTCAAGATCGCTTCCCCACCCCGGTCCTTCAAGACCGTTTCTTCCGCTATTTCCGTAATAGTGGCCTTGCGTTCCATTTTAATGGACGGCTTGTTCAATACTTGAAGGAATACACCAGGCGGAACCGCTTGTCTCGACGACCCCGATCCGGCTAACTCATCCGCAGCAGAATTATTTCCGCGCAGTATATGAGAAAACCGCAGGCCATCAAATTTGTCTTCAAGCTTCCCGACTTCTTGACGATAGGCAATCATATGATCATCATGAGCATCCCATACCTTGTTGACTTGACTTATTACGAGCATCGAATCACCGTATACATCCAGTCTCCTAACTCCCAAAGAAACAACTACCCGAAGTCCATGAAGCAACGCTTCATATTCTGCGGTATTGTTTGAGGCTCGAAATGCATTTGCAACATATATCCGAGTGGTTCCTTCCGTGGGGTAAGAAGTACGACTCCAGCCCCCGCGCCTAAAAGCTGCAGGGACCCATCAAAAAACATCTCCCAATATTCCAACGTCCGAATTCCTTGTGGAACTTGCGTCTCCAACCACTCGATAATAAAATCAGCTAAGGCCTGTCCTTTAATAGCTGTTCGCGAAGAAAAGGTAATTTGATATTGCCCAAGTTCTATAGCCCACTTGGCAACTTGGCCCATCGCCTCTCGGTTTCGCACAATATCCCCAATGGCAAACCCAGTCTTAACTTCGATGGGGTGTGCTTGGAAATAATGTTTCAACTTTCGAGAGGTTATCACTACAGCATAAATTATCTTCTCAGTAATCGGAGATATCTTATCCGAGACTCGGTAAGGACTTCACTTACAAAGTATACTGGATGTTGTACCAATTCCGGATGTCCTTCTTCCTTCCGGTCGACCGCCAATACCGTGCTCACCGGATGAGTCGTTGCGGAGATATACAACTCGAATGGTCTCATCGGGTTCGGAGGTACCAACACCGGAGGATTGCTAAGGTATTCCTTGAGCTGGTCAAACGCGGTCTGTGCCTCATCTCGTCCATTCAAACTTATCTTGCTTCTTGAGCAACTTGAAGAATGGCAGTCCCCGACTCCC
Source organism: Chloris gayana (assembly GCA_031894775.1). Taxonomy (NCBI): domain Eukaryota; kingdom Viridiplantae; phylum Streptophyta; class Magnoliopsida; order Poales; family Poaceae; genus Chloris; species Chloris gayana. The sequence continues at coordinate 224,892 of JAUNZO010003751.1, forward strand.
GATCTTGAGATAAAACGACTAAGCGCAGCCATACTGCCCGTCAACTTTTGAACATCCTTCAAGCAACTCGGGGTTTCATGTCAACAATTGTCCGAATCTTTTCTGGGTTAGCTTCGATGCCTCGCCACGACACCAGGCATGTCAACAATTGTCCGAATCTTTTCTTTTTGGTACAAGGACTGGATTGGCAAGCCAATCTGGATGATACACCTCCCTAATGAACTTAGCTGCTAACAAACTAGTTAACTCCTTCTTAATGGCCTCCTTGCGGTCTTGAGCAAACCTCCGGAGCTTCTATTTAACCGGCTTCGCATCAGGACGCACTAGCGGTGCGTGCTCAATCTTCTCCCTAGGAACACCCGGCATGTCGGAAGGCTGCCATGCGAAGATATCCCTATTTTCTTGGAGGAAAAGAATGAGCGCACTTTCCTATTTGTCCCCCAAGTCAGCCCCTATATGGGTGACCTTGGAGGGGTCCGACTTATCAAGCTGAATAGTCTTGAAAACAACTACATCGGTCTTCGACTTCTCCTTAGCGATCTTTTTAGCTGGAACTTCATCTTCCAACCTTGCCTGTACTTCTAGAGTTTCAGCTGCTTCTCCGATTTCTCGTCGTTCTTCCTCTCGAATTGACCCGAGAGGCCGGTTCGGTGCTGTGTACCTCACAGGCGTAAGCGGTCTTGATATCAGACCGGAACGATAAGACCCCATTTGGTCCCGGCATCTTCGACATCAAATACCGGTAATTTGGGATAGCCATAAACTTCGCCGAGCTGGTCTTCCAAGTATCGCATGATATGCTCGAGTCGATGTCGGCTACCTGGAAGATGATATGCTCCTTCCTGTAGTTCTCCTTCGTCCCAAAAGTCACCGGCAGAGAAATCTGCCCCAAAGGGTAACTTGTTTCGATCGGGTATTATACCATGAAACGGTGAAACACTGCGATCCGGGTCAGCTATGGAGAGGCCAAGCTCCGGCAGAGTCTTAGCGAAAAGGATGTCCAGGCAGCTTCCCCCATCAATGAAAGTTCTCTTCAACCGTACCTTTTGAACAATGGGAGCCAGAATGAGCGGGTATCTACCAGCTTTTGGAAGTACTTCAGGATGATCCGCCTCGCTGAACGTGATCGGCACCTCGGACCACCGTAGATATTCAGGGGTAGCGGGAGCGATGGCGTTGACCTCTCCGAGGGCCGGCTTCGCTTTCACTTCGACTTGTACGCCTCGGGGCCTCCATGGATGAAGTTCACCTCCCTCGCCGGCTCCTGGAAGCCTTCTTCATCTTCATTATCGTCACGCTCTTTATCCTTGCCTTTGTCTCCTCTCTCGGTTCCGGTGTCCGGACCGGGTGCTACCTTTAAAGCGAATTGAGCGAACGACCTTAACAGGAAGCACTCTTTAGCTTTATGATTCCCATTATGAATCATGCAAGGACCCTCCGAAGCGTTTCGAACGAAGGTCGTTCTCTTGGACCTCTCTTAGGATGTGCCGGCCGATCTCCTCCATGAGACCGGTCGACGACTGCAACAAGGTGATCAGCCTTGCGCTTGTTGTTGTTCTTGGATCCGGACTGGTTGCCTTGGTCATGCTTCGGCTCCTTCCCTTTGTTCCCGCGCAAATTGACCACGTTCGATTCTCCAGCAAGCATAATCATCTCGCTATCTTGAAGCACTCCGACGCCGTCATGGTAAGGTTGCGATTGTGCCTTCCAATCTTGTGAACTAATGCTTCACTCCGGACGCCGACTTGAAACGCCGCAATTATCTGCTGATCGGGAACATTGGGGATTAAGGCCTTCTTGTTGCGTAAACGCTCGATGAACTCCGTGAGGGTCTCGTCGGGCTTCGCTCAGCCTGTTGAGGTCGAAGTAGTTCCCCGGCTTCTCACAAGTCGCCTAAAAATTCTCCACGAACTTTTTGGTGAGATCGCCCAAAGAAGAGATAGATCTCTTGGGTAAGGACTGCAACCACAAGCGTCCAGCCTGCTCCATGCACATGGGGAGGTAGTTAGCTAGCACAAAAGTATCCCCTCCTGCCGACCGGATGGCAGCAGTATACATGCGAAGCCACTCGGCAGGAGGCGCTTTGCCATCGTATTTGTCGATGGCCCCGGGCTTAAATCCCCGGGGTATTTGCAGATGCGTAGATCCCGCGTGAAGGCAGGAATTACGGAGTACTCATCGTCTTCTTGACCGGTCCGGACCGGTGAAGGGGACCGCCGACGAGGGTAATGTCGGTAGTTACGATCCCTGTCATCATCCGAGTAGTCATAGTAGCGATCGTCTTGATATCTATTTCTCGAACCATCTTGACGATCATTGTTCACTTGTTCCACAGGCTGCGTAGGAGGGGAGGAAGCGGAGGCGGAGGCGGATGCGCCGCTTGACGATCATTATCAATCCGTCGGGGCTCCCCATCTATATTCCCTGTCATCTCGTCCCCGTCGATCTCTCGCTATCACGCCGATCATCTCTTCTTGACCGGTCGGCACGGTGAGCGTGTCGACCGCCATGTCCTCGATGGTCATTACGCGGAGGGTTTCCGCCTGGGGCGGCGCCGACGCAGCTGGCCCGTGCTCGGGCGAATTTGTTACGCGTGGGCGAGGTGGGGTGAGATCCCGCGGACGATCATCAACATGACCGGTCCGTCGTCGCTCATCTTCTTCTTGTCTCCTGCGCTCCTCTACCCTTTCTGCATGACGGTCGATAAGCACATTACGAGCATCACGATTGCCATTAAGCGGTACGCGTAGATCATGATATGGAGCTCGTTCGTGCTCGTCCGCAATCGGAGTTTGTCTAGGCTCAAGTCTTCCTTCGGAAGAAGCTCCTTCGAGACCGGGCTCTCGCGGGCCGCTCCGAGTGAGAACGCGAACGATCGGAGGATTCAGCTCTGTCATGGACGAGCTGATTTGTTTATAACGCAGCCGCATCTACCAAGCTCAGCACGCGTTGAAGCCCGGTGTTGAGTGAAACACCTCCTCCGGTATTGTCTCAAGAATCTGTTTTATCCCCACGATGTTGTGAACCGACGACGTGAAAACCCGTGCGCCATTCAATTCTCCCACTGCGGCATCCGCATCGGCCGTTGTAACCTAGCGATGTTTCATCCGGGTCTCCGGACCGCTCCGGCAGCGGCCCGATAGCGAGCGCGGTAGTAGCTGGAATGATTCCTCCGTCTTGACTGGTGCCGGTGACGTTTGCACGAGGATCCGAAGGCCGCGGGGGTAGATCTCTCGCGTCTGCCCCGTCCGCTTCACGCCGACGGCGGTTGGCTCCGTCTCCGGCCATCCTAGCTTCTTCGACAGCGGCTTCCTCGGGTGTAAGTTCTTGAAGAACTGGACCCGCCATGAATACTTGGAAGAAGGCTGGAGAACCTCCCTCGAAGTCGCTATCAAGCTCGACAAGCTGCTCGTTGTCACGGCACGGTACCGGTCCGACGCGTAAGCGGTTCGATGATTCGCGCTAAAGCTGCGTCGATCCCGCTGGATTTCACATATGCGATCTCATCCGCGTCGGGGATCGCGCTTCGAAGCTGCGGCCCGATCACGAATCGGATTCATCAAACGTAGCTTTCCGGCGGAATCGGCTCCGAAGTCGAGGGACCCGAAGCGGATTTTGAAGCCGGGTGCGAACTCGATGTCGAACGAAGAGGCCATCGAACTCGCCGGGAACTCGCCGGGACCCCTACTTGGCGCGCCAAATGTCGAGTATTAAACTCGGCACTAGAACTACCCGGTCCCTTACGAGCGTGGAATTCGATGGTGCAACACACGGAACACACAAGAACACGCGATTTTAGACAGGTTCGGGCCTCTCGATGGAGAGTAATACCCTACGTCCTGTGTGTTATGTATTGCTTTTAGCAGATTGCTAATTGCCAAATCTTAGAGCCTTTTCGAGGGGTCCCTGCTCCGCCTTATATATCCGGGGAGCTAGGGTTACATGCGAAGTCCTAGTCGATTACACGGATTTACATATACAGGAACTCTATCTCTAGCTTTCCTTATCAATTCGGAGTCATACTCGGTCGGTCTTGTACTTTCCTTGGGGATTAATCCAATCTTGTTGTCCGCCTCTGTTTCCATACCGGTCTTATGGAACCTTCCGGAATCCTATACTAGTCGGACACCATTACGTGGGCCTACCCGACCGGTCTTATGTCTTTAATATGCCACCATATCCTTGACGAATCATTCTTCCGATCAATGTATACCCGTAAGGTAAGTCTACGACATTGTTCATTTTGAGGATCTTGTGGAGGATCTTGATCTTGACTTGGAGAAGATGAATCACCTTGCACTTGAGTTGGATCTTGTGGTCTTATTTCACCAATTGCCATGTTCCTTATTGCTTCACAAGGAGCTTCATCACCTACATCACTTGGATTAACTTGCTCTACTTGAGAGCCATTAGATTCATCAAATGTTACATCACGCGTGATTTCAACAATGCCGGTGGCTTTGTTGAAAACTCGGTATGCATACACATTTGACCCGTACCCAAGTAAGAAACCTTCATTGGTCTTTGGAGCAAACTTGGAAGACCTTGGCTTCTTGTTAAGAATAAAGCACTTGCTCCCAAAGACACGAAAATACGACACGTTAGGAACTTTACCGGTAAGAAGCTCATAAGGTGTCTTTTTCAATATCTTGTGTAGATACAACCGATTGGTTGCATGGCAAGCGGTGTTTATGGCTTCGGCCCAAAAGGTGTCGGGAGTTTTGTATTCATCAAGCATGGTTCTTGCCATCTCAATGAGTGTACGGTTCTTTCTCTCGGCTACACCATTTTGTTGTGGAGTGTATGGTGCCGAGAACTCATGCTTGATACCTTCTTCATCTAGGTACTCCTCGACTTGTGTGTTCTTGAACTCGGTGCCGTTGTCACTTCTAATATTCTTGATCTTCACATCATATTCATTTTGTGCTCTTCTCAAGAAGCTCTTTAGAACACCTTGTGTCTCACTTTTATCCTTCAAAAAGAATACCCAAGTGAAACGGGAATAATCATCAACAATGACAAGGCCATACTTGTTACCGCCAATGCTTAGGTATGTGACCGGTCCGAAGAGGTCCATGTGAAGCATCTCCAATGGTCTTGTCGTCGTCATCATCGTCTTGGATGGATGGTTGGCTCCAACTTGCTTTCCGGCTTGACATGCGCTACACACTTTGTCCTTCTCAAAAGCAACATCCTTTAGTCCAACGACGTGGCCACCCTTTAAAAGCTTGTGAAGATTCCTCATCCCAACATGAGCTAGTCGGCGATGCCATAACCAACCCAAAGTGGTTTTTGCTATCAAACAACCACTTAGATTTGGACCCTCTTTGTTGGTGAAATCAACAAGATAGATCTTATCCTCCAAGTACCCTTTGAATGCAATTGAGGAATCCGCTTTTCTAAAGACGGTCACGCCTTCATCGGTAAAGAGACAATTAAAGCCCATTCCACAAAGTTGTGATATGGACATTAAGTTGTACCCTAAACCTTTCACAAGGAACACATTACTAATTGAAAGGTCATGGGTGATTTGAATTCCACCACGACCGATTACCTTTCCTTGTTGATCATTTCCAAAAGATGTACTCCCACTTGGTAGATTGTCTTTGTCAAGCGTGGAGAACATCTTCTTCTCCCGGTCATATGATTTGAGCACCCGGTGTCGAGCACCCATATTGAACCGCCCGAAGAGTATCCCTACACACAATTAAGCACAAGATTTAGGCACCCAAACTTGCTTGGGTCCCTTAACTTTAGAAACAACACTTTTGGGCACCCACACACAAGGATTCCATCTTGCATTGTCCGGCCCAACAAATCTTGCAACTACTCTCCCATGAGCACCATGGGTTAGCTCATATGTTGCATGATCATACACATAGAAGGATACGGGTGAGCTCTTCTTTTTGATCTCTTGTGTTGTCTCGGACTTCTTCATGTGCTTGACTTGAGCAACTTGCTTTTGTTGATTCATGTTGTTGCTCTTGTTGTTGTATTTCTTCTTGGGTTGAACCCAAGGTAGTCGTCCACTACCACCACTATTTACATTAGCCACATCATTATAGTTGAAGTTGTACCTCGTGTCCAACTTCCCACCACTTGTGCCATCCTTGGCCATAGGATTTAACTCCCCACCGGTGTCTCCTTTCTTGGTAGGATCATTGTCCAACTCGCCATGTTCCCCGACATCTTTTCTTCTCAAGCGGTTAAGCCCTGCTCCGATACCAATTGAAAGTTGCCTAGAGGGGGGGGTGAATAGGCAATCTAAATAAAAACTTAAAAATCACAACACTTAAAACAAAACGGTTAAATACGCCACCGACGGAACTTCCGTTAGGGTAAGATAAGGAAAGCCTAGGGATTGACACAATAAAGGGAATCTCACGATTCCACTTGAATGGAAACCTTCCTTCTTGCCTTGAGAGTGTTGTACCTGCAGGAATTCAATAGACACACAACGCACAAGTAGATCGGGTGATAACACACCCGAGAGGAGAACAAACAAGCACACAACAAAAAACGAACAAGAGAGGCACGGAGATTTTTCACCGAAGTTCGGACCCCTCACAAAGAGGTTCCTACGTCTCCGTTGAGGAGCTCACAAAGAGCCTGGTTTCTTTCAACCCTAATCCTCCCAAGTGACCACAAAGGTCAAACTCGGTTTTCTTCTTCTTCCTTCGATTCATTTCCTTTCGGAGGCGAATCACAACCTTTACAAACTTCCCAAGGCTCACCACAAGCTTGGGAGCTCTAGGGTGACACCTAGCCAATCTAGGAGAACGAATCTCCAAGAGTCACAAGTGAAAACGAGATTAGTTGCTAGGGAAAGATGTGCTCTAGGTTGGGTTGATGCTATCAAGCTTGGAATCAAGATGGGAGCTCTCTCAAATGGTCTTGGATCTCAAAAGGAATGGAAGGGAGTGAAAGAGAGAGCTTGAGCAAGATCCGTGAGTTCAAAAAGCACCAAGCAACTTTGCTCACGGGGTAGGTCAAAGCTATATATAGTGTGGGCTCTCAAAGAGCCGTTGCTAGGTCAATTATTGGCTTTGATGGAACTTCCGTGGGTAACGGAACTTCCGTCACCCCATTAGGTCAAAGGCGAAAGGAGCCGGGACGGAACTTCCGTCGTAGTTGGGACTTCCGTTCCAAACTCTCTGGAACCGACGGAACTTCGTCGGGTGAAGTTTTGAACTGGAGAAACACCAGGACGGAACTTCCGTCCGATCCGGCACTTCCGTGCCAAACTTTCTGGAACCGACGGAACTTCCGTCGGAGGACGGAACTTCCATCCTAGATGGTGAAAGGTGGAAATAGGTTGGCTTTTTGATCTTTGGATTTTGGTGTTTTGGTTCCAAGTTGTTGGAAGATAGCTAGAGCACATTCTTCCCTGCACGTAAGATCGTTTCACCCCTCTTTATAGTTTGGCACACCTATACTCAAAAAGCTACAAATCTAAACTTGAGGTCTTTGCTTTTGAGTACTTTGATCACTTTTTAATTGAGGGGTTTACTTTCTCACATTGTGGGTACGATCAATTTGATGTCCTGCACAATTACTCAATAACACATTAGAGTTTTTAATTCTTTGTCATTTATCACCAAAACCCACTAAGGGGCCTAGTGCATCTTCAAATATATCTCGTAGGATCAACTTTTGTGAGCTACAAATAAAGTGACCAACTAGATACGTAAATTATTTTAACGAAAAAAATATAAATTTCCTCCTTTACCTAACCTAGCTCTCCATCTATCATGAGAAACCTAGATATATAATTTTCCTCTATGGAGAAGCCTAGAGATACAACTTTTCTCCATGTAAAAGACTCAAGATACAAATAGATGCATAAAAACCAACCATTGCTCTACAAATCTAGAGATTTGTGACAAATAGGCATAAAATTCAAAGTAAATTACAAAGCCAAAATTCTACTAGATTCCAACATGATAGGTACAAATAATACATGGGATAGATTCCCATTACCCTAGGGAACAAATCTATCAAGAAAAACGAACTCAAAACCTCCCCCCCCCCTTGTTTTTCGATTTTTGCCCGAATTTTCGGGCCGTCAACAGTGGAGAAGCTCATTGTGCTGTCCGAACCCGACTATTTATACCCGGAAATTTGTACTCAACCGCCCCTAAAAATCCTTTAGTAACGGAGGGTAGTTGTAGGCATGCAGTGAGTACCGCTTGGACAATGTCAACCGCCGGTATAAGGCCTCTATAGCGGCGGTTGGCTTTGCCGAGTGGCCGGCCCAAGCATCGTAGCGGCGGGCCGCTTGGGCCGTGCGGCTAGGCCGATTTCGGCACCGCCGCTACAGATGGGGTTTTGCTGTAGTGAATCCAACCTGCCCAGCACGAATTAAACCCAACATTGCCCAAGCGGTACTCACTCGCATGCGTACAACTACCCTCCCGATACACCTGTGTATTAGAGAGTTAGTCGGATAACAAAAAATTAAATACTAGGTTGATGGATATCATGGAAAATTGAGTGGAAAGTAATTTAAGTAAGGAAGCTAAAAATTCATTCCGTTTGCTTAATCGAGAGTCACAAATACTAAAGTGTAAGAGCATCTCCAAGAGAGGCCCAAAAACTCTCCCTAAATCATATAATAGGGGATTTAGTCTAAAAACTCATCTCCAACAGTCTCCTAAAACCACCCCTACATTTAGTTCCCCCTAAAATCTCCTCACTTGTAGCTACAAACAGGGGGAAAATCGGGCCCCCAATCCTTCTATTTGCAAGAGAATTAATGTTGTTGTGGCCTCCAAATGCTGATGTGGCCCAATCAAAAGTATTCTTGACCATTTTTTAGGGGTAACTGTTGGAGGAGGGAAGAAAAATTACCCCTAACAATTTTTTGGGTGCTAACAAAAACATGTTTTAGGGGTCAATTTTTCGGAGAGCTTTGGAGATGCTCTAAGCTTTACATTCCAATGTTTTAAGTGAATGATGACTATCCATTTATGAGAACGATGATTTAGACTATTTCTCTGTCCCCTATGACTATTATGACCTTTATTTTATTGAAAATATATTTCCTTTTTCTTTTACTTATGTTTCTATACATTTCCTTATGCTCCTCTTTCTTGTGCCATTGTCTTGGGAGTAAAAGGTTTTGTTGTTGTTGTTGTTGTTGTTTCCTGTTAGTTGTGATAATAAGAGCATCTCCAACAGCTCATGCAAACAAATCAGTTCGTTAAATATAGAATACTTGAGATAAAAAAACGCAACCCAACAGCTTCTGTATCTTCCTACCCCGATAATCACGATCGCAATCCCATCGCCCTCCTTCGCCAATTTTGTTGACCTCGCACCGCTTGCAATCAGCCTTCTGACGCAATTTTTCCGGCTCCCGCGCCCTATTTCCGTTCCCGGCCTCGCCCTCCTCCAACGCGTGCTATTTTCGTAGCTGCGAACCTTGCCTCCTCCCGTCATAGTCCCCAAGCAGCAAAGATCCGCCACCGTTGGAATCACCATGTTCAGGCTGCCGCGTCCACGTGCGGATGGTCCTCTGTCCTCTCTCATGCCTCCGTTTGCACAAGGATGGGTAAATCCAGAGGCTGGTCGTCGGGAGGAAGATTTGAATCACGTCGGTGTGGGAGTGGTGCACCATCGAATGTTTCCTCCTGCAAGCTTGGATGGCCGGATGCCTCCCGATCTATTCCCAGTATTTGAAGACAACATGGATGAGTGCTTATGTGATTTGTTCGATCCACATGTGAATTTGGTCCGCTCGACGAATCTAGGTTCTGTTCAATTGAGTCTTGATCTTGGTCCAGGTTCTGTTAGATTTTGTAGATAAATTAGCCAAGGTGAGTTATCCAACATAGAGATGTCCTCATAGAGACGATGTACTGACCAAAATGAATAGCCTCATGTTTATTTGACCAACATGAATTAGCCAGCATCGTGGAGAAATCAGCCTGCATAGAGATGTTCCCGTTTCATTTTACTTTCATGCTAACAGGAATAAGACGATGCACTTATTTTCATACTATTTAATTGAATATTAGTTCTTCTTCTTTAATTCAATCATGCTTCTACCTGCGTGTGGAAGGCTACACAGCTTTGGGCTATCCAATGCTATCTAAGAAATCAACTACCAGATCGAAATACCTTCAACAGGCTAGCTTCCAGGCAAACAATGCAGAAGCAAGCCAAAGTATGCAGACTGATTATGTAGAGGTGAATAGGAGCAGGAAAGAAAAGGGACCAATCGATATGGCACATTTGAATATAAAGAATAAACAGTTTTAACTATTCTGTTGGATTACTCAATGTTTTTACATGATCTTTCCTTTTACCTGATAGCTAAAATCTCGATTTATCTAATATTTTTTAGCTCTTCTCTTGGAGATGCTCTAAGAACCTCGTACACATTTTGTTTATACTCCAAATTCTGCAATTATTTTTTTCTTATGAGAAATTCGCTGAAATGTTTTGGAACCTCTTATCAGAGATACTATACATCATAATAATTTTGAGAGGGAAAAATTCTATATCCAAGTACTATAAAGTAACTAATGAAATATTATATTATTTATGGAAAATGTTATTCACCTCTCTTTCACATGAAAGATAGCTCTCACTCCAGCCACCTGTACCGAGTTGTGTTGATAGCAAAAAGTTGCATGCTTTCCTAATGCAAATGCTGTTCTCATAAGTTCTCCCTGCAGCAACTAAACCTTTTATTGCGAAGAATGTCCCATAGATGAAACAGATGCCCCATGTTCCATACCTTTTATAGATAATAATAGTGTCATCATTAAGTATGGAAAAATGATGATATTTATACATAATATATTATATATTTGTACAAACCATGAACCATCCTCCTTCTGATTATTCTCAATATATATGGCTGCTTTGTTTATACATTCCTGTATTTCTTCAGTTCGGTACCCTGGATAGATCTCTCCAAAGAGTATCAAAGCTTGCATGACTGAGGAAGTACATTCAACTGATCTGTTGATGTATAAAAATGCATGACAGGGTTTATAAAAATAGAACAAAGTAGGGAGTTAAATTTCAATTGAGAACAATAGTAGAAGATCTCTCACGGATAATCAGCAACAATATTTCGGAAGCTCTCCAAAGGATTTAGTATCTAGATTGTCAAGTAAAACATTGTTCAGTCTATATGGAGTTATCAGGGGAAAAAATAACTAATGTCTAATTAAGTAATAAAATATCAACTACAACATAATCAGATAATAATTTTTAAAAATAAACTAATGTTTTCTTTTATTATTATTTGTAATTAACTTGTATGAATACCAACTCCTTGCAAAAGTGATGGTGAATTATGGGAGAACATGATTTCTAAGAGTATCTTTAATTTGTTGTACCCTTTAAACTATCCATTACTAGTAATTATATGAAATTAATTTCCATGCAAACATTTTTACGATATGTGAGACACCAATGTAAATATGTTACCAATTTATTTGAAAAAAATTGTAGTGACCAGAGTTATATGATGTTTTCCACCTTAATTTTTTTTGCTTGAATGCCTCTCTAAAATTTTGTAAGATTGCAACTTTATTCTTTGTTGGTGGAGTTCGTTTAGTAACTGAGTCTAGGAGGATGTCATTTCAATCTCAAATGTTTAGAACCAAACATGTATAACATAACAAAATGGCCAAATTGTTGCAAGATTATCTAAAGTTGTATTTAACCATTTTAGTGGCAGGTTGGTTTGTTGCACAAGGGAAAAGTTAGGGATGACTCTCAATATTTATACGATTGAAAGATGACAGCTAGGCGCTTTGTTTTTTATTGGTGGGTTAATATACTCATATCTGATCAATTTGAGCTAGCTCATTAAGGTTTAACTCCACAGAAATGATCTGATCCACAAGAGGTACAAAAATCTCGTTGCAACATCATTGTCCGCATTCTACTGAAGGTGTGTTTGTGCATTACCGACCTGTTTGTTGTTGCTTATATCACGGGATGGTTGGAAATGATTTTAAATTCCCACTGATTACAGCTTAACAAAAGGACACTCACCTCTAGCCAAGAATAAGTTCTTTGGCACTCAAATGTAGAAAATGAACCATCTTTGTTCTACAAATAATAAATTAATTTATTATAAATTAAATGAACTTTGCATTGAAGTAATCTGAGAAAAAATGCGACAAAAAACTGTATCATCTTTGTTCTACAAACAACCACTCTAAATATAAAAGTTACAGAATCTCACAAAGAAATAAACTATATAACATTATATCAAAATACTGGCGAAACTAAGCATATATGTGGAATAAATGCAATATAAATTTGTAATAACTGTGAATTTCTTATATTTTTCATTTTCAAAGTCCTGTTGTTTTCACCTATTATGAATTTTCCAGTTCCTAACTGCTATTAATAAACAATTTACCCAACCAAATTACAAAAAAAATCTACTATGAGTTATATTAAATGTTCTTTTGCATGAAACAAATTGTGATGCTTCTAGCTTTGTGTCATATTATTAACATTTATTTTTTCTTGGTTATCTGAACAATATTTTATTAACAAGCTCACAACACCTTAGAATCCTCATGGCTTAAATGCTACATTATTTGGGGCTACAACATAAAAAAAGTGATGTATAGCATTATTTCAGATATTCGCATAAAAATTTATGTTGTCTGTCTAATAACGCTAATTTATAAAGTGTAACCTTATATAAAGGTTTTACATATCCTAGGAATAAGTTTGAAGCCTTGGCTTTCAAAGTTGACCAGTGTCACAATTGATCATTGAAAAACATAGTGAAGAAATTAAGTACATTAGACATAGTTGACAGTATAAAAATTAATTATATAAAATCACACCATGAAGGTAAGAAGGCAATCGACGGCATCAAGCAGCCATTGTTTTTCTTCTAGATTTTGGTCATCATTAGGGGTAGTCCTTGATAGCAACAGTATGGCCTAAAAGTAAAAAAGAAATTAAATTAGTGTAGCCAAGAAATAATTATCAAATAAATTAATAATATTTACTTTCTACGCTTGTGTTCTGCTATGTATATGGAAAGTTGGCTCAACTCATTTGTATTTGGACTGAATATATTAGCTAATATTCTTGTTCTGACCTTAAGTACTTCTGCAGAAGTGTCAGTTGAAACCCAGCCATTATCTACCGTTGAAAGTGCACCTTTCGATCTATCACGAAACCAGTAACTTTGATCTCCTTTCGATCTATCACGAAACCAGTAACTTTGATCTCCAGGAGGATTTCTCGTTATCTGATTGTTAGTAAATTGAAATCAAACTTGTTCCATGTCCAGAATTAGTTGAAGAGGATTTTCAAATTTTTGAACAGAAAATTAAAAACAACTGACTTGTGCATTCTTTATATATTGGAGGGCTCTCTCCATGGTTGGACGATATTCATCAATAAGATCTGTTGACAAGAAGGCCTGAACTATAAGTGCTATCTCCCAATTTTGTGTACCACTGTATATCTGCAATCAGTCTCAAGAAAAAAAGATTACCTCGGTTTATCACTTTACAACAATGATCTGCACGTTTCTCTTGAAAACAAAGAAAAAAGAGTGTACCTTTGTTTTCATGCCATCTTCAGCAATCCATAAATAATCATGTATCCTTGGAACATGACGTTTGACTACATCTGAATTTGGATTCTCTACCCAACAACAAATCATGTTCAGTGCCTGACAAACAATAAGCATTTTGAACAGTTAGTTCCAAAGGAGTTTTCACTAGAATAGTATGTCTTACGGGTGTCAGGAAAATAGATGGATACACACAAAATCTAATCTAATTGCAATAATGAAAATCATGTTTTGCTCTCTCTCTCCACATCTCTCGTGCTGGCATTTTTAGGTGCCCTCTCCCCCTTACACACGTTTCAATGCATGGCAAGGCTGCTGTGTTGATGGAGGGAGAATAAAAGTGGTGCTCAGACACGGATGAAGCTAGCCACGGCTGGCAGCCAACAACCCATGATGCGAACTGACTTAAGAAGATGATGTGCTCGATCCTGGTGGTAGCCACGATTGATGAAAATAGCATGCTCGAACTGCACTATAACAAAAGTAAACTATAGTTGCGGCAGCCAAGAAACAATAGAGACGGTAAAAAAATGGACCGTGGCTACAGATAGAGACTCATCTGCAACCGTGGCTACAGATGAGTCTCTATCTGTAGCCACGGTCCACCTCCAAAAGCCCATTTTCACAGCCCACCCACTATAAAAATAAAAACTCTAACCCTGTTCCTCTCTCCACTCCTCTCTCCCTCTCTCCACTCTAGCCGGCAGCCGCCACACTCCACCCCACGCCTCTCTCTCTCTCTCTCTCTCTCTGCTGCAAGTACTGCACACCGGAGGCACAATCTCGTCGCCACCCCTCCCCAACACGCCCTATCTGCTCCTCCTCACCGTGCGCCGCCCGACTTCCCTTCCTCCCCAACGCGCAACAACCCGGAGCGGTGGCGCCAGCCACCATGGGTGGCCGAATCCGGCGACGATCGGATCCGACGATGCCACGGAGGGCGGCCGGATTGGGCTCGGGCGTTGGCGCGGCAGATCTAGGCGTGGGGGAGCGAGCTTGGGCCCGGGTGGCAGCCGCGGATCCAAGTGCGACACTGAGTAGCTCGGGCCCGGACAACGACGCAACGACCTCCGAGGCCGGCGGCGCAGGCCAACTCCGGCCTCCTTCGAGCGCGGCGACCCTCTCCCTCGGCCACGGCGGCGCCCCCTCCCTCCGACCTTCCTCCGGTTCATGCGACGGCGACGCAGGTCCGGGGCAGCTGGATCTGGCCACCCCCGTTCTCCGGCGGGCGGCGCGGGTTGGAGGCGGCCGGATCCGGCCACCCCCGTTCTAGGGCGGGCGGCGCGGGTCGGGGCGGCCGGATCTGGCCGCCCTCCCCCCTTCTCCGACGGGCGGCGCGGGTCCCGGGTGGCGGCTCCGACGGGTGGCGCGTGTAGGGGGCGGCGGTGGTCGGCAGCGAGCGACATGTGGGCCTACGTGGGTCTCTATTTTTTTTGGTTTTTAGTTACCACATTAGCCACGGTTGGTCCGTGTGGCGTGGCTGTAGTGTTTTATCTATAGCTACGGGGTCGTACCCGCGGCTACGGGCCCCTTTCAACCGTGGCTATAGGCTATGTTTGTTATAGTGCTGGAAGGTGGCCATGCCGCCGCCTCGGACTCGGGAGGGGAGATAGGGCTTCATAATTATACTCAGTCATGACTAAAGGCACAATTTAGCCTTGGCTTTTGCATTTTGTCATAAAAGCCTTACGTGTTTGGTTCCTTCTGCTTTGAGAGACACATGCTTCTTTCATCTATTTCTCCTTGTTCTTTTTTGAAATCTACTTGCGAGTTGTTTTCCCAAGAAAAAAACAATCCTAATCTAAAACACTTCTAGGACAGAAGAAAAGGAACATGTTGCTTTTCGCTGTTTGTCACCTGAACTATTTCACACATTAATTATAATATTTGGTTTAGTATTTTTTACAAGAGACCCAATGGTTCAAGTAGAAAAGATAAAAATAAGTGAAGGTTCATAAGTCACATGTAACAATAGTTGATGAGTAAGGTTTTTCTTACTATCCTTAGTGTGTACCAAGAAGGGCCCACCAATTATAACTTGAATGGTGTGTATACCAAAAATATACTCCCTCGGTTGAAAATTATAAGACGCTTTTGACTTTTAGAAATTGCGTTTGACCACATGTCTTATTCAAAAATTTTGTGCAAATATAAAAACAAATAGGTCATTTTCAAAATAACTTTAGTGATGAAACACACTACAATTAAATAAACAATATTTACACAAATTTTTTGAATAAGACGAACGGTCAAACGTGATGTCCGAATGTCAAAAGCGTCTTCTAATTTGGAATAGAGGGAGTAGTATAAGTGTGCCATAATTTGGTACCAGTCAATAGTATATAGTAGTGGTATTAACTAAGTTGATCAAGATTCATGATTCAGTGAGATGTAAACAAGATAAAATAAAATCTATTTCATCACTCTAAGTAACTAGTCATGAGAGTATTAACAGGACATAGACCAACATATTGGGTGGTTTCATCTTCATAGTGGATATGCTTCATGACATGCCTCAAAACTCTCTCTCTTATTTTGTTAATCGGCCAACTGTTCAACAATGGCTCCACAAAGTTTTTCAAACAAGTTGAAGCAGCTTTATATATTGTAGAAGGTCGATAACACATGTCTTCCTAACAAAAACAATATACAACTGAATCAACACCACCGATTTTGTCACTTCTAAGTGAAGTCTTCAGCAATAAACTTGGTTTGTGAGAGGAAGCTATGATGATGGTTGCTAATAAGTAATTTCTTAAACCAAAAGACTTGTGGTCTTTTTTAATATGAAAATACCAACATTTAATATGTCTCATCCTTTCGGTTCATCATCGTTCTACTTCCCAAATAGCCAAGTGAATGTTCATAATAAACAATTCAAAAACATAGAGATGTTGGACGAGGGAATCTAAAGCACCATGCAAGTATCGCAAGAAGTATTTTCATACATCCTAAGTGAAACAGCATGGAGACAAATTTGGTGACTCGTATTTTTCTCTCTGCCCTTTGCCTGAGGCAAGAAATTTTCTTTGGGACTGGTATACTTGTAAATGATCCTCACTTAGCGTGCATGCAATTTCATGACATTCACATTCAAATTCATGTTCAAAAACGAATGCGGCATTTTATGCTTTTCTCTTTGATGAGGGATGCATAGATGACATATTGTATATCGACAGAGATAATGGGTTGGCAGTGACAAACCTTGGCACAAGTATTACGAGCCTTACTCCAATCTATCTCATCATATGGCAAATTGTAGAGTTCACCACGTAATGCTAAAATAGTTGGTCTAATTGGACCAATAAATCTCTTTGCATAAAGAAAAGCTATCGACATGTAAGTAATCCCAGTGAAGCACCAGAATCGCCCTGAACAAGTGAAAGCTCAATTCAGATCTAAATTTCATAAAAAAAAAAATCTTGTAATTAATAATTCACATTGCACGCATAGTTATATGGTATGTGTATATGAACATTTCATATGTTCCTTGTCATGCTATTCTTCACATAAAATCAATTTTTGACCACTACTTTTACTTAGCATCTGCATGAGAGTGTTTTAATATAAAATATCCTAGCATCTGCATGAGTGAGAGTGTTTTAATACTCCCTCCGTCCCATATTACTTGTCATCCTACACATCCAGTTTTTCTAATTTACTTGTCATCCTGGTATCACAATGCAGCTTTCTCTCTTTCCAATACACCACTATCTCTATTTCTTTCCTCCTCATTTCCTGTACACCTACCTTTTTCATTTCTCCTATATTCATGTGCCCAGAGTTAGGATGACAAGTAAATTGGAATAGAGGGAGTACAAAATATCTTAGTCTTCGTGAATGTGTTCTAATATAAAATATGATGAAATATTTTCTACTATTACTGTCATATGGAAAATATTAATTAATACATTTTGAATATGCATGTAGTATCAATCTGAAACTTATCATTGAACAATTCTCTATTTTCATTATGCATTCATAATTGACTACTTGTTGTATTGTTTATCAAAATGATGTCATTCCTTTTTTGTCTCATTTGCAATTGCTCTACTACTTTTAGTGCTGAGAGTTGAATGCATGAGCTCTAAACAAATAAAGGGTCCACTTTTGACTTATAGAAGCACTGCCTTTTTGCTCCCGATTATTTTCAATGATAAATTATGAAGTTGTACGCGTCTAGTGGCATACTCCCTCCGTCTAGAAATGTAAGTATTTGTTGATTTTCAAACATCACATTTGACCACTTGTCTTATTCAAAATATTTTTGAAAATATGAAAATAAATAATAATTTCACAAACTTTTTGAAATATATCTAATAATAAAACAAAATATAATTAAAGAAATAATGATATCACAAACTTTTTTAATAAGACGAGTAGTCAAACATGACGATACATTTCTGGACAGAGGGAGTAGTACACTAGACATTTAGAAGGACCAGAAAAAACATGTACCTGGATGAATTGGTAGAAAGCGTGGGAGCAACCATAATTCGGGGATCACTGGATCGTTTCCAGACCAATCATATAAACCAATAACCTTGAGTTAAGCAAAATGAGTATGTACCTTGCATTAGTTGAATTCAATTGTCCAACATAAATTCGTTAGCAACTTGTACAAAAATGCTATAAGATTAAGATATGAAGAAATAATGGACTGTGAGGACCAAACGGAAGAGAAGCAGAAAGGTGCATAATACATCTAACATGACTGGCAGGTGGGGAATGTTTTGGTATTTGCAGAACTTGTTTGGTATTATTACTGCTTATAGCTAGCAAAAAGAATATGTTAAGTACGGAAACTTTCTCCCCCGTCTCAGTTTACCTATCATTCTAGGGGTGCTGGTGTCTAGATTAATATAATGTTCAATTTTTTTGCCCATTGCGGTGCTGCAGTTGCTGTGCCATGGGATAAGATCCAAGCTCTCCCTTGTGTTAGCCCATCATTCTCATTATTTTGCACCTCTCCCAGTAGCCTCAAGGTGACGTAGTTTTAGCACGAGCCAAACATGGCGCTCTCATCTAAAATATTGAAACCCCACCCGCCATCCTTGTTCTACAGGCAAAAAAAAAAGGGACATGATGCATGATTGCATGGCCATAAAGAAAATACATGCTTAAATAAGCAATAATCCTTGTATTTTTTTCATTTTTCTCTGAACTATAATAATGGTATGTTCTAGCAACCATGTGTCATGCCTGATGGTTGTAAATATGACGGCATATCTCGCTCTTGTGATGTGTTGATAGGACATCATCAATTGATCCAGTAATATGTAGAGCAAAAATCTGCATGTTGAAAAAAAAGTGAGTTCGTTCGTCTCATGAATTCTTAATTACGTAGCACTAGGGGCATGTTGACGAAAAATACAAGTGAAGCGCTGAGATGCAGGGATGATGACGTACCCAGAAAGGCAGAAGGTACATAATCCCACTGAAATCACCAGTCCAGTGGCCATCATCAGCTTGCAGTGCAGACATCCAGCTCAGTGCTCGTCTCAACGACGCCAGTAGAACCTCTTCCGTTAACTCTGTTTCATCTTCCAGCTTCAAGGCTGTTGGCAACTTGGCATGGCTGCGTGAAGATGTTTTTGACCTGTACACTGCGTAGATATTGACATACTCGTTTTATATTTTCATGAATTAAGGTAGATACGTGACAATTATTTTATCAAGCAGGTTAAAAGGCATTTTTTGTTTTTTTAAAAACTAGTCAACCCATCCACACATTTGCCCAATTAATCTTGATATATTGTTTAAAAAATTAACTAATATATACAATCTTCTTTGAATCTATACTTCTACTTGTACCAATAAAAATGTTAAATAATTCGACTAAAATCTCAATTCAGTATAAAGGATGATTGCCTTTCTTATCTTAACCAAGGCTACAAATTGTGAGAGTTTACACATACTTATTTCTACTATTATTTTATAGAATTATGTTCATATCTATCTCCACAACTCAGATCATTTCTTTTTTTTATCTTGCCATCAACATTATTATTATGCATTTTAGAAACTTCTGATGCTTATTGGAATACATTACAATCATTTGTCTTACTTACAAAGATTATTAATAAAAGTTTCCTTTCTTATCACTAATTTTATTAATTCTAGATTATTAGCAGTATGATTTTACAATATTAGTCGACTTAGATTACTAATATTAGCAATATTATTGTACAAAACCCAACCACTAATAATTTTAACTAAAGCAAATTTTCACAAATAATATTTATGCACAGAAGTGTTTATGAGCCACTATGAGACTAATCTCAATGGGCTAGGATGTTACTGACATCTCCGCTCAAAGGACTTGACATCCTTGTCATCACTAACACAACACACCCACCGCTAGGCAAACTACCATGAATGTTCCGTTGTTAGACACAATCGTTTCCAGTGACAACACATATGTGATATTGTGCCCCATGCGCCTACATGCATTATGCACCATAGCCTGGACCTGATCTAGGCACTCACGTGCACCATCTCTGCTAGGGTCGTCTCTGGTAATCTGGTATCACTTGTAACGACCTAGGGTCCAAACCTAGCTGATCGTGACTACTATTTTAAGTGGATCCCACACACCCACAAATATATTTTCAAACTCGCTTTGCGTAAAAAGGGTTAACACAAGGGTTGATGGTTTCAAGTAACCTAGCTTATTGTATGTTAGCCTTTCTCCCACTTAACCAAGGTGGCATTAAATTCACACCCCTCCTACTCACAAGTGTCCATGGTCCACTATGAGCATAATGGTCGTGCATATTTGAGCTTGGCTTGCATATGGGTAAGTTATGATCCACTACATGGAACAAATATGAACAAATAGGCAAAATAGGTTTGATATCTGGGCTTGGCTTGCATACTTGTTCCCATAACTTACCCATACTGTGTCAGGTGCTATTTTGGCTATTGCTGGTGTTAAGTATTGAAGAAGCATAAAATGTACGGGAGTAAGTTGACAATGTGCCTTGAGTTATTTTTCCGTTCATCATTATCAGAAAGGGGGAAACCTGGTCTTGACTACTGAACAGATTATATTATGCATTTACGTGTCACATTATAAATGCCTTTGTGTTTTGATTTTCAAGATACCTCATGTTAACACGTTCTTCACTACTCAACAAGTATAAGATGCCCTCATACGGAAAAATCATCATTTGCCGAGTGTTTTTATTCGGCACTCGGCAAACAACGTCTTTGCCGAGTGGCAAATAAAAAACACTCAATAAACAAATGGACACTCAGCAAATGATGATTTTCCCGTAGTGAGGGCACTGCATTGTCGACTGCCAAATAAAAAACATTTGGTAAAAAAATACACTCGATAAAAAGTGGTGTTTGCCGAGTACCAAATAAAATACATTCGATATATTAGTGTTTGCCGACAGTTTTTTATGGTACTCGACAAACACCCCTTTACCGAATGTATTAAGATTGGGGTTGCTCAGTGTATTTTTTTACACTCGGTAAAAAATATTTTTTTCCTATTAGTCCCTAAACTTTTCCTACTATATACATACAAACATATAACACTCGATGTGAAATTTGGTATAATTTTTATTTTTTTGCTATATTTAACTAATTAATTATATTTCAATCAATTTCGTGAATCAAATCAAATATGAATTAAAAGTGATTCAAATAATAACATAAAATGAGTTCAAAAATTATATTCATGTTATATAGCCCAGTTTAAGACCTTACCATGAAATAAAAAGAAACTTGACATATCTTTAACAAATATGACCATTAACGTGTGTCCGAATAATTTTTAAATTCTAAAAAATAAAATAAAGTCTGAAAATCATGAAATTTTTTATGATGTGGTGGTATCACACGTGCAAGCAATAAAAAGTTGAGAATATTTCACACAACTTATCACATGCGCTGCTTATAAAACGAAGAATCTCCGACTGAACCTTAGAGTTCAAAATTAGTGGTTAAGATTTGGAGTCAAATTCAGGAGCAAATATGAATTTGACTTCAATTCATTTTGTATAGGTCATAGATTATACAAATTGTGTCATATTAAAATTTAATTATTTTTAAATTATTTTTTTAAGTATGCTGGAAAAAATGTTTGTCGTGCCTGGAACAACACTCAAAGGTCCACATCACTGATTCATATACCTTAAATATTGCCAATCTCTCTCCCTCTCTCACAGCAGCCAATATCTCTCCCTCTCGCCTGTCTCTCACAACCACACAGCTCCTCTCCGCCTTCGTCCCTCTCTCCGGAGTGGGCAGGACCCAGAGGGGGCACAGCCAGGCAAGCTCGGGCGACGCGGCTCCTCTCCCGCCATCCCTCTCTCTCCGATGGCCCTCTCCTCCCACACTCGCTCTGCGGTAGGCCAAGGTAGCCCGAAGCTTGGCGGGCAGCGCAATGATCTTCCTTGGCTAGGGCCACGACACAGCGACGGCAGCTTCCCCGACCAAGGCGGGCATGACGGTTTCCCTGACCATGGCAGGCGTGACACCGACGGTGGTCGCGGAGGCTTCCCTAATCAGGGCGACGCAACAGCTTCCCCGACCAGAGCAAGTGTGGCCCCGATGGCGGGCACGACGGCTGACGGCCGACGACCTAGATCCAGCTGGCAGCGCGGTAGGGGCACGCGCAGCGGAGGCACGCAGCGAGGCGGTAGCCCCAAGGCGGGGGCGCGGTGGCTGGCAGCACGGCAAGGGGCGGCACAGGCAGGCGCGGCGACGGCCCCCAGCAGAGGCGTGGCCCGAGGGCTACGGCTGGCGGTCGTGGGCAGTGGCTGGCTGTAACACCCAAAATTTGAAAACCAAAATCAAACTCAAAATTCACGTCAATTTTTAATTTTAGGATTTTATTTTAGAGCCTCATGAATTTCGTAAAATAAAACTCCACTAAGTAAATAAACTAGAGAGGAAATTTAAATCTTGGAAATTTTATAAGTACCTTTGATGAAGTGATTATTATTTTATTATCTTCTATTGTTTGTTTGAATTGTTGCTCCATTTAGAACTCTAAATCCGTTCAAATTCAATCCAAATTCCAATTTTAAAAATTCTAAAAAATGATTAAAACTTTTTCCTTTTCTCCCTCATCCACGGACCATTTTCCCTTTTCTCCTCTCCCTTGGCCCCGTCCAAGCCAGCCCAGTCCACTCCCTCTTTTTTCTCTCCTCCCGGGAGCGCGGCCCACCCGGGCGAGGCGGCCACGAGGGCGCGACCCCTTGTGTCATCGTCCTCCCCAGGACGCGCGTCGTGCGTGCCGCTCCGAGCTACCGGATCCCGCCGCTTCCTCTCGTCGCCTAGTCCCGTGCTTCGCATCTGGCCAAACGCCGCCAAGCCACTCCTGCCTCGCCCTCCACCTCCCCAGCAAGCGCACTCGTGGACGCAACACCGCTATTAATGGCGAGCTCGCAACTGCGTGTTGCCCAAGGCTTCTCCGCCACTCCGCACCTATAAAAAGGACGCACCTCGCTCTCCTCTTCGCACCGGCGCGAGTGCCACCTTCTCTTTTCCACCGAGCTGCCCATAGTCCGAGTTTTTCTCATTTTCTCCCGAGCTCCATGGCCACGACCGTTCCTCCAAAATACTCCACATCCCAGCCACCTCTCCTCCTGTTGCCACTTCGAACGGATGCTCAACGAGCTCCTCCACGGAATCCCCCACTCCCCGGACGCGCCCCCAAGCTTGCGCGCCCGTCCATAGCGCTCGAACTCAACTATGAGAATTGCCATTTTGCATTTTAACCCCTCTCGCTTCCACAAAATCTTGTCTCTCAACCTCCTGGTCCACCATAGACCAAGCCTATAGGCCCGGTCCACGGACCCGTGGACTTGGTTCACGAATTTCCAAAATAAAAATAAATCCGAAAATCCCAAAAAATCCCAAGTCAATGCACTTTTGCACTTAAGTCCCTCACCTTCTTCTCGTATTATGTTCGGGTCCCTAGATTTTTACATAAAGACCCGAGAACTTTCTAGAAATAATCTTTAAGGTCCCTTCAAACTTTTATGTAATTACAAATAGGTCCCCGTGACCGACCTTAAAAGTATTTACAACATGGTCCCTCGAACTTCCAAACCCCATATCCTTTGATCGGGAACTCCGTTTCGGCAATTCTTGTGCTCACACGATCGTCCCGACACCAGAAATCTTTTACAAGCCACCATAATCTCATTCCCGATAAAATCTTTCCCCCTTTGCCCCCCCCTAATATCATATCTTCACCGTCCGAAGTCCGTTTCCACCGATTCTTCCGTCGTTGAACTTCGAGTTCCGACATATCCAAATCAAGCTCCCATAACCCAAATCTTGCCCTCCGAAACTCCGACCTATCCTAGCCACCCACTGGTATACACCAAGCCTTCGATCTAAATGGAGTTTTAATTGGAGCTTGGTTGTTTTCTTATTTATTTTATTTTCGTATTAGCTTCCGAAGGAGCCCTAAGCTGGAGATGACGCCCGACGGCCCATGTCTCAAGACGGATTCGACGCCAAGCCGACTAACGACGTGAGGTGTGATTTCTAATGATTTAGCGTTGCCGTGCAAGCTCTATCGATCCCTTGTTCATATTTATCCTATGAAAAGTAGTATAGAACCAAATTGGAGCCTACTCCATATTGCATGCTCTCTTGAGTGCCATTGTTTGATTTACATGAAATACTTCCTAATTGCTTATTGGTAATTCCGTTGTTGTTACCAAAACCCCGCCTTGATTGCCTTATCCTACCACCTCATAAACTCCACTTATACCGACATTAGATGCCTAATGTACAGAATAGAGCTATGCTTATAAGCGCTTAGGAACCTTGCGATGAAACTCATCGCCACCTCATACCATATATCTATTTTACGAAAATGTATAAAACTAGTTTGGTGGTGTGTGTTATTGCGTGGGTGATAGGATCAACTCGTGTTAAGGTGAAGTTGGGTGGGAAATTACTGGCCGTGGGCAAAACTTTTAGTACTGGTGTAGAGTACTTGGTGTTTACGTGTAAGTCCATTTGTTGTGGACGAGTGTTTGCCCTGCCATGTAAGGACCGATTCTTCCGAGCCCAAATTGGTGATTTAGTGTACAACCACATAACCTGTTATGGGCAGGACTGAACACCAAAACTTAGATTACGCAACAAGAAGTTCCATCGGATGTAATAGTTACAGAGGTCCAGGGGTCACTCTTAGTGAAGTCCATTACTTGGCACATTTTGGGGGTCACACTTGGTGAAGTACAGTACTTGGCACCTTTTGATGGATGGTATGCCTTGGTGTCACATCCAACGAGACACCTGGATATTTGTGGTGGACTTGTGGGCGTGCCTAGTTACGGTGGTAGCGTTATGTGGTCCGAGGTTAAGAACATATAGCTTGTGGATAAAGTTTACCAACCTCTGCAGAGTGTATAAAACTATCCAAATGTTCGTTGTCACGGTATATTGACACGCCAAACCTTGAGGTCTCGTCGATTAGCCACAAATATTATCTCCTTGATGTGTGAGTGGGCATCCTTGTGCCCGTGAGTTTTAGAAGGTGTTAGTTTTAGAAGGTGTTAGGTATGGATGTTGGAGATCCATCACTGTTAAAAACTTCAGGAACTGGCGAGAATGATTTATGCTCTCCTTAGGGTCTACCAACTAAAATATTGACAGGTCCTTTTTCCTTTATACCTATTCTTAGTGAGCCCCGCATTGCTTAGCTGCTAGCGCAAATATTAAAACCCCTTGCCTATATCCTTGCTACCACCTCCATGCATAATCATACCCTTGAGTAGTGTTGGAGCTTGGTGAGTACCTTATGTACTCATGATTTGCTCATTGTGTTTTTTGGTGGACAAACTCCAGAATAGATAGAGACGGTTAGGTTTTGTCGTATGCTCGAGTTGCCTGTGGATGAATGAAGTGACCAGCTTCTGTGCCCTTTTTCCGCTGCATACTCTGAATTGTTACTTAGCATTTTTTCGTAAGTCCTCCATATATCCTCATATTTTAGTACTGTATGAATTTGAGACTATCTGTTTGTGCGTACCAACTACTAATCCAGTGATTGGTTAAAGATGCGCAGTACCCCTCCCACGGAGGGGTGTCACACTGGCAGGCTTGGGCACAGTGGGTTCAGTATTTTTTTCTAATTTCCCTCTTTGCCGAGTGTAAACACTAGGTAAACAGTTTTTGTTTAGCGAGTATTTTCTTTGCCACTCGGTGAGTGCCGGCACTCGGCAAAGCCCGTTTGCCGGTACCAACTTTGTCGTGTGCTCTTTGTCGAGTCTTTGTCGAGTGCATTAGGCGAATTGCCTAGTGCCCCAGGCACTCGACAAAGATGGTGTTTCCCGTAGTGCCTGTTTAAGAAGTGAAAATGGATAGCATGCTTTATTTGGAAAGTCCGGGGCAATGAGACATTGTAATCTTGTTCCTTTAGTTTACCTCATCCAAGTATCTTTAAGGGACTAAGGGAGTGAGAACTATACAATCATCTGAGGATATAATTCTTATGGTATGGATATGACTAAGATGATGTATTCTAAATCTTCATATCACAGCCTATATTGTTCCAAGAGACAGCAGATAGTTCCTCTTGGCTTGGTTGTTATTCTGAGTACCAGATTTCAACGATGCACAGAAACCATGTGAGAAGGTCCTCGGCATCATATCATTTCTTTTTCTCTGTCAATACAAACTACTCCAGCTTTCTGTCCTTTGGCATGTCACAAAGTACATTTCATATATTTTCTTATTTATTTTTGCTCAACAAATTGAATTAATTATATGAAATTAGTTTAGCCTTTTCAGCCATACACTATTTTAGTTATATACCTATTCTACAGTATTTTTCTTATACGTATTGGTGCACCATGTGTTGGATATCCTTAAGGTTAAATAATTCACCTCTTCAAACACCAACATTGTCACGGGCTGGAGACTCGGGATTATTCGAGGGAACTGGGAATCTCAGATGATACTTGAATGAGGTGGTTGGACACGGTCCTGGACCTTGCCGGCGCGGAGGAGCCGTGGTGGCTGCCGCACCGCTGAGGCAGGACTCGATACAGGATGGATAAAATCCTCACAAACAACCTGCCTAGACTCCTGGCCGCACTCTGTTTATAAACACAGAGACATGCAACCAACTGACTCAGCAAACTAGCAACAACTCCAACAAACTAACTGAAAGCCTAACAAATCAAACTAATTGAAAACCTAACAAATCGACTCTCTCTGACTCGGCACCCTCCTGTTGCGCCGCATGACAAACATACTGTTTACCCTCCTAAAAAAACAAAACACCAACATGCTGTATTTTTATTTCAACCATAGTATCACCTAATCATATATTTCAGTTCTATTTCTGGTCTATTTGCTCAATCTAGATGATTGATTCCCTGTTCAGCTCCACAAGTAAACGAAGCATGTGTGATCCAACTGCTGTATCCTCCTGCGGCAAGAAAAGACTGGACTATCTAGCCACTATAGGCTGTAGTAAAAGCGCGATATGCCTCGTTCATTGTCTAGTACTCTAGTGTGATGTGTATCTATAGGAATATATGGTATATATGGGCTAGGGTAGATTCTATGTTCAAGTGATTGTCGATGTATGTGTTGGAACTTGCATAGCCCATTCTACGATGGTGATCTGTGTTATCTCTATACTATAAGATTATCTGTTGGAACCAATATGGCCATTCTACTACTCTTCTCTTAACCTCTTTCTTGTGTGCATTTTTCATTTAAAAGACGTGAAAGGGTGCACGTGCACCTGATTACAATACTATCCCAGCCTTTTCATTGGAGACACGTGGAGGCCGGTTGTCCCATGGCCCACGCAGGGATCGAACCCGGGTGGTTGAGCTCTAGCTCTAGCCAGAGCCACTGGCCAATCGAGCATCTTGCTCAGCCCTCTTGTATCAACCAAGGCCCCGTTCATCACTCCTTGAATTATTTGCGGAAGTTTGTTTCCACCATTTCAGATGAAAACACACAGCTTGGCATTTAGCTAGATTTGAGCTTGAGTGGGTCATCCTTTACCAACTAAGAAAGCTCGCACGCAGTCCATTCTACTATCACTACCCGAAAACAGGATTTCGCCGTGTGCCCGACAGTTCGCCGTATGCTTCTAGTCGGGCACACGGCGAACAGGTCCTTTGCCGTGTGCTGCAGCGAGCAACACACGACAAAAGTCTTGGCACACGGCAATAATAACTCCACCGTGTGCTGCTCCACTAACACACGGCAACCAAAACTTCACCGTGTGCCGGACGCCAGACATACGGTAAAGTGGACATCGGGCTTAAACGGCTGGAGATGGCCATTAGTGGCATTTGGTTCGCCGTGTGCCTCAAAGAGGGCACACGGCAAACGACCAAGGTTACCGTGTGCTATCCTTTGGCACACGACATACTATAATACTTTTTTAAAAATTTTGCCTTCCCAAGTTTATGTCTAATTCATGTAAATGGCTAGTACACTATGTTTCAATTTGGGTCATTTTTAGTCATTTTTCCTATATTTATCTAATTTATGTTATTTAAAGGATTTTTTTTGAATAAGTGAAATTAGAACCGGAGGTGCATGAAATAATAGACAAATATTAGTCCAAAAATGATATCCATGATGTTAATGCTAGTGTAAGACCATATGCACTAGTTTGAATGAAATTTTCAAAATCGTATTTGAGGAAACATTACCTTGACCGCGGGGTGAAGTACTATTTAAATTCTACAAAATTCAAACAATGTCTGAATTTCACGAAATATATCGGAATATCATTTTATCATATACCAAGTTTATGATAAATAGCTGAGATGTTTCTGTGCATGTTTTCGTATACGTTGTTTGTAACGTGAAGGTTGTCCGATGAAGTTCCATAGAGATTACAAAAGATGAGATGAGGTTCCTACGTGCAAAGTCAAGTTTGAAATAGAAGTTCCATTCAAGACTCTCTTATATGCATAATTCACAATTACACGAATTAACTTCAAATAACATGTTATTTTTAGCTATTTTTGAGCTAGTTTGACAATTTAAATGAAATAACATGCAATTATAACATTTTAATTTTTCTAATTCTTTTGCAACTGCAAGTACATGAAATAATAGGTTTCTGTGTGTAAACTTAATATTTATTTTTTTCAGGCATGATATTACTTTTAAAATGACTATTTAATATTAAATATGTGAAACATGAAATATCAAAAATATAGTTGCCGTGTGTTGTCCAGGAGACACACAGCGAAGGGCACCAGTTGCCGTGTGCCTGTGTATGGACACACGGCGAACCACGGCAGGGCCCACCAGCTCCACGTGCGCTGGCCTTTTTGCCGTGTGTCTCAGATCTAGGCACACGGCGTCGTGTGCCTTTTTGCCGTGTGTCCTGGATCTGGACACACGGCGAATAGCTGGCAACACTTAGCCGTTACGCCGCTCCACCCGCTCGCCACTCTCTGCCACACTTGCTACCGTCGTTGTCCGCGCCGCGCCCGCCCGTCGTCGCGCCGCCCCCGCGTCGTCGCCCCACCCCGCGCTCGCGTTCGCGTCCACGCTCGTGCGCCGCCCGAGCGGCGCGCCCCGCGCCCGCCCTGCCCGCCGCCGTTCCCTCGCGCATGTGGCCCTAGCGGCGCGCCCCGCGGCCCACCTTGCCCGCCGCCCGGTCCCTCGCTCGTGTGTGTGGCCCGAGCGGCACGCCCGCGGCTTGCCCCGCCCGCCCGCCACCCGGTCCCTCGCGCGCCGGTGTCGCCCGAGCGGCGCGCCCCGCCGGGCTCGTGGCCGTTGCGTGCGCCCCGTGCCCCGCCTCACGCGTCGGTGTCGCCCGAGCCCCGTGCCCCGCCCCGCCCGCCGGTCGGCGCCCGAGCCCCGCGCCCCGGCCGTGTCGTCGCACTACCGGCCGTGTGAGCCTGCCCCGCCCCCGATTTGTGAGCCCTGCCGCGCCGGGTGAGCCTTGCCGGCCATCCCCTTTGTGCTTTTTCAGATAATGCTGTATCGAGATTCGACAGTAGATGATAATGGCATTCGGAGATGAACATAATGTTGTGAATTGACTGTGGATTGGTAGTGAGGCAATAGAATAGGTTACTTTGGTTGTGGTTGTAGTGAGGCAGTAGAACAGTAGAATATGATTGCTCTATTATTTATTTTTGATGCTAGCTCACTTGTTAATATACATGTCAATTGGTTGTGGTTGTCGGCTATCGTACCGCTGCTTTGTTTGCAAGTTTTGGAACTCTCACACTTTAGGGTAGGTGCTACCGAAATTTTCATGGGACACTAATATTTTGGTTTTACTTTTTGCAGAGAGGCTTTGTAGAGAGGTGCCATCCTTGACTCGTCACTTCGCTGCGTAATAAGGTGAGACAACATGACCCATCCTTTCATATTTTGTTCTTAGGTCGCGTAACCTAGTTAGGCGTCTCGAAAGAGATACAGTTGGAAATATGTATTTGTTTGCATATCTACAACCGTATCCGTTTCGAATTGTCCATGTTTTTTGAACAGCCCGTGGATGTGTAGATGGGGTTAGTTTCCATGCTCCACCCTATACGAGACAGAGTTTCGGCATCACCCCCGTTGTTCTCCGGATATACAATCTCCTTGATAGGACATGTATTTGGAGAACAACGGGGAGGTGCTGCCAAAATTCTGTCTCGGATAGGAGTGAAGCATGGAAGCTTACCCATCTACACATCCAAGGGTGGGACTAGGACCTATCTTTACCTATTAGAGCATGATAGGTATCGCGTAGGTGTATATGATTTTTATAACATCCGCTATGCTATGTTAAAGGATGGATAGCCGTGACTGGATGTACACGGGATGACGGGGTAAGCGTGACTATACCACAGAATTCATTTACAAGGTCCATGAATTCTTGAAAAGACATTTCAATCGGGACAGGGTAGAGCAATGTGCCGCCGGTGTGAGAACAAGACATATCAAACACAATTGAAAATGGGTCAACACATTTGCAACAATGGGTTTATGGCAAACTACACCCGGTGGATCTGTCATGGTGAAGCCCATCGAGCGAAAGACGGGGTGAGGCAACGCATCGCAGAATATGATTCCGATGCCGGGTGCGAAGACATGCTAGATGATTTTCATCACGCCCACTTTGATGAAGGACCTAGCCATGCTAGGGAGGAGCCGCCGAGCCTACCGCAAAAGCCTATTACGACATGTTGTCTTCGGCACACAAACCATTTTACGACCATACGGATGTTTCTCAACCGGATGCTGTCGGACGACTAATGGCTTTAAAATCTCAGCTTCGCATTAGCCGAGACGGCTTTGATAATATGTTGACAGTTTTTGGTAGCCTACTTCCGAGTGGTCACAATCTGCCGCGTAACATGTACGAGTCACGAAACTCCTTCGTGCACTTAAGATGCCGTACGAGCGAGATAGATGTCTGTCCTAAAGGATGCGTCTTATTCAGGAAAGAGCACTCGAAAAAAAAATATTGTCCTAAATGTAATTCCTCCAGGTTCATTGAGGTAGATTCCGGTGATGGTCATAAGAGGCAGCTCAAAATCCCTGTGAAAATCCTACGGTACCTTCCGTTCATACCGAGGATCCAACGCCTTTACATGACCGAGGAGACCGTAAAACAGATGATATGGCACAAAGAAGGCAAACGATACCGTCCCGAGAATATGGTACATCCAGCCGATGGTGAATCATGGAAGCATTTTGATAGGCAACATCCTGAAGAAGCCGAGGATCCTCGTAATGTACGTGTTGCGCCGGCGACGGATGGGTTCAATCCTTATGGAATGTCCTCTCGCCCCATACACTTGTTGGCCGGTGTTCGTTATCCTACCACAAACAATATTCTTGTCGTTGATAATTCCTGGACACCGGGGACTAAAATGAGTGTGTACATGGAGCCTTTCATCGATGAGTTGCTTGATGCTTGGAAAGTTGGGGTATGGACATACGACAGGGCCGGAAAGAGGAACTTCGAAATAAAAGTGTGGTACATGTACTCCATTCATGACCATCCGGCATATGGGATTTTTCCGGCTGGTGTGTTCACGGGAACTTCCCATGCCCGTATGCAAGTCAGCTGTCAAGTTCTTTTGGTTGACGAAGGGTGGCAAGTATGTTGCTTTCGACAAACACCGACAGTTTCTTACTATGGGCCATCCATTCAGACGAGACAAAAAGAACTTTACAAAAGGTGTGGTGGTTGAAGAACCCCGCCACGGATATTGACAAGTGCCGCTATTCTTGAGCAATTAAACGTGCTGAAAGAAAAGGTCGATGGTGGTTTTGAAGGATATGGTGAGGAGCATGCTCGGACTCGGATTTCGAGCCTGTGGAGGCTCCCGTATATGATTGGCATTCTTCTTCCACATATTCTAGATATGATGCACACTGAAAAGAATGTCGCCGAGACACTTTGGGTTACAATCATGGACATTGTTGGTAAGACTAAGGACAATGTTAAGGCTAGAGTGGATCAAGCTAGCTTATGCAATAGACCCAAGCTCGACATTTCGTCTCCTAAAGATGACAAAAGATGGAAAAAGCCTCCAGCCGATTTTGTACTAAAGAGGTACCAAAGGAAGGAAGTACTAGAATGGATCAAAACTTTAATGTTCCCCGATGGGTATGTAGCAAATCCGAGGAGGGGTGTGAACATAAGTACTGCGAGTCAATGGGATGAAGACTCATGACTACCACATATGGATTGAACGGCTTCTTACGGTCATGGTTCGAGGTTATCTTCCCGACCATGTGTGGCTAGTGCTTGCAGAGTTAAGCTATTTTTTCGCACCCTTTGTGCTAAGGAGTTATCTCGAACCGTGATAGCAGAAATGGAAAAAATGGCTCCCGTGTTGCTTTGTAAGCTGGAGAAGATCCCCCCCCGGCTTTTTTAATCCGATGGAGCATATGATTTTGTACCTCCCGCATGAGGCACAAATGTGTGGACCTGTGCATGGTCGTTGGTGCTATTCAATTGAGAGACAATTAAAGGTTCTTCGAACCAAATGTAAAAACAAGTGCAAAATCGAAGCCTCCATGGCAGAGGCATACCTGTAGTGAAGAGGTGTCAAACTTCACATCAAAATACTGTGCTCGAGACCCTTCCAAGCGTGCACAATCCACCCACTCGTTACAATGCCAACGAAAATGATTGCAATCTCAGCCTATTCGTAGGGCAACTTGGAAGTGCAAGTGGTGGGACTCCTAAGACCTTGAAACATGAAGAGTTCCGCACTATCATGTTGTATGTGTTGACCAACCTTTCTGAAGTGCAGCCATACTTACAGTAAGTTGATATAGCACTACATTATTTGTAACGGATGGTCACTAATCTACATCTAACTCATCTCGATTTTCTTTTGTACGAGAGAATTTACTCAACAATTCTGGCAGAGAAATAGCGCACCGACTCCTCAAGATGTTGATGCCCTTCTTAAAAACGGTGCGGGACGTGGAATGCCGGATTTCATTTCTTGGTTTAAACAAAAGAGCTGAAATGATGCGTCAATGAGTCCCGAGCTGAGACAGGTAGCAAATGGATGTGAATATAGGGTTATGTCGTACAACGCCTATGACGTAAATGGATATCGCTTTCACACTAAAAGACACGATGAAAGTCGACCCAATCGGAGTAGCACAAATTTCCAAGTTTGTACGAAAGCCGATGATGGGGTCGAGTACTATGGAATAATTAAAGAAATATGCGAACTCTCGTTCACCGGTTGCAAACCTATGAAGCCTGTCATATTCAAATGTCATCGGTTTGATCCTAACCAAGTACGACGGACACCTAGTATTGGACTAGTTGAAATTCGACAATCATCCGTCTATGCAGGAGAGGATGTCTATATTGTGGCTCAACAAGCAACGCAAGTGTATTATGTCTCATACCCGTGCAAAACCGACGAACGTCTTCTAGGTTGGGACGTTGTGCACGAGGTATCGCCACACGATGAGACTACCTGTCCCAAATAATGAAGATTACAATATATACCCTAAAACGTATGACGGAGAATTCTTTCAAGAAGTTGGGTTACAAGGGCGTTTTGAGATAGACCTAACCGGATCAATAAAAATGGAAATAGATGAGGATTATGAAAGGGTTGATGTCGAGGATGATGACAGAGTTGATGACGAGGACGTCGAAGATGTGGTTTCCAATGCGAAGGACTTAAAATTACTTGAGAATTTTGCAATTAGGCATTCATGAGGACATTCCTCCGCTGAGCATGTGCCTGAATGTGATCTCGACATGTATGATAGTGATGATGAGTCGGACGATCCAACTAATCCCGATTTGGATGATTATTTCTAATAAATGTAAGCTATTATTATGTCTTAAATAATATATTTTCTTTATATGCATGTTTCTAATCATGTTTTGTTTATTATCATGTCTTGTTTAGTTCATATGTGCTGACTGTTTTTCCGACTTTTTAATTGCAGGTGAACGGACAAAGATGGTGGGCGGTGGGCCACAGCGACGAGTGCGCGTCCGTTTGGAGGAGACAGATGCCGGACTCGGATGTACCACTCGGGTTCACACGAGGCTTGGGTTGGTGGAAGGGTGGCCCTAAGGGCAGCGGGAGCAGATCGCTCTAAGGGCACCGGGAGCGGTGGCACTAGGTGCAGCGGGAGCGGTAGCAGTAAGGCCAAGGGTCGAGTGACTCGGAGTAGGTCCGTAGCACCACCTTCCCGCCGGAGGCGGAGGAGGAGGAGGAGCAGGGGGAGGAGGAGGAGGAGGGGGAATCGGAGGAGGGGGAGGACAGGAGGGAGAGTCGGAGGAGGGGGACGGGCAGGAGGGTGAAGATGAGGGTGAGGGTGAGGGTGAGGAGGAGCAGGAGGGGGAGCAGGCTGAACAGCAGCCTCACTGTGTGGCTACGGGGTCCTACGCGACTCCCCGACAGGCCGATACCTGTATCCACGCGGCCGATAATTCGACCAATAATGCCAGCGTAAGAAACTTATGACTACTTCTTTCATTTGATAATGTGGAAACTTTATTAATATCAAAGCTAATATTTTATCTTAATCACTTTTCGCAGGAGTTGGAAAGTGACCACTCCAGAGTTGTCACAACCGCAAGGTGAACCACATCCTTGGTGCTTTGGTCAGGCAGCACTTCCCTGGTCAGGTTCACATTGGTGAAAGGTACGAGCCAGCGTGGACTTGGGAGCACTACCGCGTCGCCACCGAGCAAATCGACGCATTCAACAGGTGCTCCGTCAACAAGGCGGATCGAGTGGTGTCGGAATTGTGGGTAAGTCTTTCTCGCTCTACACTTTTGATTCATTGCATTCATTGTACAATTATGCAATAATGACTGAACACATCATGTCTACATGCAGGAATTCTACACTTGTGAGTCGGGGTACGAGGAGATGGCTAAGGTTGTGGCTCACAACCGATGTCGTAAGCTCGTGAAGAACATACACTACGAGGCGCAAGTTCAGTGCGTCATTAACTACTATGGCCATATCCTTCGCAAAAAGATAACCAAAGAAGTGGCTAGGACTGTGAAGCTAACACGGGAGCAATACTTGCAGGTAAATATAGATTTATCTCCAATTTCAAACATTGCTTCATTTGATTTTTTCACATATCTCTCATCTGTCCCGTGTAAGTGCTCGTGCCATGGTGCCACAATGATGATTTGTGCTGGGAACGCACAGTGGACAAGTGGTTCTCACCCGAGTGGGAGGAGTTGCACAACGCTGGCCGAGCCCGACGTGCGCCGATGCCTGGTCCATCTCACCACTAAGGCAGCCTTAGCAACGAGGAGTACAGGGCTCGATGGGTATGCGAGTCATTTCTTTATTTTATCTCCTAATTTTGCATAAATAGTAATTAACTTGTTGTTATTTTTTTGCAATCCCGGTCACATGGAGGCGCTGAGTGTCCTGAGTTCGTGGGCTGGGCTATGGCCCACCAAAAAAGGCTACTCGGGCCACCTACGATCCCGAAAATCCTCCGTTGGCTTACAGCAACCCCTCCGTCTACTCCCGCATCACTGCATATGCGGAGGTGGGTAAGCAACTCTATGGCCCGAGTGGGATCCGACCGCCCACCCTATTGATGCCGAGGTGGCCATGAGGGCGGGAGGAGGCAAGAAGCATGGCCGGTTGGTCATAGGCGACGGCACTATGGACACGAGCGGTTGCCCCACCCTTTCACAGCTTCGAGCGAGGGACCCGGACACTGCCCCGCCCATACGCCCACGTCATACCGTCGCAGATCTGCGAGTGCAGAGACTTGAGGTTATTTCTGCTTCACTAAATAATTATTCAATTTCTAATCACGTATTATCACTGCATTGTAACAATTGAATGAAAACTTTTGTAGGCCGAGCTCGCCGAAGAGAGAAGACAGACAACAGGAGGAATCGGCGTGACAACAAGGGGATGTGGCCAACTTGTTTGCTTACATGCAAGCTGAGTTGGCAGCAGGACGACCACCACCACCGCCTCCAACTATGTCTCATGTGTTTCCAGTCACTCCTTAGGTAATCTACTTTGTAACCTTGTTGATTCATTTCAAGAATTAGAGACTTAGATAACCTAGAGACTTAGTAATCTAGAAACCTACAATCCTAAATAAAATGATTTTTGTCTCGTTTGCAAACTTTTCTACTCTACTTTTTGCAAAACCTATCGGCGGCATCGAATGCCTCGGTGAACATGTCACCTACGTTGCCCCCGCAGCAGTTGTTCTCACAAGTGCCGCCCCTTGGCCCACCATCTTTTGATCCATCGCCCTTCGGTCCACCGTCTTTCGAGCCACCCCCTTTGACCCACATGTGTGATATCATGGTTTGTTGTACTCATGGACGGCCTATGCACGTTATGTGATGTTTGTGATGATATTTGTGATGTTACGAGACAAATGAATGATATATGTGTTTTATTTGTGATATATGTGTCGTATCGATGATATGTGCGAGGAGTTGATGATTATGTGATATATTTGTGGTGTGTTTGATATATGTGCTATTTGAAATGTAAATGAGGTGTCCGGAGCTAAAAAACAGGAAAAAAATGGAACCGGATGGTCGTTTTGCGGTGTGCCAGAGGGCCCGGCACACGGCAAAGTGGCCATACTGGCATTTCAGTTTGGTCGCTTTGCCGTGTGCCGGAACGGGCACACGGCAAAGTGACCATTACTTTGCCGTGTGCCGCGCCTCTCGACACACGGCGAAGACCATCTAATTTGCCATGTGTCGCGCATAAGGCACATGGCAACTGGATATTTATTTTGTCGTGTGCATAATTCCTGGCACACGGCGAACTCAATATTTCACCGTGTGCCGCGTGACTGGCACACAGCAAAATATTTCACGGCGCCCCGCTAACGGAAGCAGTCTTTGCCATGTGTTGGCCCTGGCTCACGGCAAATACTTCGCCGTGTGCCCGTGCTTTGGCACACCTTCGTCGTGTGTCTCTGGCACACGGCAACTCCCTGATTTCCGGTAGTGTATTTTGCGGAGAGAGTTCCTCTTAAGTTGTTTATGTTTTTGTTCTTGAAATCTATTTTCGGCAGCTTCCTAAAACGAAGATATCAAGCTTGCACTGGTTGGTGATCTGATGAGGTAATTTTACCTGCATGCGGAAGAGGAGGTCCTGCGATTCCCTTCTCCGGAAGCGGTTCTCCATGAATTCCCGGCGAAGCCTTTCCACATGGGCTCGCTCCTCATCGGTGCCGGCGTCAGGGTCGAACTCCCACACCTGCCGGCCGTGGTAGTTGTTCACCGTCTGCATCCATGGTCCTCCCCCGACGAGATCTTTAACCTCCACATGGCAACAGTCTTGGTCGACCGACACTGAAAATGCCGCAAGAAGTTTGCGGGTGGGGCTGCATTAGGGCATGTACAACCCTCGTCTCCGTCGCCTCGTCTTTGTGATGGTCATTTTACAGAAATCCCCCTGCCTCAGTCGAGAGACGGGCGCCCCGTCGCCTCGCGAGGCGACGGCCTCGTCCCGTGCTCCGAGGCAGAGGAGACGCCTCAACAGCGATGTAGGATCTCGTCTGCAGGACTCGACCGCGTGCTCGGATCCTGCGTGCACATCAGGACTGCGCTCTGGCCTCCGCGGGGTCACTCCATCGTCACCCGTGCGGCCCCTGCTCACCGGACCACGCCTGCCCCTCGCCTGGCTCCTCCGCGTCCGCTTCTCCGTCGCTCCTCCGCGGACTGTACTCCTCCGCGCCGCCGGTCGATTCTAGCAGCGGGGGCCTGCTCCTCTGCGCCGCTGGTCGATTTCGGAAGCTCAAGCTGCTCCTTTGAGCGGGACTTCCTCGATAGCCATGGAGCGCACGAACGGGGCGATGGGAGCTGCGGCCTCCTCTGTAGCCACCGTGAGCTCCCCGAGCGCTGGGGCTGCACGCGGGCGAGCATCCACTGCTCGTGGAGACTGGAGATGCTCGTCCATTTGGGCTGATGACAGGGAAAGAAGATAACAACTGGGTGAGAAAGGATAAAGAAAGGGTTGGATGCAGACCCGTAGAACAATTCCAGCTTTTGTTTATTCGTACTGTTTGTGAGACACATTGATGACATATTTTCTCTATGGGTATATGCAGTTGTATACACTAGAAGAAACTATTTATTCTATGACGGATCACAGGTGACGGTTTAGAAATCCATCACAGATTTGCAACAGTGGATTTTAGGCCCATAATATAGTGACGGTTTATTGAATTCGTCATGAGCCAGCTCATAATATAGTAACGGTTTAAATGACGCTGAATTTTATACTTTCCTATATATATATTTTAGTTTAATATAGAAATATTTTACACATTTGCTTGCCTTTTAATGCACAAAAAAATACTCAAAAATTAGTTGCCATGTACTCATTGAACACAAGACTTTCAACACTCCAACCCAATATATGTGTAATTAGAGAACAAATGTGAAAATATATGTAATAATTTCATCTCATTTATATTTAATCATTTTCTAACAAATAGCAACGGAGTGGTATACAAAATGTTATTCGTAGTTGATCTTAGTTACACAGAAAGCATTAAATAACTTATAGACAAGTGAACAAATTATGGGTTGTACGACCTGTCTTTTTAGTTATCTCTACGTCAGATTCGGTGCACTAAGAGACGATCCCTTGTCTGTGGGTTATACATGTCCTTATGTTGATTTTATAGCTGCCAAGGACGAAAGGAAGTTGTGTTGGGTGGTTGGACGAATTCATTGCGTCCTATACTCCTATATGAGACCTAATGCTAATGCTGCGACTTATGGAACTTACTTCTATGGGCAGGCTTTGCCGAGCCAAAAAAAGTGGCTTCTGCATACAGGAATTTCTTCAAATAATTTGTCAGAGGTTAAACTTGCAACAATTACTGTTTCAGTACAGTGATTCATGGTTTTTGTAGGTTCACAGAGCCCTAGAAGTGTTTTATGAAATGAGGAATGAAGCTTATTTTATCGGATGTCCATACCTACAGCATACAAACTGTAGTTGATGGGCTACGCAGAGAACCGGTGCATTTTCCCGGTTGGCAAAGGCACTTGTTGCTGCCTGCGTACACTCGCGGTCGAGCCCTGCCTGGCTCAGGCACTCACTTCAATGATGAATTAGGGGTACTCCTACCAGAGTCCCTGTTATGTATTTCAATTTGTTTGATGGGTTATGCAAACAAGGGAATTTATTAAAATGTTTTTGTATTTCATTTTTTATGAGTTGTGCAAACAAGGGAATTTATCAAAAGGTTGTGACGTGATCCATAGCATGAAAAAAATCGATTTGATCCTAATCTGCTCAGTTAAACCTCACGTTTTCATGATCTTTGCAAGTCTGGAAATGTTAAATTGACATCTTTGCATGGTCTTTGCAAATATGGTACTGTGATTAAGTCCAAAAGATAAGTCTGGACAAAATGAGAATGCTTCTTGCCAAGGTAGCACATGTGAGATAATATTAGCTACCACCAGATAGATGTTACAAATCCCACAAAGGACATGTTTACACAGACAGATATAAGGTGGAGCCTACTCCAAAGTGGTCTCTCCATCCACATGAACAGCCATAAATTCTCCGAATTCCTAATACTCCCTCATACTTAAATTAGATGTCGTTTAGGACATGATGGTCGAATTGTTTCCTTTCCTCCCGTTCGGTCAAAATTTGTACTAGTATAGAACTAATATTTGCATCAAGGGTCTCCAAATGCCTATGACATTTAAGACGTAAAAATTCAGCAGGCCCCACAGCCCTTCTTCCACCTCTGGACGGAGCCTTCCCAAAGCCCCATCTCTTTCCCCATCCATGTCGGGCTCCCTTCTTCCATGTCGGGCTAGTTGCTCACCAGGGCGAGGTCGGAGCAGCGCCCTCAGCCCCTCATCGAGCCACCGAGTGTAGGGCGCAGGGACCACTAAGCAACGCGCAGCAACACCGGTGAAGGTGACCCTTGCAGGCGGCAAGCGACGCTGGCAAAAATGGCTCGCGGGCCAGCACGCGGTCGCCACGTCCGGCGAGCCTGCAATGACGATGCTGGAACGTTCCATGGTGGAGACTGGTCCTGCTGCGAGATCTAATCGGCGAGGAAGTGCTTTGAGGGTTCAGCGGTTGGTGAGGTCGTCGTTGCCGAATGGTCGCATTGGAGAGATCGATGGCTCCGCCCATCAGGACACACTCATGAATTTGAGTCTCATCCATTCCATTTAAAAGGAAAACGAAATGCTTAATTCTGCATGAGGGTATTACCTCTGGCGACCCACACGCTACATGTCGATTCTTCCACTGTGGAATGGGTTGTTTGGTACGGTATCGGCAGTGGCGATTAGGTGTAGCTTTACTCATATATGGGAGACATCTGGTTGATGGGAGTCAGCAAGACTTTTAGCGAAGTGCCAACTGCCAACAATCTTGAAAAAAAATTTCACATTTCAAAAACAAAAAATGCCAATAACCTCAATATAATCAAAAGTACCTTTTCATAAATCTCATTATACTACGTTACTTCATCCAGCTTGACCAATCTGTGTGTCTGTAGCATGCTCTTACGCGGGGATCACTCCCTTACAGTACACTTTTTTTATTTAGGCCGTATAAGGGCATGTATAAAGGAGAGGTCACTGTGGTCTCTTGGGCACATGTATCCAAGCAAAAAGATATGAAACAACTATAGTCATACAAAGGAGATACTCTACATGCTGTCTTTTAATAAATGTATATATTAATGATTATATGACATAACTCGTCTCTTCTCATGTACAACGGTGGTAAGAGTTGTCTCTTACATCGGAACACGTGATAGAGATCATCTCTTCGTCAAGAGCCCACCCATCTGTCTTTTCAAGGGATAGAGGGGCTAATTATAAAAATACACTGCCACATCAGCTTAAGAACCCGTTCATTAATTAGCGTTGTACATTCCCTAACAGACTATATGTTCCCGAACAAACCATCAGGGGCTACAAATTAAATTAATTTCTTGCTTTTTTTAAGGTTAGTCATTAGAGGTTAGGACCCTCATTAATTTGGGTCATAAAATCATTCAAACCGAAAACTGAGCGATAGAAACATAAAGAATTTTCTTATCAATATGGAAACGAAGTGGTTAATTCTTCACCGGCCGGTACTAGCTCTGGCGTCCCTTGTTTTAGATGTTGATTCATCCAACAGTACATAGTACCCTGAAATGGTACAGTGGGGCGGCGGTAGCAGTTAGGTGTAGCTTTGCTGGAGTGCCAACTGCCAACAATTTCGGTAATCAAAAGTACCCAGATATGTTCATCCACCTTGAAAAAGACCTAGCCCCATCCTTCGTCACGTGGGATACGGCACAGCTCCTCTGCTGTGCAGCAGTTACTTTTTTTTTGCAATGATTGTGCAGCAGTTACTGTGTGTAGCAACAGTAACAACTAATATTGCCGTCCAATTCATAGTATTTGCCTTTGATAATATTGCCTTTTCTTTCGAGGAGAATGTATTGGATAGTGTAGTACATTTT
Organism: Chloris gayana; assembly: GCA_031894775.1. Classification (NCBI taxonomy): domain Eukaryota; kingdom Viridiplantae; phylum Streptophyta; class Magnoliopsida; order Poales; family Poaceae; genus Chloris; species Chloris gayana. Next base: position 266,395 of record JAUNZO010003751.1, read on the forward strand.
GACACCAGCAATATTAGTTGCTACATTTTGACATCAAGTTATCTACATTTATGAGTTAGGGTGCGTTTGGCACAGCTTATTAAACTGCTTATTGAACGTGTTTATGCTCAATAAGCAGTTTGAATTTTCAAACGGTAAAATAGCAAAATGTTTATGAGGTATAAGCACCTATAAATACTTTGTTATTTTGTACTACATATAAGCACTTTGGGTAAAGCAGCAAAACGTAGCTTATAGTGCTCATGTGTGAGAATAAGCAGTTTTGATGGATAAGCATAAGCAGTTTCGATAAACGGATTGATTGCTTATGCTACATAAGCACTGTAAGTAGTTTTGATAGAATGAGCACTATAAGCAGTATAAGTGCTATAAACATTTTGTGTATAAGCCGTGCCAGACGCACCCTTAAAGTGGAGCCTGATTTTACAGAAATAGTGCTAGTTAGCTTATCTCAGTATTAGAAGCACTCCAAATTAAATTAAGCAAATTTCATTTTAGCTTAAGCAATTTAAAATTTAATTAAAATACAATCAGGGGCATTAAACGGTACTAGCAAGCAATTTTAAGTTGTGTATTGTACCTTGCATAGCAACTTCTTTTTTCGAACAAGGTGCATAGCAACTTATGCACAGCACAGGAGCGCGCCGTTTGGTCCTTGGCTTGGCGGTTGCATCTGCCATCACGCTTCAGGGACATGTACGTACGTGTATGAATTATTGTTGAGATTTGAGTCACGTGCACGCGCGATCGCGTCAGGCTACAAAAATAGACGTGAATCGTCCTGCAAGGCACACCAAATTAAAGCGCGCGACACACACATGGCAAAGCAACTAACTACGGCGTGCCTCAAACTAGATAGGGTACCACACTTTTTACGGGATCGATGGCAAAGCAACTAACTACGGCGTCCAACTCAAGCCTTTAATTAGGGTCCCTATCCCGGCCGTTTGATCTTTAGAGCATCTCCAGCAGTTGTATGGAAATCAAGCCCTCAAACCTGATTTTGCAAGCCGACATGGAAAAGTAGTAGCTCAAATTTTTGTGTGAACTCCAGCAGCAGCCTTGTTCTAGAGCCCCTATCCTTGTGGGTCCCACACGTCGAGTTACGGATCTAGGCGGCACGGCGAGGCCTAGCAGCTCCACACAGTTGCGCAAGCCATCTCCTCGCGTGCGTGGTTCGACAGCGACGCCAGGGGCACGGCCTCATCGAGCGTGTCGTGCAGTGTAGCGCGGAGCACGGGGACCTGGTCACTGCCGGGCCGCCGTGGGCCATGTTGAGCCGCGACATGCACGATGGTAGGGCGGCGGGCCGGGTGAGAGGCGGCGGCGCGGTGAGGCCGGTAGAACCTCCCGCGCCGGCCGACCCGTTGCTCCCGCCGGCCGACCCGCTCGCCTCCGCCACCGCCCCTTGTCCGCACAACGTCCCCTACGCGCCACCCGCGGAGCCGGGCAGCGAGAGGAGGCCCGCACGCGTAGATCCGGAGGGGCAGCGCTGGCGCACGCGGCCAGGGGCTGGAGGCGGAGTGGCCGGTGGCGTCTCGTGCGGCCGGGCCCCGAAGCGGGGAGGCCACCGACGGCTTGCGGCCCGGAGGCGGGGGAAGCTGCGGCAAGGAAGTCACGGAGAAGAAAGGGGAGCAGAGGAGAGAACTAAAAAAATGAGAGGGAGAGAAAACGAAATAGAAAATAGTGAGACCCACGAATAGGAGCCATGATTGGAGGACCCTAGGAATGGGGGCTTGGAGATGGAATTTGAGAGGACATGAAAAATAGGGTTTAAGTAGGATCCCTGCTGAAGTGGATTTTTGGCCAAAGATTCTAAATCTTAAAGTAAGGACCCAAATAGGGACTTTGCTGGAAATGTTCTTACGGATGGTTGCATGCTACAATCACGGTTCAGGACCATGTAGGTACATATGCAGCTGTGTGGAGATTTGAGTCACGTGCACGCGCGCTCGCCTCAGGCTACAAATAAACGTGTGAACCGTTCTGCCAACTAGCTAGGCTAGCACTCTCTAAAGAGAATCGATCGATGGCCTCGATAAACCGTGACCCCCTAGAGGCGAAGTGGTGCGCCGTGACCGGTGGACGGGGGATCATGGCACGACACCTGGTCGCCGCGCTGCTCCGCTCCGGTGTGTGGTGTGTGCCGGTCACTGACCTCGTCCCCAATGTGGTGCTCGGCTGTGGGGAAACGGAGGAGACCCGGCCTACATCCTAGGCAATGGCCTCCGCGACGGCCATGCTGTATATTTTCCAGCTGATGTCTGCAACCTAGACCAGCTTATTACAGGTGATACTTGTACTATATATAACTTAAAAAGTGTGAGCTACATACTCTAGCTATTCATAAAACTCCCATTGCAACATGACAAAACATGCTAATTTTACATTGTCCTACAATAAAAGATTAAAAACGCCCCACTACAACATGATTGTTTCGCGTCCTAGAACGTCGCAGCATGCAACTCAGATTTTTATTTCTCACGAAAACATGGGAAATCAGCTGCTCATCTAAATAATATTTAACTACTGCAACAAAATTAATTGAACGATATTGCATTTTCAAACTTCAACAGAGTTAAATATATTTAAATAGATCCAACATAGGTCACAGTCGTAAGATTAAAATGTTGCAATTTCAACTTTTAATGTGTTTGAAGATCTTATAGTATTGAATGTTGTTTGCTTCCCTAAATAAATCTAGAATATGTGGCATGAGACATTGAGATGACGTTGCCGTGAGGGTGTTTTATTATTTGTTTGCACCAAGCGATTGATAATATGTTTTTTTTTTTGGATGTTGCATGCAAAACATAGATCAATATGACCTGGTCGAATTTTCTAGTCTAGAGTATTGAAACACACTGAACCACTTTTTACGCTTGTTCTATTTGAGTTGCAATTTATTTTTCCATTATGATCCTTCAAACGCCTTTAGCGGATATTGCAAATGAAGTAACAGACCGTCCCATGAGAGAGTTTCCACCGGACGTCCTTATAATAGTAGTAGTGTCTTTTTTACCTCCAAAACATATATATATATATATATATATATATATATATATATAGGGTAATTACATTCTACTCCTGGGTGTAGTTACTCCCATGTTTGAAAAACCACCTTGGGTATGTGTACATACCCAAAATAAGAATTTACAAAGTGATAACCATGAAAAAATTATAGGAAGCCTTTTTCCTACTCCCAGGTGTAGTTACTCCCATGTTTGTATCTCACAAATTAGAGGGTATCTCTTCATACTTGGGGTCTCTAAAAAAGTATGTACACATACTTGATTTTTAAAAATGGTATGTGGACATACTCATTTTTTATATGAGGATACATTAAGTATATGGACATACTCCTTTCTCTATATAGAAAGGAGATATATCACAAGGTGCAAAAATATATGAGTTCCGCTCAAATTTTTTCATGGTTATCACTTTGTAAATTCTTATTTTAGGTATGTACATATACTCGAAATGATAAATGGGTATGTACACATACCCAAGGTGGTTTTTCAAACATGGGAGTAACTACACCCGGCGAGTAGAATGTAATTACCCTATATATATATATATATATATATATATATATATATATATGAACCGTTTCATCAGTCGAGGCGGTATGAGAACCGATGGACTGCTCAAATAACTCTTGAGCTGGGCAAACACAACTTGAGCTTTGTCCGTCCATCGAAACGTATCCTACTTCTTAAGCAGTCCGAAAAACGGAAGACCCCTAACACCCAGCCTCGAGATGAAGCGACTCGAGCGTAGGCATGCAGCCGGACAACTTTTTACATCACTTTGAGAGCGAGGGGGGGGGCATGTCGATTATCGTCCGAATCTTCTCAGGATTTGCTTCAATTCCTCGCCAAGACACCAAGTATTCTAGCAGCTTTCTAGACTGAACTCCCAAAACGCACTTGTTCGGGTTAAAGTTTATGGAGAAGTTTCTTAGATTGCTAAAGTTCTTTGCCAGGTTAGAGAGAAGATCTTTTGCTTTCTAGGACTTGACCACTATGTCATCAACATATGCCTCAACGTTCCAATCGATTTGAGAATCCGAGCAGCGTTGCATACCACGCTGGTAAGTCGCGCCAGCATTCTTCGAACCGAACAGCATGGTGGTGTAGCGAGTAAGCTCCAAAGGGGGTGATAAACACCGTCTTGATTTGGTCTTCAACCTTCAACGGAATCTGGTGATAACCTAAATAAGCATCAAGAAAACAAAGACGCTCGCAGCCGGTGATCGAATCAACAACTTGGTCAATCCGAGGCAATGCGAAAGGGTTCTTGGGGCAAGCCTTGTTGAGATTAGTATAATCAACGCACATTCTTAACTCTTTAGTATTCTTTTTTGGTACAAGGACTGGATTAGCCAGCCAATCTGGATGATACACCTCCCTAATGAACATAGCAACCGACAATCTAGTAATCTCCCTTGTGATTGCCTCCTTGTGGTCTTGAGCGAACCTCCGGAGTCTTTGCTTGATGGGCTTAGCGTCGGGACGCACCTTCGGTTCATCATCAATCTTCTCCCTAGGAAATCCTAGCATGTCGAAGGCTACCATGCAAAGATGTCCCTATTTTCCTGGAGAAAAATAATGAGCGTGCTTTTCTATTTATCCTCGAGGTCGGACCCTACATGAGTGACCTTGGAGGGGTCCGTAGGGTCAAGCTGAATTTTCTTGGAAGCCACCGCATCAGCCTTGAGCTTCTCCTTGGCCGCCTTCTTCGACGGTGACTCCTCTTCAAGTGGCGCTTCTGTTGCTGGAACAACAGGTGCAACAGCCTACCTAACATCTCCACGTTCTAACTCCAAACCGGCTCGAGTGGCCAACTCGGTGCTATGTACCTCGCAAGCATAGGCGATCTTGATGTCAGCCCGGAATGACAAGATTCCCTTGGGGTCCCGGCATCTTCAACATGAGGTACTGATAGTTAGGAATAGCCATAAACTTGGCCATCGCTGGTCTGCCAAGTATGGCATGGTATGCAGAGTCAATATCAGCAATTTGTAACGTGACACGCTCCGTCCGATAATTCTCCTTCATTCCGAAGGTGTTTGGCGGAGTAATCTGCTATTGAGGGTAACTATTTTGGCCATGCACATTGCTATGGAATGGCAAAACGCTATGCTGTAAGTCTTCAACCGATAGACCGAGGTCGGGATGGGTCTTAGCGAAGAGAATATCTAAACAGCTGCCGCCATCGACAAATGTCTTCTTCGGTCGGACCTTGTTAATGACCAGTCCAAATAACAAGGGGTACCGACCGGCCTTGGACAAAACTTCGGGGTGATCAGCACAGCTATAAGTGATTGGCACCTCGGACCACCGCAAATACTCAAGCGTAACCGGAGCGACGGCGTTAACTTTCCTAAACGCAAGCTTCTACTTGCTCTTGGACTCATAAGCATCCGGGCCATCGAAGATGAAATTCACTTCGCGGAGCGGTTCCTAAAAACCGTCATCATCACCATCACCATCCTCCTTATCATCATCTTGGTTCTTGCCCTTGCCCTTGCCCTTGTCTTCTCGCGGCTTTGCAGGTGCAGCGGTCTTCAATGCAAACGAAGCAAACAGTCCGAGCAGAAGCAGTCTTTTGCCTTGTGATTTTCTCCATGAAGTATACATGGCCCATCGAGGACATCTTCAAACGAGACTCGATCTTGTGTTCCTCTCTTGTTTGAGAAGAGGGATTGGTGACTCGCCTCGGCAGCATAAGGACCAGCTCACATGACATATGTGTCTAGGCTTTTACATACACACCACACGTTCCTGTATGGGCGGTTACGCTAGATCATGATCTTAGAGGAGGACCGGCTGGCCCGCCGTGGTTGTAGAGACCGTGTTAGTGGGTTTTGGAGCATTGACTCAACCCGTGAGTAGTGGATACCCCACCTGGCCGGTGGTAGGCCTTTCACACCTTAAGGACCCTTTGTTGTTTCTTAAGGGGGTTCCCGGATCCGGAGGACGGGCGCTACCGGTTGATGCTTTTTGAGTGGTCTAGTGTGGGCTTGGTGCTTGGGTTGGGGCACCGACTTGGTGTCAAGCCTGCTGCGTGTGGGTACAGGTGTATATACTCCATAGAGTTGTAATCTATACGTATAGCCATGCCCCTGGACACGGGCACTACCCGAGAGCTCCCCGAGTGATTACTTTACTACTTCCAGCTTCAAGCCATGTTTCCGGTGGAGGTGTGTCGGATTTGAAATTTGACCCTTGCACGAACGTGTTGATTCCTGTGAGACCACTTACAAAATTTGATTAATAATAAAACTTGACTCACCTAAACTTCAGAATAATTGCTTTAGATGCTGAGCCCTTGCCTTTCCTTGAAATATCCAAGAATGCATCACATTGTTGCTAGGTAGTGCGACTTGCTGAGTACTTTATGTCTTCACGGCTTGACCACTCTATTTTTCAATCGATTGCGGATCTAGTTACAACTTCAAGACTTCGACGTCTCGACTAGAATAAGATTGAAGATGAAAAAGAAGGGTTCCGCCTACACTTAAGTTGCTCGTGGAATTGGATTCACTACGAAGACTTCCGCTACGTTCATGTTGAAGAGTTGCTTCCGCCATTAACCATACTTAGTGCTTCGCTTCCGCTAGCATTCTTGTGTTGTTTCCTTGGCCTGCGTGCCAACTCCTTGTATTCGGATGTTGTCAATGTTATTCTTCTTAGAATAACATCTTATCTTGATTCTAATGTGCACTAGGGTCCCGATCTTCCGAAAGGTTCATATAACTCTTGATTTGGCGAAGATATGACACACGTCGATCCGGCTCCTCGACAACATGTTCGTACCCCGCAATCACAGCACCACGTCTTCTATGGTTATCAACCGGTGTTGCACGATTGACCTCGCCAAGAAGGCTAATCCCTGTCTGCGAATCAAGAACACAAGCAAGAACAAGAAAGAACACAACCAAATTTGTAGATTTATGAGAAATCTCACGAGTTGGGGTCTCACAAACCGACAAAACGGCGAAACTATTCTTGACAGAATAATCTAAGAAAAATCCAAACCCTAATGGTGCGGCGGCTGTTGTATATGAAGACTCTAGGCTAGGGCAAGGACCCCATGGCGCAGCCCTAGTGGGCTCGGACGAGATACAAGCCCAAAGGCCAAATAACGGTGGCGAAGCACCAAAACAGATTCTGAATGTCAATTTGTTTCGACGATTCCCGATGACTTCGGAGGTATTTTGATGTGGGATCAGTTCCATTGGAAAGGTGATCAAATTATCTTTCCATTCATATGTGGAACGTCCAAAACCGAGCCCGTATACGACCTGGGCGACCGTTTTAGTGCAGACTGCTCCTGGACTCCGAAACGGACTCGAGTCCGACTTGGATTGGGCCTCCAACTTGATTTGCACGCCCTTGATGGCCCTCCACGCCTCCAAGCTCATCTCCACATGTCTTATCATCATCTCCATGGTTCCTAACAATAATTAACTTATTAGGTAGCAATATATTCTCAAATATACATAAAGGAACTATTAAAAACGAGCTCACCCGTAAGTTCGACGGTGCTCTAGTTATCATTGAACCATGCATGTGCAGCGGAGGAGTCTTGGTTGTATCCGAGAGTGTGATGTCCTCATCAGTTTCTTGTCTTAATTATTATTCGTTTGTGGTGTAATTAGATTCAACTATGTTGGTTGTACAAGTCATCCTCTTAGGAGTGACTATGAGGTATAAAGTCATTGTTTTCGCCTTGGGTGAAAATTGGGCTGTTACAGTTGGTATCGGAGCCATACTTGATCGTAGGTATGAAACTCGTAGTAATGGACGTTAAAATAAGGACCTGTTTCTAGGAGATTTTTGCTATTTTGACCACGAAACGAGCGGGCTTCGCTAAAATGACCTTAACATATTGTGCTTCTCTAAAATGACCACCAAACCGATGTACTCTACGTCAAAATGACCATGTCCTATTATTTAGACGAAAATGACCTCCCCATTCTTCTTCCTCTCTCCTCTCTCGCCTCTTCTTTCATGTCTTCGATCCGGGTGGCGGCGGCACCGGCCAGGCCTGGCCTCGCGCGCTCGGGAGGCAACGGCGCGCGGGCTCGGGCGCGCCCGCCGGAGGCGGGCTGCGGCGGCACCGGCCACGACCAGGCTTGGCCACGCGCGCTCGGGAGGCAGCGGCGCGGGCTCGGGCGCGCTCCGCAGGTGGCGAGCGGCGGCGGCGGCACCGGCCAGGCACTGGCGGCGCGCTGGACTAGGCGCGGACTCGCAGGAGGCCGTGCCTCCGCCCAGCCCCGGGGTGGGCGCGGCGCCGACGATGGTCCCGGTGGTGGAGGGGCAGGCGGTGGTGGAGCTGGTTGATTGCTGCCGAGAGCTAGAGGAGGGGCCGCGCGCGTGGGCGGCGCAGCGGTGGGAGGTGGCGCGCTGGCCTAGGCGCGGACCCATAGGAGGCGGGCGGCGGCTCGACCTGCCGGTGACGATGACGTCGAGGAGCTAGAGCACGGCGATCACGCGCCGGGAGAGGGGAGAAGAAAAGCTAGAGGGGAGAGGAGAGAGGAAGAAGAAAGGAGGGGACATTTTCGTCCAAAAAATAGGTCATGGTCATTTTAACGGAGAGAACATCGGTTTGGTGGTCATTTTTGCGAAGCCCAACATGTTGTGGTCATTTTAGCGAAGCCCACTGGTTTCATGGTCAAAATAGCAAAAATCTCTCTTTCTAGTAACCCAATCGGTTGTGATTCGCTTCATCATACTTTGTCTTTAAATCTCTTCGGTGCTTGAAGACATGCTTCACGAAAAATTCCTCTTGCTTGATCGACCCCTTTATTCTTGTGTTGTCTAATCGAACTCCTTGCTTCATCTTGTTAGCCATCCTGATTTTCCTCCATCGATACCATTATCTTGAAGGGATCACCATTCGAATCACGAAGCCTTTGGATTACCCTATATTACTTTTGGAACCCGAAGTTTGCAAGTGAGGATCTTTTCTCCGCCACGACTTCTATTGCTACGATACCGTACCGTATGCGTGGTGAGATAGCAACCTTGGAAGGGAGAATTGAAGGTCTGCTAAGGAAAGGTTTCGTTCACTCTAGTGCTTCACCATAGAGCTCTCTCGCCTTGTTCGTGAAGGAAAAGGGGGCACTAACCGGATGTGTGATGATTTTCGTTCCCTAAACGAAGTCACCACTAAGAGCAAGTACCCCCTTACCAAAGATTGACGATCTGTCCAATAAGTTGAAGGATGTAAATAATTTCTCCTCCTTTGCCTTGAGATCGGGATATCACCGGATGAGGATTTCTTTAGAGTTGCCCGAATTTTACACGACAAAGTGATTTTTGAGTGAACACCCGAGAATGAGAGAAGCTTCCATGGGATCAAGTCGCGGATGACCACTGCTTGTGTGCTTGCCAAAAAGAGAATACCTATCATTGGGGAATAAAGGACAAAGATGAGTCACCATGAGTGGGTTATGCCCGATAGCCATGACTACGGAAAATAAAGTTCATCATTCATGGATTGAGCTTGTACCCAAGGATAATCGCCATTATTGTACTCCTTACCCGTAAGATATAAACTGGTTACTCGCATCAAGCAACGTCACCAACCGGAGATTGCCCTAGAAGAAGTTGAAGCTTTCAGTCCTCGTATCAACGTTGGATCTACGAGAAACAAGTTTGATTTTCTCGTGATGAGACTTGTAATAGAACATTGGATTGAGAGGTCTCCTCATGAGAGTTCGTCTGCGATGCGACTTATCGATGCTAGATATACGCGAGGAGGTCTACGCACCTCATCGTATGTCATACCTAGCTAAGACAAGTGTTGTTTCCTTTAAGCGAGTGCGTTAATGGGAGGAGCAATTGGTTTAATCAAAATGTACTCATATCATCCGAGTCATCCGGAGGTAGAAGATCTGTTCAAGGAATTCTCGAAGCCAACTAGAGAAGACGTTTGAGTGTACGAAGTCACCAATAGACATATTTGACCAAATCAACCGAAGATGTCTACTCATAGCTTATATGGTCTAAGAAATGCAATAATGGTTTCAAAGGAATTGCATACAGGAAATGGCCAAACTCGCAAATGTTGTTAGATCATCTAACAGAGTGATTTTGGGGAATGACTCTATGATTTGCGCTCATACCCTACAAGAACACATCAAGAAGGGATTCTACAAAGGACAGTTGAGAGTACGGGCCTACTCTCTTAACTGGCGAAATGGATGATTGTGGACATAAGAATTTGAGATCTTCTCTATAAAAGAGAAATGGAGTCGCAAGCAATGGAATTTGACTTCTTCAATGACAAAGCCTGTAAGGATAAATTGAAATAAGTCTTAATACCCAGCTCATTTGGGAAAAAAGGTTACTCACAAGCAAGCTATGTCATATCAAGTAAGCTTACAATAAGGACCAATGATTTAAGATCACTAAGAGTGAAGAATACTATTAGGGTAGTAGAATAGGAATCAATAGTATTGCAATTTGAAGTCCATGTTACCTCATGGGTGTTGGAAAAGAGTTATTGACCACACATTTTGGAATTATACCATAGGGAACAAGAGTGTTTCGGATGATGCTTTCAGCAGGTTAGCTAATCGTCATGGTGGCTAGTCACAAGTTTCTATAAAGGGCCTGGTGGAATCGTACTAATAGGATCCTCACTCAACCGATCGTGTTTAGACAGATGTCCTCGTAGTTAAAGCCGAGATAGCAATACTACCTAGGCTGAATCCCTTTGTTACCCCGCTACCTTGCGATCGTGTGAACCAAGCACTTTAGAACACCTCAAAGATGGAAGACAAGATACCTCATCCCAATCATTGTAGTCAAGTTCGTTATCGATCTAGATCTCAAAGAAAGTTGCAAGGCGATAGTATAAGGTTTGTTCATTTATTCTTTCAATCAAGGGAGTTGCAACCGTTTCGTGGAACCTCAAGGTCCTCACCAGTCTTTTATTAAGCACTCGTCTATCTTTGGATTGATATTGGTTGGCTTAGGAGCTAAGGTTAATTTTGAAGACAAACTTCAAGTTCGAACAAGCAAATTATCATCACCCGAGCATTCCAACTTTGGATTAAGGTCAACCACACGTAGAGATGGCGTGTGGAGCAAGTGGATTTCAAGGCGCATGAGACCATCCCACAACATGAAGAGTACTCGGTAATCTTACCTAAAGGATTGAGTTCTAAACACAAGAGGCGGTGCAAGATGAAGTATTTCTCGACTTTTGCCCCAACAAGTGCTTGAGTACCACAAGGACAAGAGTCCCCATGGATGTTGGATCTTCGTGAACAGATTAGAGTATTTGGAGTACCCTGTTAAAAATATTTAGTGAAGCGAATAAGGAATTAAGGAATATAAGAATCAAGTTCTACAAGAACCCTCGAAGCTTCGGCATAGAGTGTGAGACAACATGCGAGATCGAAGGTAACCTGAAGAAAGGAACCCCTCACCGGTATGGAAGCCGCATTTGGAATCTCGAGGACAAGATTCTTGTATGGGGGAAGTCCAGTAACAGCCTCAGCTTGTAGCAAAAGTGTTGTGAAATTTTGGATTCTTTTGGATTTAAATTTTTGCAGTCTAACAAAGTTCAAATCAAATTATTTTGCCTTCATTGTCGTGGGCCGAATCATTCTCCACTCTCCCTTCGAAGCCCACCATCCTACTCCTCTCTCTTCAAAAACCGCCAACCGATCCGGCCCGGTAGAAGCCCACCAAGCCCAACCGGTCACGCTACAATGTTCTTCCGGAATCGCCACCGTTCTCGACCGCACGCTAGCGTTGCTCGAATGTCAAGGACACGCGACACTATCTCAATGGACCGCCTCCCTCCCCGAACCCTACGGCCGTGCCAACTTCTACCCCCACCGCCGCCCCTCCCCGAACCCTACAGCCGTGCCAACTTCTACCCCTACTGCCGCCCCTTCGGCTCCCCCTCGTGTGCCGCCAAGGCCCGAGCCCGCCAAACCCTAGCTCGCCGCCACCCAATTCCCTCTACCGCCGTCGAACGGAGTCTCCACTAGTGAGCATCGTCCGCGTCATGATGTTCCTTTCTCTTTCTTGAGTTCATACCAATTCATCAATTCTTTATTTTGTATCATGGGGAGGACGGGCGAGCCCGAGAAGATTTCGGTCACCGCCATCATCGTCGGTGTTTGTCCTCGCCGATAAGCCGTTCCCTTCGTCGACCATCGTTCCTTTATCTCTGTTGTTTGCCCTCTTGTGTGGAGCTAACTCGGCTCGTGGCATCTTTTTGTCGAGTGTGAACGTCGTTGCCGCGAACCGCACTCGATCACCGTGCGCCACCATTGGAGTCGCCCGGTCTGTTCTTCCTCGACTACGGCTTCCCGTTGGCGACTAGCAGCTCTCTAGGTCCGCCTTTGCCGCCGGTGTCAAGGTTGGTCGCTGGTGAGTCTTGTCACAGCCCAATCGTTTTCCTTCCCTTGCCGAGTCCGAGTGGTGCTAATCTCCTCGATTTTTGCTCAAGGAGGAGGACAAGTGGGGACCTTGAAGATTTTGACCGCCTGTGTCTGCGCGCCCTCCGCCACCGTCCACCTTCGTCCGCCCCGTCAAGCTCGTCGCCTCTAGAGCCTCCCCGTCGGAGCTGAGCTTACCGAAGGAACCCGGTAAGAGCGCGTGATTTGGTAGCTATCATCACCACCGCACCGCCATGGACGCCGGTGATGTCAACGTCTCGGAGGTGCTTAGGTGCGACTGTTGGGTTGGAGAGCTGCTCGTGATTGTGTAGTTGCTTGTGCGCTCGAATTGGAGAAGAAAGGAGCAAGTTTGGTGTAGGTTCATCGGATTTTGTTTTTCCGTCGCCGTGGTTCTCGCCGAAGGCGAGGTTCCGACCATCTTTTCCGACCGGGACTTGGTCCGTTGTGTTCGTTGTAGCTTGAGCTTCGCAGCGGTGTGCTCAATTCCAGATTTGGAGTGGTAGTGGGGTTTTCCCTTTCGCCTCCGCCGACATGCCTACTCCGGCGAGGTCACGCGATCGGTCCGGTGCGTGCTGGTCCACGTGGCCGGTGTTGGCGGGTGCGTCGTGTGGTGAGGAGTCCTCCGGTAGGCTTGGTTTGGCCGTCGATGAGCCGTAGCCTCGGGAAGAGTTGATTTCGGCAAGCTACGCGGTGGCACTCGAGCGGCGCCGCCTGGTTCTAGCGAGTGTTGGCATGGCAAGCTGACGTGGCGAGAAAATCAGCCACGTGGCACCGATGTGGTAGAAATTCTTCGACTTGTCGTTGAGTTGGCATGGATGATGTGGTAGAAGTATTCTCTGTTTTCCTTTTCAAATCTTCTCTGAATTTTCAGTAATCCTTTTATTCTTTGGAAATTCATATCTTTTTCTCCGAACGTTAGAAAAATACACGGTCGGTTGCATTGGACTCGTAGTGACGTTCTCTACGCGTTGGTGCAGTTGTTGTTCATGTTCTAGTAACTTAAATTCCTGTCCTTTCGTTTCGTTACCTAATTTTCCACGATTTGCATGCCTAACCCGTACTGCGTGGTCCGTAGCTTGGCATAGGACTTTGAGGAGAAGCAGTTTGAAGAGTTTCCACTAGAGCGGCCGGTTGAGTACCCCGACCCTGCACGGGACGCGCGTTTCCAGGGCAAGCCACAATCCTTGACCACTCTTGAGCCTATTTAGTAGTTGCATAATTTGACTCATGCATATGAACTTGCTGCTAGTATCATTCCTATGCCATATCATGCTACGCTTGCCACTCGTTTATCCTAGGATGATCTACGATGATACCTGCATGCTTAGTATTGCTGCTAGTATCATTCCTATGCCATATCATGCTACGCTTGCCATCTGTTTACCCTAGGATGATCTACTGATGATACTTGCATGCTTAGTATTGCTTAGATACTTAATTGAACCCTAAATGATGATTATACATGTTTTTATGTTAAATAAATTGTAGATGCTTCTTAAGTGTTATGTTTACGTACTAGCAACCCATTAGGCCTTTTGCGGGGGTGAGTGTAGGTGATTATATGTCTGGGAAACTTTTGGGGAGTTCCTGTTTAGAGATGCCTGTTGCGGGCACAATGGTGTATGAACTTTGGATTATGAAGTTCTTGTTGTGGTGTTACCTGTTGTTGAGGCTGTAGTTTGAGGAAAGGGATTGGTGACTCGCCCTAGCAGCATAAGGATTGGCTCACAGGATATATGTTCCGGGCTTTTACTTACACACCACGTGATCCGTATGGGCGTAGTGCTTGGATCATGATGCTTTGCGGAGGACTAGTTGGCCGGTCGTGGTGTAGAGATAGTATTAGTGGGTTTTTGGACCGTTGTCTCGACCCATGAGTAGGGGATACCTCACCTGGCCCTATCACCACCTGACCGGTGGTAGGCCTTTCACACCTCCGGGAACCTTTGCCGTTTCTTAGTGGGGATCCCGGACACTGGAGGACGGCGATCACCGATCGATGTTTTGTTGATTGATCCTGTGAGTGTTTCTATACTTAGGCGATGACGGTAGCCCTATGTTATAGTACCTCTTCACGTGGGTACATGTGTATATACTCTACGGAGATTATAATCTATACGTATAGTCGTGCCCCGGATACGGGCACTACCCGAGAGCATCCTCGGTGGTTAGCATTTACTTCTTCTCCCCTCGATAGGTGCTTTACTTCCGGCTTCGAGCTGTGGTTCCAGTGCAGGTGTGTCTGGACTTAAAACTTGACCCTTGCAGGATTGTGTTATTTCCTGCAAGGTCACTTATAAAATTTGACTAATAATAAAACTTGACTCACTTAGACTTCGGGATAATTGTTTTAGGTGCTGAGCCCTTGCCTATCCTTGAAAATATCCGAACATGCATAACATTGTTGCTAGGTAGTGCGGCTTCTTGAGTACTCTATGTACTCACGGCTTTCCCACTTTGTTTTTCGGACGCCGAGGCAGCGGACCCTATAGAGCCTACGGATGGAGCCGATGGAGAGGAGTGATGGTCTCGCCTACACTCGAGTCGCTTGTGGCGTGGTGCTCTTCACGTGATGCTTCCGCTGTGTAAGATGGATTGTTGTTACTTGTTAGATCCTATCATGTTCATGCTTGGACGGCGTGCCTCACTCCCGTACTCATTTGGATGATAAATGTTGCTACGATTTGAGACGTTGTTGGATGATCATTTCTATCTACCTTGCTTTGAATCTATCTTTTGTGTGGTTATTTGTTACTAAATTGTGATGGATGTACATGCCACCATCCTGGGAGTGGCAAAGAGGTATAAGGGCGTGAGTGTGACACTTGGTGAAATTTGGGCCCTCACATCAGCACCTAAAGCAATTATCCCGAAGTCTAAGTGAGTCAAGTTTTATTATTAATCAAATTTTGTAAGTGGCCTTATAGGAATCAACACATTCCTGCAAGGATCAAATTTTAAGTCCAACACACCTCCATTGAAACCACAGCTCGAAGCCGAAGTAAAACACCTATCATAGGGGAGAAGTAGTAAACTAATCACTCGGGAAGCTCTCGGGGATGCCCGTATCCTGGGGCATGGCTATACGTATAGATTATAACTTTGAAGAGTTTATACACCTGTACCCACGTGAAGAGGTAATATAACATAAGACTTCCGTTGTAGCCTAAGTATAGAAACACTCACAAGATAAATCAACATGCATCGACCGGCGGCTTCCGCTCCTCCAGGTTTGGGATCCCCTAAGAAACGACAAAGAGTCCCGAAGGTGTGAAAGGCCTAACACTAACCAAGTGGGGTATCGTCTACTCATGGGTCAAGACAACGCTTCAAAACCCACTAACACAAGCTCTACTACTATGGCAAACCCACCAGTCCTCCGCATGTATCAAGATCTAGCACAATGCCCATACGGTTTACGTGGTGTGTATGTAAAGCCTCGGAGATATATCGCCTATGAACTGGTCCTTAAGCTGCCAGGGTGAGTCAACAATCCCTCTCTACCAACCAAAGTCACCACAACAAGTATCAACACAAAAGAGACTCCATAATCCAAAGTCTCTACATGATCTGTGCCCGCAAGAGGCACTCGTCCAAATGGGAACTCCCCAAAAGTTCTCCAGCACCTAATCACCTACACTCGCCCCGCAAAGTCCTAATGGGTTGCTAATATAGAAACTCGAACACCTAAAAAGCACCTACAATTTATTTAATAGAAAAACATGTATAGCATCATGTGGGGTTCAATTAAGCATCTAAGCATACTAAGCATGCAAGTATCAACGAGTAAAGCATCCTAGGGTAACGGTGGCAAGGATAACATGATATGACATAGGATTGATACTAAGCAGCACGTAGCAGTTCATATGCATGAGTCAAATTATGCAAGTATTAAATAGGCGCAAAAGTGATCAAGGATTACGGTTTGCCTTGGAAACATGGGTCCCGAGGCGGGGTCGGGGTACTCGATCGGCTCCTGCAGCGGAAACTCCTCCGTTAACCACGAGACAACGTAGCACGGTCGAGGCACGCAAATCAAGGCAAGTAGGTAAAAAATCATAAGAACATGAATTTACACTAATAGATCATGAACAAAAACTACTCCAATATGTAGAGAACGTCGCTACGATCCAAACGCAACCGATCACCAAATTTTCCGATACCCGAGAGAAAAGATATTAATTTCCAAATGAAAAAGGATTTATTGGAAATTCAAAAAAAGGAAAAAGGAAAACAAGGGAATATTCCTTCCGGTCCACAATTTTTTGTGAACCAACCGTTGAAACCGCAAGCCTCCGGTTCCCATGGACCAGATCCACCCAAGTCCCGAAACCCGGCTCCATCGACCAATCCACAAGGATGACGTCACCCTAGCCGCTCCAACACCTTGGCAGCGACTTGCTCGAGTCACCCTGCCCGAGCGCTCGGGCTCGCCGCGGGATAAGCCAAGCACACGAGGACATGACAGCACGACTGCGCACACCCGAACAAGACCTCCCCTTGCACGAGCAACCACCACAAAGCCGGCGAAGGCTTGTTAGAGTTCTATTCACGGCAGCGCTCGAAGGGGAAAACCCCACACATCCGCCAAACCTCAAACCAAGCACAACAAGACAAAGCCTATGCTCTCGTGAGTGCAACGGACCCGGTCGCCACCCACGGTGCTCACTGGAGCTTCGCTGCGGCGAGATCTGCGGCGGTGGCTCTAGGCACTCCCGCGAATCCTACGAAAACATGTTCCTTTCTACCAATTCAAGCGCGCTGTTGAGTTTTTACCTCGACACTACTACTACCTAGTCCCTCACGAGTGTGGAATTCGATGGTGCAACACACAAGAACACACGAGATTTTAGACAGAGTTCGGGCCCCCAATTGAGAGTAATACGCTACGTCCCGTATGTTGTGTATTGCCTTTAGCAGATTGCTCATTACGAGTTGTTCGGATCGTTTTTGAGGGGTCCCTCCTCCACCTTATATATCCGGGGAGGCAGGGTTACATGCAAAGTCCTAATCGGTTACATAAATTACATACTCGAAACTCTATCTCTAAGATTCCTTATTGATTCAAAGTCCCGATCGACTAATCTTGATCCTTTACTTGAAGATCACGCCATCTCCTGTCGGTCTTATCGTCCGCCTTTGTTTCCATACCGGTATATGAAACCTTCTATTATTCTATATCGGTCGGACACCACTCGTGGGCCCTCCCGACTGGTCTTATCTTCCTCAATTTGTCACCATATCTTTGACAAGTCATTCCTTGATCATAACATACCCGTAAGGTAAGTATACGACAGTAGCCTCCGAGTAATTTTTTATTTTGCCTTGCATACGACCGACCAGTCCTCCGCACATTGGTCCGATTCCAGTGCGAAATTAAATAGAACTCCATTTTCTTGAAAACTTCTTCTTGCAATTTTGCTTCTAAAAGCCAAAAAATTGATCTTTTATTCACCCACCTAATTAGGTGAAGAAAATCCAAGTACTTTCCTTCGGTGCATCGGTCGGGTGCACCCAATTGGAGTATAGCCCCGACTCTTGGATCATTTGAACTCCTTTCAAATAATACAAGAGTCCACTAGTTGATTCTTCATTATTTTCTTCATCAAGCAATCTCTACGGACCGCTTTTGTCAATATCCATATTTTCCGCTTCCCGCGATCTCTACGGACCGCTCTTGAACATGGTGCACTATAAAACTCAGTAGCCGCCGCCGTTAGACTAGGGTTTTGTTTAGTACGAGTTTTCCATCGAGAAACTACAAATACATCATTGTAATTGTGGGACAAGTCCTTTTACTATGATCCAGGGCCCCTGTTCTTGTTCTCCTCGATCGTTGCGACTAGTCCTTTCGAACCGAGTGATTGAACTTCTTTTATTCAGAGAGTCGGTTCATATTTGCAATTTCAGATTGCATGTTTATCCTTTCTTACTTGTGTTCTCGATTCACTTACAAAAACCTTTTCAGTGAGGTCAATCAAGTTGTGCTTGGTTAATAACTAACAAGAGCGAGTGTGCATCGGTTGCGGGATCGAATCGTGTTGATTCGAAGCCGGATTATCAACGTCGAGTTCTCCACAATTTGAGTTTACCCTTTCTACCTCTTGGAAGACCGGCCTGGATCATATCATGGAGCGTGTAGGGTCTCCGGAGGGTCGACGAGCCTCGCTAGGATACCAAGGTGCTTTTGCATGTGTCGTATACTTACCTTACATGTATGTTATGATAAAGGAATGACTTGTCAAAGATATGGTGACATATTGAGGAAGATAAGACCGGTCGGGAGGGCCCGCAGAGTGGTGTCCGACCGATACGGAATGATAGAAGGTTCCATATATCGATATGGAAACAAAAGCGGACGACAAGACCGACAAGATATGGAGTGATCTTCAAGTAATGGATTAAGATTAGATGATCGGGACTACGAATTAATAAGGAACCTTAGAGATAGAGGTTCCGAGTATGTAATTTATGTTACCGACTAGGACTCGCATGTAACCTTGCCTCCCTGAAAATATAAGGTGGAGGATGGACCTCTCGAAAACGATCCGAACAACTCGCAATTAGCAATCTGCTAAAGGCAATACACGACATACGGGACATAGGGTATTACTCTCGATTGAGGGACTCGAACCTGTCTAAAATCTCGTGATTACTGTTTCGTGTATTGCACCATCAAATTCCACGCTCGTGAGGGACTAGATAGTAATAGTACCAAGATAAAGACTCAACATTTGGCATGCCGGTAGGGGTCCTGACGAGTTTCTTAGCGAGTTTGATGGCTTCTTCGTTCGACGTAGATTTTGCGCCCGGCTTCGCAATCCGTGTCGGGTCCTTGGACTTCGAGGCTGATTTCTTTGGAAAGCTTCAATTGATAAATCCTGCTCACAACCTGGCCGTTGCTACCGAAGCGCGATCACTAGATGCGATCTTGATCTCCACTTCGGATTGTGGCGTGATCAATCGGACCGGTCGAGTTTCCTTCGGTCCGGCCAATCGAGGCCAAGATCTTGACCGCTACCCGGTCTCGTAGCGATGAGCGGCTCTTCCGAGCCTGAAAGTGACTTTGAGGAAGGTCCTCAAACCTTTCTCCAAGTCTTCATGACCGGTACGGTCATTGGACAACTCACACCCGAGCAGGTTGCCGCGGAGAATGCGAGACTGGATCATCTAGAAGAGGAGAGATCGCGACGCGAGCAAGCCGATGAAGATGTAGAGGATGCTATAAGATTCACACCCTCCGCTCGTAGTACCGGTCAACAATCCGCGGATAGATGCTAACGCTCCAGGAACCGGTCAAGCTGGAGCTTTAGGGGCTAGGGTCCCCGATGGAGGACCATTTGCTACTACAATCGAGACCGTTGGAGCGGCGGATGTTGATGCGTGGGATACTTCACCTTCATATAACAACCGCGGGAATTGCGCTGGAAGAGATCACAGACCGTTCGAGCAGGGTCCATAATATGGACCTAGAAGCTGAATTCAATGGTGAACGGGTCTTCACGTCCCCACTCCACAATACCGTGGGGGTTAAACAAATTCGGAGACTATTCTAGAAGAAGTACTTAATCGAACGCCTAGATTGAGGCGTGCTTTGAGTTTGGTTGATGCGGCTGCCCTACAAACCCATGAACTTGAACGAGGGGAATCCTCTAGGTGATCACGATCGGGACAGCCTGCCGGGCTCGGTGCTGAAGGAGCTTCATCCGGAGGGAGAACCGGAAATCAGGCCGGACCCACTCCAATTGCTGATGCACATAATCGAGCACCCGATCAAGACTTGCGGGGCTCGATCAACGAGAACCGCGATGCTAGGAACGTTTTTATAGATTGTCATGCGGAGCGGACTAACGAGCAGCATAGGTGCGAGGAAGATGAACGTCGTCGGACCGGTCATGTTGATCCAAGAAGACAGCTTTAGCGCCACTACCGCAGCCACCGCCTTTGTCGACCGGTCATGCTTACCCGCAGCCGGCAGCTCTAGCGCCACTGCCTACTAACAATCGACGAGAGACATAACAATCGTGGTCACAACGACCGTACCGTTCGTTACTACAATGACCGGTCAAGGAGAGATGACCGGTATAACCGACGCGATGACCGTCACAATGATCATAACGGACGTGATGTAGGAATAGGTCGGAGGGATGGAGATCGTTAGGGCGTGACCACGAGGATCATGACGGATAGCCTTCGAGAAGCAACAACGGTGGACAAGCTCCGTCGGGGCTGCCGCCATCGCCACTCGTCGCCTCCGCCGGCTCGAGCGAAGAATGACCGTCAACCCAGCCCAAGTCCGAAGCGTGGGAGTTACCACTACAGTGATGAAGAAAGCGATCATGATCGCAACTACCGCCAATGGAGACGTTTGGAGGATGATGAATATTCTCGGCATCCTAACGTTTACGCGGGATTTACGTGTTTGTAAATACCCCGGGGCTTCAAACCGGCGGGCAATGACAAGTATGTGTTGGTGCATGATATGACTACCTGTTACTATCTTTTTCCTATCATTTTAAGGTTCTTATTGATCATTTGAGTCACTTAGCACCTAACTTTAACCCCATTTGGAGCATGTTGTCGTTTGTACGCTATATTGCATAAATAGGTAAAAAGACAACATAAAAGCTCAAATTAGGAAGGTCGATGCGTTGTACCTCGATTTTGGAGTCCAAGACGGTGTCAATCAACAAAAGCTAGACTTACAAAGTTGTGGATCTCGTTGAGAGCTTTCCAAAATATATACGGATGACCCTATTTGGACTTCGGAGATAAAAGATATGGGCCCCGCAAGAAGGTCGATGAAGGGAAGTCGCCCACGCCGATCGGCGCACCCTTTGAGTCGATCGGTGCAAGGCCCAAAAAGGCCAAGGAAGGCTGGTTTCGCCCCTATAAAGAAAAGACCCTATTCTACATGCAAGAGGGTTCGGTTCTCCACACTTTTGGTGGCAGAATTGGGTTAGACAACAGAGAGCTTCGTCCCAGGCGAATTCCGTGTCGTTCCGGCGAAAAGTCGTCGTGCGCCGATTGGCTCGCCCCTTGCGCCAATCGGCTCGACGGGCTTCGGCTTCCATTTCACCTCAAATTGTACCAGGTAGTAGGATAGGCCAATCTAGGGTGTTTCCCATGGCGAACCCTACCGATATCATAGGGTGATTCTCTGTTCTTCCCTCGGTTGATGGGGATCTTGTCATTTGCACTCGTGATGGTTAATTGAATACATTTGTTGCTCTATATTGGTCTATAGCCTATTGCAATACTTGCTTATTGTTTATCTCAGTGGTTTGGATGATAGTACAAAATAGTGCTATTGCTAGGTGATTGAATTATTAGCCGCCGACGTGACAGGGTCGTAACAAACAACTTTTGTCTACTTTAGTAACAGCCGATGAGAGCCTTTTCTCAATTAACTTGCTCATTGCATGCAAGTGAACCTAGACTGTGGAAAGACATCGTAATCCTTGCTTAGCCGCAATCTTTCTCTCTTTATTTATTCTTTAATAATTAGTTCTTTAAATCACCTTTCTTACAACAACCTCATTTGTTACTAGTAAACATTTAGCTAAATAAGCGTCCCACTTGTTCCACGGATTGATAAACCTTGGAATACTCGAGAGAAAAGCTACAACCGACATGTACACTTGCAGTCTCGGAAGGTGTGAGTATCACACGCCAATAGCTTTTCTACACCCCCACAATTAGCTTTTGCTCGTTCCCGAGCAAATCCAAACACATAAGTTCTCCTAGTATAAGATCAACATTGCAATCATGTCATATAGTTCACAATCATCAAGACACATGTATCTTCCCCATGATTATTCATTTAAGTATTATATTGATTATCAAGATTATAAGTTTCAAACATCTAGGAAAACAAGACGTAACATAGAACCAACCACATAGTTCAATGAAATCCAAGTGCACAATATATTAAACAAACCACTCTTTAGCTCGGGAATTGTATGTGGTAAGATTTCTTAAACACACATGTCTCAACCAGGAATCAAAAACTTCATATCATAAATCACATGTCCACTCAACTCTCAAGTCTCTCTATTAGCCATGTATCTACAAATATTTAGCAAAAGCTTGTATGAGTAGATTGGTAGGAAAAATGTTCTAGCAAATCCAATAATTCAAGTCAAATGAGTTCCTAAGTTGGAATTACAGAGAGTTTTTCAAAAAGGTTATTAGAAATAAAATGTAAGAGAGGAAAAACACACGCTTTAGAAAGGTGGACATGTGCAAATGGCAAAAGCGATCCCAAGGCACAAATGAAGTCCGGATTCCCCATGGTTGGAAAGATAGAGTTTCAACCCACAATATGCACTTGAAGTACAATGGTTTATGCACAAATTTGAAACCTCCTCTTGCAACTTGATATATCATAATTTCTTGAAGCTCCTTACATCAACAATCATTTTTTCGTAGACAATCTGGAAATTCTTTTAGTTAATTTCTTCGAGAGAACAGAATGCTGGATGTCTCGTCGCCAAACTTTTCAATGAATTATATTGATGTAGGCCTTTGTCTTCAGCAAGATATTTTGATATATGTGCATAAACCATAGAGATAGTGCAATGGCTCGACAAGAAACTCATATCATAGGTTGTGGTCGAGGAATAGGTGACACCAATAAAGACATATAGGTTCAAAGGTGGGATATCCATGTGAAGTTTGCACATACTCTAGTGTAGAATAGGCAATGCATGAATATTTGGGCTAGAAAGCAAGTGAAAGGTACGCAAACAAAATGACTGGCTTAAAACTCTCTAACCAAAAGAGAAACACTTACCTGAATAAAAAATATGGATTGCATAGCCTATGGTTCATAATGTTCTTAGTATGGCTGTGGTAGGTAGTGATCATGATAGAAGACAATCAATCCAAGGTACAGAGACATTGTAACACCCCACAAATTAAGCAAGCAAAGAGATGCTACTAAACCCCTCGTACAACCACAATTCAAACAATATAATATTGACAAATAACAACACCGCGGAAGCAATAAGATAATCAATAGACAAACCAATAAAATATCTCTCTAGTATTTAGCATTCCAGCAACAATATGAATCCATATGTTTAAACATCACTCAACAAATAAAACAGTAGACTCCAACTACGATGATCACATGTTTTTTATTATGATTGCATGAGGAAAACTATGAACATGTGTAAAGTGAAAATGTGTGCTGCTATTTCCCATCCCACGTCCATGGTCTCCACAATCAAGCACCCGAGGGGAAAAAAAAGCGCATGAGGTTTATGAAAAACCTCAACAAGTAAACGTCTTTAACAATATTATTTGAATCACAATTTAGTTAAACAATAGTTTAAGAAGCCGCATAAAAGTAGTATTAGCTGAAAATACAACTTCAATTGGACAGATAAATCATCAATAACTTTATAATATGAACTTCCATGCAAATGCTGATGCAAATGATGCAATGCGATGCATGACTTCTCTTCTACCCTCAAATCCGAACAAAAGGAAGTGAGGGTTGCAACCACATTGCTTAATTCAACGTGCGTTGCTGTACCGATACTTACCGCACCAACATCAGAGCTACGGTGTCTTCTTATGCATCCAATGGAAAGTGCAAAAAAATGCATAATTGTCATGTATGCACCTCATCATATACTTCAAATTCAAATATACTTCATAATAAATATAGAATCCATAATATGATAAATAAACTTCATCACATAAAGATAACTTTCCATTTAGCAATTTATCTGGCTAGTGTGAGTCATTCAAATTTAGTGGAGGCGATTCAAATAATAGAGTTAAAGCTTATAGACCACAGCGCTACGTTTACTTGCCTTCACAAATCAATAGGAGGGAGCTAAGCACGCTCCGAAGATGCACCACCTGGATATAGGTAATTCTTAGCACTCAAACGATCATACAAATAAAGCAAACATTAAGTAAAACGCTCCTACACCGTAGATAAAAATTAACGGAAGATAATTCCAATTTCGAATTTTACTAGATCTGGAATAAAACTCAAGTGACTTGTTCTCCAGTGACCGCAGATAAAAATTAACGGAAGAAAACTGCTAGTAGATCCATGGCAGTACGTTATGTTCCTACCACGATTAAGGGCTAATAATGGCAGTAAATAATGAATATATGATAGTAGATCACACGGTAAAGATAGGGCTCCATTACCTAGACTAGATCAAGTTGTTTCGTGCTCCAAAAGAATAAGTTTAAATGAATCACATGCAGACTACCAGAGAAACCGAGACCCCTCATAGCTGATTGGTAGGATTAAGGCCCTAATGGCCGGAGCTAATCAAACTCTAACGTAGCTAGCACAAACAGAGAGAGGGAGGGAATTACGTGTTTTAGTAGGAAACAATCAAGATCGTCTCTCCTCTCTTAGCACCCCACCAAACCCCTTCAAATCGCTTGCTGCCTTCCGGCCGCTGTTCCTAACATGGTCAGGCATGGATCAATCCAACAGGAACTCAATTTCTCCAAAATCGATCAGGCAGAAAACTTAGCCAAGAAAAACACCTCTCCTAGCAAGAAAAATGAAGGGGTTGTCGTGGTCTTCTTAAAGATCTACGTGAGCCACGTTACGGCAGCCAAGAGTCATGGGTAGGGGAATAGGTTTCGTTAGCTTCTCTCCCTAATTGGGTCCTTAATTAGGCCGTATAATACCCTCCACTAAACCAAGAATTAGGGCCCAAAAAAAAGAAAAATAATTCTTTGTAGCGTTACATTCTACCCTCCTAAAAGAGAATTCGTCCACGAATTCCGTCATCTCTACGATATTTCAGGAATGTATACGAGATAAACAACTCATAGAACTCACCGGTCTCAAAAAGATTGAGGTACTTCTTACGCATATGGTCCTCAAGTTCCCAAGTAGCTTCACGCTCAGTTTGGTTTGTCCACAAGACCTTGACATATCTGAGTGTCCGATTGCGCATTACACGCTCCGACGACTCCAATATACGCAATGGCTGACAATCAATAGTCAAATCTTGTTCAACCTCCATCTTCTTCTCTGGATCCTTTAAATATTTTCTCAACATAGAAACATGAAGCACTCGGGTGAATACCAGCCATAAACTCGAGCAACCGAAGACGATATGCCAATGAACCCACTCGAGCTGTAATCACAAAAGGTCCAATATATCTCGGGCTAAGCTTCCCTTTGATGCCAAAACCAATGATTCCTTTTGTCGGTGACACTTTGAGAAGGACTTCGTCACCGACTGCAAACTCCACATCCTCTCGCTTGAGATCTGCATAACTTTTCTGCAGACTCCGAGCAGTTAACATATTTTGGCGGATCTGGCGTACCTTTTCATGAGTTTGTTGTACCCAATCTGGTCCAACCAACAATTGCTCACTAGGTATTTCCCAACACAATGGAGAAACACATTTCTGTCCATACAAAGCTTCATAGGGAGCCATCTTGATACTCGCTTGATAGCTATTATTATAAGCAAACTCAGCCAATGATAGATGATCCTCCCAACCTCCCTTCCATGAAAGAACACAAGTACGTAGCATATCCTCTAGGGTCTGTATAGTACGCTCGGATTGGCCATCCGTTTGAGGGTGGAAAGCGACACTCATATCCAGCCTCGTCCCTAAAGCGGTATGCAAACTCTTCCAAAAATTGGAGACAAATTTAAAATCTCGATCCGAGATGATAGACTTTGGCACACCATGTAACCTTACAATTTCCTTGATATACAAGTTGAATTATTCGTTATGGGCATAACGAATAATTCAACTTGTTGTACCAATCCTTTCCTCCTCGAGTGACAGTCTTTTTAAGAATTTCCTTGATCTACTTGTTTGATGTTTCAGCTTGTCCATTTGTTTGAGGATGATAAGCAGTTGCAACTCTATGCTCAATACCGGCCTTTTCCAACACCTTAACAAAATTCTTTCCAATAAAATGTGATCCTCCATCACTTATGACTACTATTGGCACCCCAAAACGAGGAAATGTCAAATTTCTAAATAAATTAATTGAATTTTCAGTTGTAGCATGTTTGCAAGGTATTGCTTCTACCCATTTAGAGACATAATCAATAGCAACCAAGATATACTCATAGCGATGAGAATTAACGAAGGGACCCATGAAATCAATCCCCCAAATATCAAATATAGGAATTTGCAAATTGTAATTGAAAGGCATAGTATTACGACTATTAACAGAATTTCCAGATTTTTGGCATTCAGGACAAGTTCGAACAAACTTAATAGCATCAATATGCATACTTGGCTAATAAAATCCACTTGCCCATACCTTAGCTTTAGTGCGATAATGTCCATAGTGTCCACCATATAGAGAAGAATGACACTTCTGCAATATTTCCTCTTGCTCGGCCTTTGGAACACACTCGCCTTGCAATTCCATCTTCACAATATTTATACAAATATGGATCATTCCAATAATAGCTCCTCAATTGAGATTTAATTTTCCACCGCCGATGCTTGTCAAGATGATCCAATGGTTCCTTCTTGATTGCTCTAATAATATCCATCATCCAATCGTCAATTCTACGCACACCATACAATTGCTCTTCATGTAATGAATCGTCGATAGGAATATTATTAACGTTATCTCTACCAATCTCAAGCCGCGAGAAATGATCAGCCATAAGGTTTTCGAGTGCCTTTTCTATCTCTCGCTCTCTAAGCAAATTCTTGTAGCATCAATACCCAACGGATAAGACGTGGTTTAACATCTTTCTTAGAGAGCAAATACTTGATAGCAGCATGATTAGTGTAGACTGTTATTCTCAAAAGCAAACACAATAGCTAGCAATTCTTTCTCGGTTGTTGCATAGTTAACTTGAGCGTCATTAAGTTTTTTACTAGCATAGTAGATAGCATGTACCTTTCCTTTTTTCCGTTGTCCAAGAACAGCTCCAACAGCATAGTCGCTAGCATCACACATAATTTCAAATGGGAGATTCCAATCTTGAGGTTGAATAATAGGTGTTGAACAAAGTGCTCTCTTCAAAGTGTGAACGGCATGTAAGCAGTCTTCATCAAAATTAAACTTGGCATCCTTTTGCAACAACAATGTTAATGGCCTTGTGATCGTAGAGAAACCCTTAATAAATCTTCCGTAGAAACCAGCATGACCAAGAAAACTCCGCAATGACTTCACATTAGTAGGGGGCGACAGCCTTTCTACTGTTTCTACCTTTGCTTTGTTTACTTCAATTCCTCTCTTAGAAATCACATGTCCAAGAACAATACCTTCCTTCACCATAAAGTGACACTTCTCCCAATTAAGAACAAGATCAACCTCATTACATCTATGCAATACTTTCTCTAAATTTGCTAAGCATGCATCAAAACTTGCCCCATGAACAGAGAAATCATTCATAAAGACCTCCATAATATTCTCAATAAATTCAGAAAAATAGCCATCATGCAACGTTGAAAGGCAGCAGGAGCATTGCACAAACCAAGTGGCATTCTTCGGTAAGCATACGTACCATAGGGACATGTGAATGTCATTTTGTGCTGATCTTCAGTATGTATTGGAATTTGAAAGAATCCAGAATATCCATCAAGAAAACAAAAATACTTGTGTTTTGCTAACCTTTCCAACATCTCATTGATAAAAGGCAGAGGGAAGTGATCCTTTCTTGTATAATTGTTCAAATTCCTGTAATCAACGCACATATGTCGACCGATCACTGTTCTATGAGGAATTAGCTCATTCTTCTCATTCTTCACCAGTGTCATGCCTCCTTTCTTTGGAACACAATGAACAGGACTTACCCACTCACTATTAGCAACAAGATAGATTATCCCAAAATCTAGTAAACGAAATACCTTTCTTCACCACAACTCGCACTGCACCTGTTCAATCTCCTTTGACGATCAACTACTCGGCTTGCATTGATCCATCATGCGTATGCGATGAGTGCAAAAGGCTGGACTAATCCCTTTCAAGTCATCAATAGTATACCCAATAACCGCCTTGTATTTTCTTAATAGCTCCAATAAACGAGATGTCTCTTCTTCATTAAGCTCATCACTAACAATCACTGGGTATGTCTTGTTCTCACCGAGATACTCATATTTCAACATTTTTGGAAGAGGCTTCAATTCGACCTCAGGCGCAAGCTTCTCATTTGTAGGACTAATTTGTTCGAGAGTAGGCTCTTTCTTGAATTCAGGGAGACTTCAAAAGCATCAATTACCTCTTCGATGGCTTCATTTTCTTGTTCATCAGTTAGACTTTCCTCAAGAACACGTTGGAGAGGATCCCTGAAAGAATTTACAAAAGAAGCATACTCCACCTCCTCGTTATCGGGAGCTCAATAGGGTCCTTAAATATTGTCACAAAATCAAATATGAATCTATTGCCTCCGAACTCAATAGTTATCTTCCCTTTTCCAAGCATCAAGAATAGCATGTATATATTTAAGAAAGGGACGCCCTAGAACTATGTCTTCAACATCATCATGATAAGTATCAAGAACATAGAAATCGATCAAGTATGGTGTTGCCCACAATAACTAATTCATGGTTTTCTAACACACCTATGGGTTTCTTCATCTTTCTGTCTGCCATAAACAATTTAATTTCCGTAGGTGCTAGAACAAAATTAATAGGAAAAAGCTCTTTAAAGATCTTATGTGGCATAACACTTACCTCAGCTCCCATATCGCATAAAGCACTAGAGAAAGAATGACCTTCAATCATGCAAGGTATGTGTGGGATCGGTAGGTGCTTCCCTTCTTCATGATTTGCACCAATAGAGAAAATCCTTGCAAGTTCCCTCAGTTGTTGCTTCCATGATTTGCTTAGCTTCTTCGACATGAGATGGTTCAAAATGTTCCTTGTCTTCAGAAAACAATCTCTCTAATTCTTCGAAGTGATAGCAATTTCCCCATATTTCTTAGTTGTTCTATCTCTAGGAAATTTAGCTTCAATTGTTGGAAAAGATACCCCTTGTTGATCAACCACAGGCCTTGATGAGGTGAATGATGGTCCAAATCTAATGGGAATCCAATCAAGTGGCTCAAACTCGGAGAGAGGCTTTGATTCAAGCATCGAGCAATGGTGAAGTAGTCCGTAGTTTAAATTGAGATGATATCGGCACTTGTTCTACTTGAATTGGTAGTTGAAGCTCTGCTGGTTCATCATGTCGATCGGCGCAACCGATGTGTCGATCGGCACCGTCGACGCGCCGATCGGTGTAAGGGCTCTGCCGATCGGCAACCTGCAACACTTCTTCGTTTTCTTCTACCTCATTCCATGGCACATTCCATGATACCTCTTCTTAACTCATGAATCCTAGGTAAGGGAAAAATCTCATGCAAAATTGTGCACACAACTCTCCCCGATTACCGTTTACTTCAAATCTGACTTGAGAATACCATACTTTTGCTTTACCGATGAGTGAGTATAGGAAGAGCATCCATCGATTCCAATCTCCATGAATACCTTTATACTTGAAGGTAGAGCACATCTCTTCAAGATTCTTGATATGAATCCATGGATTTTCTTCTTTAGCTCCCAAAAACGGATTCTCTTGCACCATCTTGATTAGCATTGGGTTGAGCTCGTATTCCACCACTTCAATTTTGACATCGGATCTTGGCGGAATGCGATGATCAGCCTTGGGCATAATATGGCTCCACAGGTGTCCCAATAACACCTGTGAAATTCATGTTGACCAAAAAAACACAAAACAAAAACACTAGAAAAAGGGTTAAGGATTAGAGAGTTAGTAGCAAAAACAAACTAAACAAACGAACCGACTTGTTCCCCGGCAACAACGCTAGAAAAGCTGTTGGCGTGTGATACACACACCTTCCGAGACATCCTACAGGTCGGTTGTAGCTTTTCCCTCGAGTATTCCAAGGTTTATCAATCCGTGGAACAAGTGGGACGCTTATTTAGCTAGATGTTTACTACTAACGAGATGATGTTGTTGTAAGAAAGATGATTTAAAGAACTAATTATAATAGAATAAATAAAGAGAAAGATTATGGCTAAGCAAGGATTATGATAGTCTTCCTAGAATCTAGGTTCACTTGCATGCAATGATCAAGTTAATTGAGTAAAGGCTCAATTAACCTGGAGAGTGTGAGCCAACAATTGCGAGGGTCAAAACCTGTGATTGTTCGAAAGGATATATGTGGAGTTTGGATAGGCAAAATATAGTAGCAAGGAATTGCAAATTTTCAATTCGGAATTGTAAAACTGAATAATAGTCCCAATTATGTTAATGTCACTGGTATAAATGTATCTCGCACCTAGTCCAAGCAAGCAATAATGCAACTCAACACGAGGGACTCAAGGTGATGCAAGCAATTCTGATTTCTTTTTCCATCCTTTTTTCTTATTCTTTATTTTGCTCTTTCTCTCTTTTTTTTAGCACGTCTTTGCCTTTTTCTTGTTTCTTTCTTTTGCACTCTTTGCTTCTTTCTCTTTTTTTATAGACGCAACACACGACACAAATAGTATGAACAGAAATATACTTATATGGCAACTCGTGTATTGCGTTGAGGAAACACAAACACTGCATGAACTTCCTAGGAAATAAAATCACAAACTAATCTAGACCAACAACATAACGACACCACGAGGGACTAAAATTCAGAAACACAAACTGAACAAAAAGATTGCAAGGCACAAAGGGGATATAGGATAGCGGAAACAACGAGAACAAATATTTTTGTGACACAATTTTCTGGAACTTAGGGTGAAACAAAATAACAAGGATAAGGAGGAACCTAGCGGTGCACCTAAAACTCGATACCACTTGATGTGTATGGAGTGTCCCGATCTTTCGAAAGGTTTCGATAAACAACGATTTGTGGAGGCTTGACACAAATCGATCCGGCTTACGAACAACACGTTCCGAATCCCGCAATCGCAGCACCACGTCTCATCTGGTTATCAACCGAGCAAGCATGATTGACCTCGCCAAGAAGGCTAATCCTTGCCTGCGAATCGAAGAACACAAGCAGGAACAAGATAGAATCAACCCAATTGCAAATATATGATTAAACTCATGAGTTGGGGTCTCACAAACCGACAAAACGGCAAAACTGCTCTTGACAGAATAATCTAAGCAAAACTCAAACCCTAAGGAAGGGGCGACGGCTGCTTATGAGGCCCCTAGGTTCGTCCATCCTCCCCTGGATGCAGCCCTAAGTGGGCTCAATAAAATACACGGCCCTAAGGCCAAAAGACGGTGGTGCAACACCGGGATAGTTTCTGGACATCTTCTTATTTCGGTAATTCCCGACGTCACGGAAGGAATTTGGATATGGGACCAGAGCCAATGGAAAGGTTATCAAATTATCTTTCCATCTATATAAAGAACGTCCCAACGGACTTTGTATGCGATCGGAACATCCGTTTTGGTGCAGGCTATTTCTGGACTCCGAAACAGACTCGAAGTCGACTTTGTTTGGGCCTCCAACTTGACATGGACGCCCCTTGTTGGCCTACAACGCCTCCAACCTCCTCCTCAAGCATATCATCATCATCTTCATGGTTTCTAACAATAATTAACTCATTAGATAGTAATATATTCTCAAATATAAATAAATAAATCATTAGAAATGAGCTCACCCATAAGTTCGATTGTCGTGCTCTAATTTTCACCCTAATTTTCATCCTTGAACCATGTATGTGCAGTGGAGGATTCTTGATTGTATCCGAGGGTGTGATATCCTCATTAGATGTGGTAGCCGCGCTTCCTGCTCCCGTGATAATGTTGCCACGGGTCATATCCTCGTCGATGATAGTGGGATTGAACAAGATATCCAGCCATCCTCCCGGACCTTCTCCAGTAATGACGCTAAGCGCCATTGCCTGGAGGAAGCCCGCGAAGGCAAACTTCTCGTCATCTTGTTCCATCTCTCGAACCAATTGCGCACCATGAAAGGCATGGGGTTGCAATTGGCCGGACTCACAATATCGTTGTAGAGCCACCGCAAGTCCATGTCATTTCCCCAAGCCATCCTGTTTCACGCACACATAGTGTTCGAGAGATTGCCGGCATAAAAGCCATGGCATTTCCCAAAAGAAAAAACAAAAACTACCATGGTTCTAGTGTGCTAATGCAGCTCAATGGCTTAGCGTTGGATTCAGCTTAGCATAAACATTTTGTGGTTCTTAGTTTTTTATGTACTCACATAAGCCTGTTCTTGCATTTATAAATCATGCCGCAGATAACTTCCTTTGGTGATTTCGGCATATAACTTGTATAACTGCCTGAATTGTGTGAGGTAAAACACTAATTGAAATAAATGCAAGTTATACGCCTCTATGTGATGCCTGCTTGTTCTTTGTTAGTAGCTGTTGAGTCATAGTGTAAAGTTTCCGTTAGTGTTTGTTTCAGTTCGAGTTAGTTCTGTCAGCGAGCCTCAGTTTGCCAACAACCAGGTGTGATTCTACACAGTCATCATCTGTTTATTGCCATTTATAGTAACTTGTATCAAATCACCTCCTCATCTGTTAGTTTCCATTTATGTTAATTAGCCTTGCATTTACTGCTTTAAATCATACAAGCTCCTACAATGCCTTGGTGTGAGTGCAGCTTCTTCATCCTAAACAGTAGCATCTGTCATTCAGCTCAACAAAGGTAGCTCACAAACTCTTCAGATGGACGGTGATGTATGCTAGCTGCTTTGGGGAGTGCTCTAACTCTTGAGATATAGGTATCATGTTGGTTATCTGTGTGCGAAATTTGTGTTGTGATATAAGACTTATGTGTGTGAGAATTGTAATGCACACGTGACCTGGGAAGCGTGCAAATATGTATGTGATGTGGGAAGAACAAACCTGTATTTGATTTGATAATATTTGCTGAGATCTGTATCAGTATGCATGTTGTAATATATATGTGTGTTATAATGTTGAGTTCAATCTATTTTCTTATGTAATTGGGCTTTGCTTATCTGTGTTGTGTTGGTCCTAGAAGAATGGGCTGGAAAGAAGAGGACCGAAAGTTAAGTGGCTTGTTAATTAAGTGGGCTGAAAGATAAAACGCCTGTGAAATGGTGAAATTAAAATGGCCTCCAAATTAATTGGGCCAAAAGTAAAATGGCCAGCAGATTAATCGGGTTGAAACTTAAAAGGCCTGCAAATTTTGTGGGCCGGAAGTTAAAAGGCGCGCAAAATTAGTGGGCTGAAAGTTAAAAGGCCCATAAAACTAATTAGCCAAAAGTTAAAAGGCCTATGAAATTAATGGACCAAAAACCGGCCAACCAGTCGAGTCCCGATCCAATGGTTAATGATGAAAATCATAATCGTCATGAAATTCTATGACAAATTTAAGAGCGCCATAAACAGTTTGTGACAATTTTAAGAGTGTCATAAACGTTTATGACGTTTCCGTGGGACGTCACAAATTTATGACAAAAATAACGAAAACGTCACACAAGGTAATCAGATACGCACATTCTATAACAAAGCGATTTTCGTCACCGCTACGTCATGGAAGGCAGTTTGTGACGAATTTGAGACCTTCTATGACAAAATTACATCATCATAGAATGTCAAAATTGTTGTAGTGATAGGACACGTCAACTACCCCAAGTCGCTGATATTCATAACTAAAGCTTCGATCGATCGAAACTACCGGATAACTAGCAGTTACATCATTTCTAACACCGACAAGTCGACATAAAAGATTCGATATACTTACCGAACGAAATCCTTGCCGATGGTGGAGCCCCGAGAGCTCAGGCAGTTGATGAGAAAATTCCTCCGAGTTGATTATGGTGATGCGCCGAGAGGTGTATTTGATTGGTATATTCTTTACATTGGTTCTAGTCTACTATTTATATCCTAGTCACAACCGACCTAGATATTTCCCTTTAGTTTACATGACCACATCGACTTGAAAACCAATCATGACTCAAACTCGTTCCATGTGCCTTCCTGCTGCCTGACGCTTCCCTTCTTTTTTTGTATTGCAACCTTTAGTCGTTAACAAGTGGACCCAGATCCAGAATCTGGCGTCAACACTATTAATTGTATTGCAACCTTGTATGTGATAGCCTAGATGGACAATATTCATCTTTATGCAAAAACCCTTTTAGCTTAGCTAAAATCTGAAAATAAGGATCAAGTATTAGTGCTGATTTTGCAATTAAATTCCAGCAACCCGGTCAGCCCATGCGTGCTAGAGTCAGTCTTAGAAGGCCACTTTGACGGGTCAATCTTGTTGAGCTTTAGTTGCTCGAGGCTTTGCCATGAGTTTTGTACAGGTATGTCATATGCTAGTTAGTATCATGATGTTAGCAGCAATCTTGCATGGGAAGATGAACCACCAAAGGATTGGACTATTGAATGGGTTCTCACTTTCCCTCGTGCTGGCCAAAGATGACTCAGTTCGTGTCTATGGGCTGACATGAATTCTTGTAAAATGTGTATCGTAAAAAGTTTGCTTCCACTGTTTTATGTTGTCGAATTTTAAACTTCGTTTTTGTACTACAAATATGAACTTAAGTTGAAATAACTGAATTGGAACTTGCACTTTATGTCCCTATGCTCATATCTTGTTTCGCCAAGTGTCATCTCGGATGATCCTATTATTGACTAGCCCCTCATTTTTTAGGCTCTTATGTCACACTTCCCCATCCCCGGCGGCCGCCACTGTCGCCTCCTCCTCTTCCCCAGCCCCGAGGACCAGCGCGTCGCGGGCAGCCGGCGCGCCTAATCCCCCTCCCCGCCCCCCTGCTCCGGTGGTGGGCGGCGGCCCGGGACCACATCCCTTCTCCGGCATCGGGCGGTGAGTCGGGGCGGCCGGATCCGGCCACCCCTTTTCTTCGGTGACAGGCGGCGGCTCGGGGCGGCCCTTCTCCGATAGCGGCACGAGGCGGCGTCCCCGGCGAGCTACGGCTGGATGTGGCCGGCAGCGCGAGGCGCCGTCCCCAACAAGCTGCAACTAGATTTGACTGGAGGCACCGGCTTTTTTTTTCATATGTTCTTTGTAGCGGCGGTTGACAATGTCACCCGCCACAATAATGTTCTTTTGTAGCCTCGCAAGCGTAGCGTAGCCGTGGTTGGATCACCCGCGGCTGCAGAGCTCTCCCAACCGTCGTTATATGACTTCATTAGAGCACCTCCAACAGCCTAGCCATAGCACCCATTTAATCTAAACATAGCTATTATTCCCAAAAGTAGGCTCCCAACAGACTAGCCAAACGTATTCCGAAGAGTAGCTTCGCCTCGTTCCCGGATATCTCGCCGAGCAATCCATGGCGAGGCACCGCGGCTCGCCAAGGCTCCTCCCGCGCGTGAATCCCTCGCTGAAGGTTGGTCTTCCCGCGCGTTTTCTCCCGCGCCGGGCTTCGCGGAAGGTTCTGCGCGCGCGCTGGTTCCCTTCCCCCGTCTACGAGATCTCTGTCAACTCGCTGCGCCTCCTTGTGCCGCCTGCGAGCCCTCAAATCTCTGTGCCCCGTTGTGCCGCCTCCGAGGTCTGGACTCCCTGCTCCCCCTTGTGCTGCCTCCGAGTCCTAGATTCGTTGCGCCCCTTGTGCCGCCTCCGTCTTCTTGATTCCCTGCTCCCACTTTGCCGCCTCCGAGGTGTCGACTCCCTGCGCCCCTTGCATCGCCTTCAAGAGCTGTCGGTTGTTGGACAACCATTGCCGGCAAGTGATGTCGATCCCTCCACGGCGCGCTACCCAACATTGCCAAATCGCTTCGACAAGGCCCCTCATCCCCGTAGATCCGTGCCTCGGGTAG
The DNA here is from genome assembly GCA_031894775.1 of Chloris gayana. Taxonomy (NCBI): domain Eukaryota; kingdom Viridiplantae; phylum Streptophyta; class Magnoliopsida; order Poales; family Poaceae; genus Chloris; species Chloris gayana. Next base: position 302,543 of record JAUNZO010003751.1, read on the forward strand.
GGCTTCCCATACCAAATCCTCAATTTTTGATGCATCGGGTCGTTGGCCATGGAGGGGAGGACGTGATTGGAGTCGACGGTTCACGAGAGGATTGATTTTCTGCGCCACCGAGTTCATCCTCCCACTGTCTTGGGTGGTCGTCTGCCGCCGGCCGTCGTAGCTGATTCCGGGGTTGTCAATTATGAGTTCTCTGCAGGTACGAGTTTACACACGCAGATTCTTAAGTGTACTGCTCGTTGTAGGAATAATCTTGTCTATCGAGAGATATAGGGAGATGTAGAGACTTGTGTACATGATAGGCATAATCGTGTATGGTCTTCACAAATGTAGCCCATGACGGATAAATACCATCTGCTAGATAATAACCCATTGTATAATTATTTCCATTGATATTATAATTTACTTCGGACCTTCACCTTCAGCAAGCCTTGCAAAAATTGGAGATCGTTGAAGCACATTGATATCATTGTTTGAGCCTCGGCATCCCAAAAAATGCATGCCAAATCCATAGATCTTGAGAGGCGATCGCTTCTAAGATAATGGTTGGCTCCTTTTTGTGGCCCCTGTACATACCGTGCCAAGCGGTAGGATAATTTTTCCATGTCCAATGCATGCAATCAATAGAACCAAGCATGCCTGGAAACCCTCTACTCTCATTAATTGCAAGTAACCTAGCGGTATCCTCTTCGTTAGGCAACCTCAAGTATTCAGATCCAAATACCTCAACAACAGCACTTGTAAATTTTTGCAGACATTCTAGAGCAGTACTCTCACCAATACGCACATACTCATCTGTAGCATCAGCCGCTACTCCATAAGCTAGCATACGAAATGCCGCCACCACCTTCTGCAAGCAAGATAATCCTAGTGTACCGGCTGCATTCCTCTTCAGTACAAAGTAATCATCATGTTCTTCCACAGCATTCATTATACGTAGAAAAACATGTCGTCTCATTCGAAATCTGTTCATACATACAATTATTTAGCCATACCATAACCAAAGGTGAAAATATTTTGCAAACATAAATAACGTTACATACTAACCTTCGTCTGAAATATTCCGGACCAAAAATAGGATTCTCTGCAAAATAATCTCGATAAAGTAAGAAGTGCCACGAGTACCGTTCTCGATCCAATGTAGCATGTCCCATGATAGAACCACGATGAAGTGGCTCATTGAGAGCCTCCTCTACTATTATGTTCGCAGCGTTGTAAGAAAAATCATCTTCATCATCCGACGATGAATCAATCAACTCATTTATAATAAAATCATTGAATTCGTCATCGGAATCCATACTGTATAAAAGAGAGACATATGATCAATCATGGATCCAAAGTATTAATCCACCTAAACACGTCCTGGCGATGATTAAAACAAGGAATCAACGTACCCAATCGGTGAAGGATTGGCCGTGCACGCGCCGCTCACGCGCCGCTCAATCGACTCGAGGCTTCAACCGATCATGGCACTCGGGCTTCAATCGATCGGTGCGGGGCCGGGTCCTTCTCACGCGAGCGCGGCTCGGTCCTTCGCACGCGCCGCTCGGTCCTTCTCCTGTGCCGCTCGGTCGATTGGCGATCGCGTCACGGCGGCAGGCAGCGTCGACTCGGACACAGTAGGCAGAGAACGGATCAAGCAATCGCCATTCGTGAAAGGCTCGACTCGGTCTTGGTGGCCCAGATATTGGATCGTTGGTTGTCTGTTGGGCAAGAGTAACGAAAATGGGACCCACCGAATGACGTGGCCACATTTAAAAAACTTATGGAATCAGTTTTAGCTAGCCTGTTGGTTTCCATGGTAGTTTTTTAGCGTTTTCTATTTTACAGCCTAGCTAAATGAAGTAAATTTAGATTTTCTTTTTTGTTAGGCTGTTGGAGGTGCTCTTATTGTAGTAATTATACCTAGTTAAGAGAAGGAATAGTATTAATTGAGTCAGCATGTACTATCTGCCACCTACCTGTCACTTCATGTTTTCAGTACACGTCCGACGACCTTCTCACTGTACGTCCAATGGAAGACCATTCCCACGTCCCATTCTCATGGGCTATTAATATCCCACGTGCCAAGCTGTCGAAATGAAAGGGGCAAGGGCAGATGGGTCACTGCACATCCGGATTTTTTTTTGCTGTAAAAAGTCAGAAAAGGAAAAGTAAGAGGATTGTTTTGTTTCATGACTGGAAAGAACAGCTTCAGTGGCGTTGGCTGGATGCCACGTTTAGAAGTGTAAGTCCTAGTAGATTACAAAGCTTGGTGGTCGGAGGCGTTCGTCATGCAGATACGTATTAGTCGACGCGGACGATGGACATTTTTTTAGTAATACATATAGGAACGTTTGCTTAATAATTTTATTCCATTATAAACCGTGTTGGTGTCCCCTCCACTTCCGTTCGTTGATGTCAGACAGATGTGCTGCTAATTTGTCAAGGAACCAGTGTTGTCCTTATCCATTACCAAAATGAATTAACGCCCAACTACCTTATGCTACGGCGGTCGTTATGACAACTTTGACCATGATAGGTCCCTACATTATTAGTTCATCCGTCCTTGCCAGCTATAAATATTGTGATGTCTGTTCGATTAATAATCGGTCGCTCATTACTGAAGTCGCACATTTGGCGGTGGAAGAGCAAGCCGGTAGCCATGTGGAAGCTAAGGACCTCAACGGGAGGAGGGCCATGGATGCAGACGGTGAGCAACTACCATGGCCGGCAGGTGTGGGAGTTCGACCCCGATGCCGGTACCGACGAGGAGCGTGCCCATGTGGAGAGGCTTCGCCGGGAATTCACGGAGAACCGCTTCGAGAGGAGGGAGTCGCAGGACCTCCTAATGCGCATGCAGGTAAAATCCTTCCCGACCTTGCTGGTATCATCTATTACAAGACAAATTATTGTACTTATATATATATATATATACCGTTGAAGAACAAGCCTGTCATTTCTAAATTATTTTCGCAATTGATTTTTTGTTATATTTGACTATTTATCTTATTCAAAATATTTATGTAAATATAAAAAATTATAAACTATATTTTAAGTTTATTTAATGATAGAATATATTTCAACAAAATATATGATATTTTTTTCAAAAAATGGTAATGAAAAAAAATCAAGACGGCAACAATTTAGAAATAGAGTAGTATGTTTTCTTGGATACGTTCTGGATTTATATATAATAAGTTATAATAAAACAAATTGAGTGTTTCTACCTTATTTACTGAAAATATTGAAACGGATATGTTATGGTCTACGTACACAGTTTACGGGTCTAAAAGAACTTCACGGGGCGATGCCCACAGCAATGAAGCTTGACGATGAAGCTGAGGTCACCGAGGAGGTCCTGCTCGTATCGCTGAAACTATCGCTCAGCTGGATGTCTGCTCTGCAAGCTGATGATGGCCACTGGCCTGGTGATTACAGTGGGATTATGTACCTCATGCCTTTCTGGGTTCGTGATGTCCTGCGTCTAAGTGTTCATTTGTATTTGATCTACAGGGTAACCTGCTAGGTTATTTAAGGATCAGAGGTCGCCCTTGTTTCCTTTTTTTTCTTTTTTATGCAGATTTTCGCGTTACATGTCACTGGATCAATTGATGATGCCCTATCAACTGAGCATAAGCGGGAGATATGTCGTCATATTTACAACCACCAGGCATGACACCCATACTTATATACTACTAGTATATACTTACTACGTTACGAAATTATTGTCAGTATTGACTTTTTTATGTTTGATCATCATCTTATTCAAAATATTTGTTTAAATATAGAAAGTTATATATTCCATTTCTAGAGTATTTAGTATAAAATAAATTACAACAAAAATATATGATATTTTTAAATTTTTTAAATAAAATGAACGATCAAACATAACTTAAAAGTCAACGGCTACAGCAATTTTAGAACGGAGTAAAATAGTTCAACATATAAATGAAAAAAAATCAAAAGAATTGCTTCATATGTGTGTAGAACAAGGACGGTGGATGGGGTTTCAACGTTTTGGATGAGAGTGCCATGTTCGGTTCGTGCTTAAACTACGTCACCTTACGGCTACTCGGAGAGGAGCAAAAGCATGCTGATGATGGACTAGCCAAAGGACGAGCCTGGATCTTGTCTCATGGCACTGCATCTGCAGCACCACAATGGGCCAAGATATTACTATCAGTATAATTCCAAGCATATACTCTATTCATTTCAAAATTGTTGTTTCAAAATTGTTATCGTCATTTAATCATTCTTCTTATTCAAGAAAGAATTCAAATATAAAAAAATTAGGTTATAATTAAAGTCATGATAAAACATATTCTAATAGAATATATAATATTTTTATTAAGTTTTTGAATAAGACGAATAGTCAAATGTAATCAACAAAGGCAATGGGGACAACAATTTTAAAACATAGTAAGTAAATCTTCATTATTGCTTTCACATGTCTCACTATTTACTAGGAATATTGACAGTAGTATAAGGAGTCTACTAGAATATGAGAAATACTTGAGAGGGCATAGTGACATATGCCCACCCTAGCTTTTTTATTATTTATGGTTAAATCTAAATATTGAATCTCTATTTATATTATTAAACATGTCGAGACTAGTTGTAGATATGTTATAAAATCATAAATTGAAGTACAGAAATATTAAATTCTGACAAATTCATGAAATTCTGTTAAATTTGACGAATTTGTCAGAATTTGATATTTCCATACTTCAATTTATGATTTGACAACATATCTACAACTAGTCTGACATGTTTAATATTATAAAGTCATATTTAATATTTAAATTTAACCATAAATAATAAAAAGCTAGGGTGGACACATGTCACTATGCCCACAAAAATCATTCTCCTAGAATATTGGTGCCCGCGTGTCATCATGATGTTCTTTCTTGAAAGCTCATCATCATGTTAGATAGATGTAATCCACTTCCCATGTCTCAGCACCTTTGTTTCGTTGAATAGGTGGGTTCCTAAAAATGCTGCAGAGCAAAAAAAATATTTTTGAGCAGTTACCTTTCCATTACACAATTTACATACATGCCAAAACTGCAATAAATTAATCCAAGCTACATGTTTTGCTTAACTAAAGGTTATTGGTGTCTATGATTGGTCTGGAAATGATCCTGTGATCCCTGAGTTATGGCTTGTCCCACGTTTTTTACCAATTCATCCAGGTATTTTTTTTGATCTTTTCATATACAAATAATCTCATATGCATTGGAACATCTTTAATGACTATACAAACTTCCATTGAAAATAGTCCTGCACCAAAACGTCTTTAATGTTTCTAGAAACTCTTCACCAAACTATATGTTTCTGGAAACGACACCAACAAACGATATAGCATCACGGTCAAAGTTACAAGTACAAATACATTCTGATGAAGGCTGATTTTTTTTTCACGAAAGGTCGTTTCAGATTGATACTCTCCTTGCATCCTAAAAACAATCTTTTTGGACAATACCATACCTAGTGTCAACACAAACCCTACTCCGTATACAACATATACGCAAGTAGTCATTTAACAATGATGCTCCCTCCGTTTCATAATACTTGTGATTCTAGCTTCGTAAACTTTTGTCAAAATACTTGTGATTCTCACATTTCAATACATCATTCTCACTTCCCTATGTATTATTACTTCTCCTTTTTTTTTGTGCCCAGAGTTAGAATTACAAGTATTGTAAAACAGAGGGAGTATATATTAGAAAAAAATCAATTATCAACATAGGTATGCCCTTGTAGCTTTTCACTATCAAAAAACAACTTGTGTGCAGTTTTGGCACTACTGATTATGAGCTTTCCAATATGAAATAAAGATCAGAAGTAAGCTTTCTTTTTCACAGGGCGATTTTGGTGCTTCACCAGGATTACTTACATGTCAATAGCTTTTCTTTATGCAAAGAGATTTGTGGGTCCGATTACACCAACTATATTATCATTAAGGGAGGAACTCTACAACTTGCCATATGATAAGATTGATTGGGGCCGGGCTCGTAATACTTGTGCGAAGGTTTGTCACTATATCCATCAATTGTTACATGGAATTAAATACATACATAGTATACAATTACATTAAATTAAAATTTTTTTGTGATGATATTGTACAAAAACAAATTTAATCAGGTGTACAATAAGACCATGACTCATTGTTATCCCAATGTCTTTAGTGATATTTTGCATGGTTGTTTTATACTCCATTCCTTCATCTGAACTCTATATTTCTGATTTTGTTTCTATAATTTGCCTGGCTCTTTGAAGTGCAATGATGATATCACCAAAGGATAAGTCTGCATGTCTTTTCTGTGGCGTTACTTTTTCAACAGTTGCTGTCTCGAAGCAATTTTATTTACGACTGAGCATTGTTAATAAAGAACAACATTATCATGAGGTACAATTGATATTTATTTTTGGCCATGCTGTTTTGTTAGGAAGACATGCGCTATCGACCTTCAGCGATATACAAAGCTGCTTCCACTTGTTTAAACACATTTATTGAACCGGTGTTGAGCTGCTGGCCAATCAACAAGATAAGAGAGAGAGCTTTGAGACACATAATGGATCATGTCCATTATGAAGATGAAACCACTCAATACGTTGGTTTATGTCCTGTTACGAAGGTATGGCTTACCTTAAAGTGGTGCAGTTGTTTTTTCTTTGTTTTTATATATTAATATTAATATTCCATCCTAAGCATCGGTGAATAGATATGACTATCAATTATTACAAAAGTCACAAACAACATCCAGAAGGAAAAAGATAAAAAAATAGAAACTTCGCTTCCCTACCAGTAATAACATGTTATCAGGCTTCACTATATACAAAATCACAACATAAATGGTTAACATAACACCTTCATCATTTGATCAAACAACGGTTTTTACCCTGCACACCAGTGCAGAGAGCATCTTCAACACCTTCAAAGACCATGTAGTAGACCATGCTCAAATATGCAAGAAAGGTCATCCACCAATCAATCTTCAAAGCCATCCAGAATTCGTCATTGATCCACCTAGGGCCGTCGCTGACCGGTGGCGGACCCAGAAATTTCGTGAAGTCTGGGCGAACATCGCAACGTATAACAAGAGCACACAAATATATCAATCAGCAACACAAGTATAGGTAAAGATAAAACAAAATCCATAATAGTGGACGTCTAACACAAAGAGATGCATCTATTTTGGATTATTTTGACTGCCAAATGTTATAAGAACAAGCTAATTAGCACACACGTCTGCTTTAACCTGATATACGTATTGTTTGGTCACCACGGAGCCCAGGCAGGTACCCAGGGTCGCCGGGCCCTGGGTCCGCCCCTGTCGCTTGCTGCTGACCATCCAAATGACATCACTTGTTTCCGACGGGTACCACCATGCTCACCCATGATAACAAAAGATGGGAACGAGATCGCCTGCCGAACGGCACCAGGTAGTGCGACCGTCTGTCCGGCATCCAACGATCATGAGACGCTCCAAGCCAGCAGTGTTCGTTGCCAACGGCCCAATACGGCCCAACAATTCTTCGCTTCCTTCTTTCTTAGCTCCAGGTGAGTCAACGCCGACTAGCTGCGCCGCACCCTCTACTTGTTACGCCATGGACGAGGTTCTGCGGGTGATGAGGCAGCAGCGGCTCCCATTCCTCGCCGTCGACTTTGCGGATGGTGCGACTTGATAGCCGGTGCCGCCCGTTTCGGCCGCCCTTTGTACGTTGGTTGTAGCGTCCTTATGGCATCCGCGGCTCCTCGTCCGTCTTTTGTGATGCTTGTCAATTGCAATTTTCAAGATTCGTATAGGAGGTAAGAAGGACGCATCCATTAGATTCATAGTTAACAGCTGAGATGAAACAGTCATGTAGTATAAAATAAACACTTAACATAAACCTAACATCCAGACTCACTCCCATCCCACCCCGCCCGCCTCCCTCCCTCCCTCTCTCTCTCTCTCTCTCTCTCTCTCTCTCTCTCTCTCTCTCTCTCTCTCTCTCTCTCACAACGGCACGGGGCACCCCTCCTAGGCGAGGTGGCGAGCTACGCCCCCTACCCCCGCGTCCCGGGTCTCTGCTCCCTCCCCGGCCAGCCTCGACGTCCCCGGTCTCTGCCCCCTCCATCCCACCCGGTGCAGCGGTGTGGCCCCCTCCCTCCATGCCGGCACAACCCACTCCCTCCCGGCACCCTCCCTCCCACCCGACGAGGCGGCGCGAGCCCCTCCCTCCCTCCCGATGCACGGATCCAGCCGGTGGTGCACGGATCCGGCCGCCGGCAGGGGACTGCGAAGGGCGGACGGGGATGCGTTTGGGGGCACCGCGTCTAGGGTGGGTCCGAGCAAAGACCGGGATCCACCCTTTTTGGGGGTATGATTACGGCATCGGTGGCGGTCCTCGGACCGTTGTCGACACCATTTTTTAGTTTCTTAGGCTATCTCCAACCCGGGAGGCCTATTTTGGAGACTCATAGCTGCATATGGGTGGTGTTGCTAGCGGTGACTTGTGACCCAAAGAGGTATGTCTCCAACCCAATGACATTTACACGGTCTCTTGTTGCCAACGCTAGAGCACGCTCGTGAGGCCTTCATGACATCGAGAAGGAGGGGGGGGGATGGTGGAATCTACCTGCTAAACGACGTGGCGGTCGACGGTACTGCCGCCCTCGCCGGCACCGCGCTGTTGTTGCCCCCGCCGATGCCACCGCCCTTCACTATCGCCACCGCTTGCGCTACATCGTCATCGCCGCTGCCCTCTCGCTATCGCCGCCGTCCGCGCCCGCACCGCCTACCGCTGCCTCTACCGCTCGTGCTCGCGTTTTTCTTATCCTTTCTCGTTTCTCTCCGTTCGAAAACGTTTCGGACGCCAGAGTTGGGAGCTCCAAATGTTAGTCCTCGCCTCCACCCCTCCTAAAATAGATCTCCTATTTGGGTCGCCGGTTGGAGGCATATTTTTGTGTTTAGAGGCCTATTTTGGATATAGGGCACCAAATAGATCGTGGGTTGGAGATAGCCTCGGTACAAAGGATAGTTGGACCACTACTAACATTGTTACTCAGTAGTGACAAAGGCCCGGTAGTGTTTTTGTTGTCGGTCACTAAGACCTATTTTGTCCCGCTACTATAGAGTTTTATTGTAGTAGTGTATGCATGTGCGTGTGGATAGGCGGCCCATGGTATGCTCATGCACTAAGAGGAGATTCTGGGTATCCGCTTGCCATTTATATATGCATTGTGCTGCTAAGGGCGTCAGATTTTTTTGGGGGGGGGGGGGTTGTAACACCCCACCCCAACCATTAGCAGCATGTAGTAGTAGTTTTTTCAGCCCAAGATGCCATCAAGTGAAGTGAAAGTGGAATTAGTCCTACATTGAAAATTAAGGTAGGTGAGAATCAACATATAACCTTCATTGTTCCAACCATAGAACCTCCAGGTTAACGTTTTTACTCGAAGCGATGACAAAAACGTAAGAGGAAACGTTATGCAAGAATATGAGGAGGCCCGCCTCATAGGATGGATGGGTGGTGACAATCGAACTTCGGACATAGGATGTTACGGCTTCTATGGGCTTAGGTCATTTTTTGTTAGCAACAAAATAAAGTTGAAGAGTCCAATCTTGCAACACCCTCATGTCGTGGTAAACAAAAATACGTTTGCTCTTTTGTGTCTACCAGATTTTTTGCATAGCTCTTCCAAATAGCACCGGAATTAAGAGACAACTTTATGTATCGGATAAAAAGGCAAATAATGTGTTTACATAATATGATATGGAAATGACTGACGAGAATGACTTTTGTGGGCATAGTGGCATGTGCCCACCCTAGCTTTTTTATTAATTATGATTAAATATAAATATTGAATCTCTGATTATACTATTAAATATGTCATACTAGTTGTAGACATGTTATCAAATAATAAATTCAAGTTCAGAAATATCAAATTCGACAAATTCATGAAATCCTCCTTCAGAATAATTTTTGACAAAAATCGAATTACATCCGGGTCTCTGTGCTGCCTCCTAAAAATTGGAGCTAGCAATGCTTAACAAACTATTACTCACGCTGTTTCTTAAAGTGGACAAAAAAATTAGAGAAACAGAGACGGCAGGCTTGGTGAAAAAAAAACTAAATAAATTGTCACAAATTAGAGTGTGCTAAAACTTACTAAGAATGAATGATGTCAAATCCCTATGATTGTAAATGACTCGTATCTTGAGCTAGAGCTAGTAGCCCTTGTTCTGACGAGAATTTAGCTAACATCAGATCCAAATGCTTGGCCCGGGGGGGGGCATGGCGCAAATCCATGTTGAACTGCCGGACATGGGGGTGCCAGACCCCCTCGATCCCCCTCTCTTCACCACTGCTTGTGTCGCTGCTCGTCGCACTTCATCACATCGAAGTTGCGGGGATTCTATGCCACACTTGTGATGAACTTTTCTACTGCAGAGAGTGTTGTGGTAGGCGTAACTCGTTTAGTAGCCAAGCGGGACAAACCTTTAGCGTGGTCGCCGAACCTTTGGCACAGCCACTTGGTGACGGAGAACCAAACGCTCCATGCATGATACCTCACAAGGGCCCTAGTGGAGGCTACCCTTGCTTTGACTTTTGGTGACTGATAAAATTAGTCGTTCCACCTTGCGGTAGCAAGGGGATTCCAAAGAAAAAACAAATAATACTTAGAAGCACCCTCTCTTCGTCCTAGGGCACACAACACACTGAGGACCTATGATTTATATTGTGACACCCCGTGTCACATTTTTGCGATTTAGCAATTTTAAAACGTGCACCTAGTCTAGTAGCGCCTCCTCAAGAAGTTTCATTGGCATGCAATACCATTTGAGGATCAAATTAATTCAAATTTGATTTGGTTTGAACTATGACTCAAATTTTCACAATATAAGTTGGGTCCCCCAAAATGTTATGTTGTAGGGCATTACTAAAGAAAAATTCGGTCCAATCTCCATGGTTTTTCTCAAATGTTTGATGCCCCAAATAAATCGGTTAAACCCCTGACAACAGTCTGTTTGTCGTATTTATGTGATTTTTCTCAGGGCAGTTTATGGGGAGTTTGACATCGCAGAAATTAGGCCCAATCTTGGTGAACACGAGGATATTTTTGTTCGGAATTGTTGAACTTGGAAACTACTTTATTTAGATTTTACGAAATTCAGACAGTGCAGCAACCAACGAAAACAGACAAAATCTTGCGGGTCCCGCTGGTCAGTGTCTCCTTCCTCGGAGGCACGTCCGCCTGCGCGTTGCCGGCGCCTTTCCGACGCGTGGCGACCGTACGCCGACGCCGCCCCCACGTCGGTCGCCACGACACCCACACCCCCGGCCGTGCCCAGCTCCTCTCTCTCTCCAAACTCGTGTGTCTCTCTCCCTCGCACACGAACCCCGCCCACCTCCATTACCGTCGCTTTGAAGCTCACCGTCCGACCACCTCTCGCCGCCCCCGGACTGGATCAAGGCATGATCCGACGTGCGAGCTCGCGAGCTACCACCCACACCAAACATCGCACCCCAAGATGTCATGAGCAGCGAGATCAATTCACTTTTCTCCATCGACCTTGCCGTCGACCGCCGTCGTCCTTGCTGCAAAAATTCAACCGCCTCGGTGAGCCCCAACGCCCATTTTCTGCTCCGTTGTGTGCGTGACGCAGTGCCTCTTTTCCTAACCCCACTCTTCCTCTTTTCCTCGAAGGACGTCACCGGTATTTGAGTTTTCCCCGCCGCAGTCGACGAACACCACGAGCTCCACGTCGACAGCCGCCTCCAACCTCTCCCCACGCGAAGCACCTCACGGACGGTGTTCTCCTAGCTGCCACGAAGCTATAGGAACAAACGGCGCTCGATTTGGTGGATCCTACGAAGAGCACGACGTCGCCGAACGTCGTCACACCCGGGCTCACGCGTGCTTCGCCGCCGGCCACCTTCCGGTGAGCCCCTGGTCTCGGGACCATCTCGAATGGATGCGCATCGAACTCTTGCACACGCTGGTATTCTATTTGCAATTTTTGGTGCTCGGTTGGCCCTGTCCCGGCGAGCCGCCGCCACCCTCCGGCCACCGTGTCTCCATCGATGGAGCAGGTTGAAGGCAGGCACGCCGTGGTTGGGCCACGAGCGCCTTGCCTGGGCTAGGCTCGCGCTGGGCCGTGCGCCGTCCGTGGGCCACGCACGTGCGCTGGGCCTGATTGCCACAGGCTGGCCCATGAACCATACAATCCCTTTTCCTTTTCCCCGAAATTAATTAAATTATCAGAAAAATGTGTAAACTTCAAAAATTCATATCTAGAGTTCTAGATCTCGAAAAATTGCAAACTAAATTTTGTTGCACTCCTTGAGACATGTACTATTTTATAGTGCATTTAGTTTGGCATAAACAGAAGCGAATTATTTAGCTTAATTTCTTCTTAGGGAATTCAAGAATAGGACTTAATTAATTACTTAATTACCCCAAATTATGAAGCTTAATTCAGTTATTATCTATAACATGTGCTTAAGGACCAGAGGCAATTTAATTGCTATTTTTCCTAGTTTTGCTAGAGTTATTGAATTATTTTCTTGCACATGTGATAATGATTTAAATGCTTCATGGGAGTTGATGAAGGAGATAAAATAGATAATCACTTTAAATCATTTTCACCCTGCTGGACACCACGTTAATTTATACTCATGAATTAAATGTATTTGATGAAATCCGCACGTATTCCGTAAAATATTCAATGTCATGATTTCATCAAATTTTACACATCACCCTTGCATCATGTAGCTACGGTGGTGAACGTGGTGACCAGCGAGGAGGAGCCGAAGTTGCTGCTTGTTGTTGACCCAGCTAACCGGGGTCCAGCTCAAGGCAAGCCCCGGTGCACAACCTTTTAATTTAAGTATTTTATTTTCATCACTATGCTTGTAGGACTCGTATTGTGCATTAGGTCTACGGGAGTTGTGATGAAAACCCTAGCATGCGATAGGATCCTGTTTACCCCGATTCGATCACCCTACGCTAGATGCTTGCTTAAATAGGGCGATGATCCGTCGAGTGGTACGGAGACCACTCGTAGATAGGACAATCACTTTTGGACACGATGCTTGAGTATCAAGATGAGAATGGAAATTGGAGGCCGGACGGGCAACTTAGGTGGAAAGGGAAGGACTGAAAGAGTCTTCAAGGTTGTAGCCCCGTACGTGCACACAAGGACCGCGTCGTGTCCGGCCCATGTGGATAAGTTTGAACGTCTCGCTTGCATGCTTGGAGTTAATGGGCCCGATGAACCGACGTACCGATGGTGGTCGTATGTTAGAGAGATACCCTACTCCCTTGGTTACTTGGCAGGAATTTGGGAGGAGAGAAGGGAGCACTCTACTCACGGATGACGTCCGGGACGGCATCGCGTGGGGACCCTTCTCGGGGAGCTAGGCCCGACTAACACTACGATGCCGGCTGGGAAAGGTTGTCTCATGCGGCTTCGGGAAGCGCGTATGTGACGTGCAGTCGAGTTTCTCTGCGAGGATGTAAATCGATTCGAATCGCTGCCCCTCACGATAACGAGTACCACTTGTCCCTGCGCCGGAACGTAGTAAGAAGAGAAATATTGATGACGATGATTATGATTAATTTGCTGTTTTTCTTAATTACTTGTTTGGAAACATGTAATGCGGTAGTTTAGTGCAAATTAAATTTATTCTTTTGAGCAACTTAATTAAAGCTGCTAAAAGATGAAAGTAAGGATTCACTTGTAGGCCAGCTTAGTGATTAAATGTATCCTATCCCCCGGCCTTTGCATGTCTAGGAGTCGGTTGTAGATGGCCACTTTGACGGGTCGAGTCTTGCTTGAGCTCTAGTTGCTCGGGGCTTTGCTCTATGTGGTTTTCGAGAGGATACCGTCGTGCATGACTTCGACGCCGGAGATGACGTCCGCGGGGATCGGACTTCGGGTGACGGCCACTACACTTGGGAGTGGTGCGGTCCGGACGAGTAGAGGAGTTGATGTGCCGGTAAGATGTTCTAGGGCGGGAACCTCTGTCTCTGCCGGATGCTCGTGATGTATCGCCGAGAGGGCGATTGTATCTTATTTGCTTCCACTTGTTTAGTTATTTCCAAACTTATTAGCTTCCGATGTTTCGAGACTCGATGTACTTTTGTACTTGGGATGAATGTAAGACTTGTACTTATATTCATTGCATTATGCTTATGCTTGTATATTGTAATATCGGGTATCACGAGCGCGTGATGCCACCCATGATGATCCTGGAGATGGAAACGCCTCTCCGTGAGGTGGGTCCGTCACAGCGTGGTATCGAGCCGTCATGGGGATATTGCAACACCTTAAGCAGCCTATTTTCGAAAACTAGGGCGTTATCGTGTGAGGACGTGTCCGTAAGGACTATATTAGTCGTAACGGTGGCAAAGCTAACCCTGGGTTATGATTGTTTAATTACTTGCATCTACGGCTGTGGCTCGGGTATGTCCGCATTTAAATTAGCGGTCCGTGCCCGCGGACGGAGAATACGGGACAATGTTGGCTCGTGGCATACCACGGGGCGATCCTTCCTATGGATCGTAACGGGTAGAACTGTGCTTATTTTTGTAGTTTCTTTTGAATTTGATGTACTGTTTCTGAAATGAATCTTCTGCAGGTACATAACAACGCTAGTAGGTGTGAGTCGATAATTTAGACTGACTTACGTGATTGAGTGCGGGTTGCCACCCCGAAATTCGTACACCGTTGAGACGGTATAATTATTTGTTTCTTTCGTGGTAAGGACGTATAGGATGAATAAGGTGCATTCATGATAAAAATGGCCAAACCTAAAAGTTGAAACTTTATAACCTGAAAAATTTCAGAAACTCGCTAAGCAAAGAAAATTCATAACTTTTTGCTCGAATCTTGGATTTGAGTGATTTCAAATGTTCTGGAAACCTAAGGAAGTCAACTAAATTGTCGATTTAGTTTTGTGATGTTTGAAGCCAGAATGAGAGAGTTATGCTCTGTTTTATGAGAGGTGTCGATTCTGTTTTTCAGAATTGACAGCACGGTTGATTTTCCCCATAACTCTCAGCTCGATTGTCGGAATGAGGCAAATGAGCACTTTCTGGAAAGCTTGAGTCACGAGCTCCAACTTTGGTAGTCTAAGGAAAGACTGGTTTTGAGGTTGCAGGGTCGAAAAACCCAGATTCCTCCCTCTGAACTGAAACTGCCTCAGCTTGGTTTTCAGAATCGCATGTCAATACCGTTTTGACCATATCTTTGTGCTCATAAACTGGGTATTGGTGATCTTGTACTTGATGGAAAGGGTGAAACATGAGATACAACTTTGGTATTCATTTGGAGGACCAGTTTTTGAGTCTACCTGGTCCATTTTGTCAGTTTTGTGCACTGTCCAGGTTGCTGTTTTCAGAATTGGCAGTCTGTCAAGTTTTGGAGCATAGTTTTTAGCTCGTACGTCGGAATGGGCTAAATAAGTACTTGTCGGAACGATTAGAATACGAGCTACAACTTTGGTATGCTTTTGGAGAATCAATTCTGGTGTTCTCTGGGCCGAACTATCAGTTTGTCCTAACGGAATAGGAAGACTCAGGTTGCAGTTTTCAGAGTTGACAGTCTGTCGATTTTTGTTCATAACTTTTAGCTCATTTATCAGATAGGAGTGAATGAGCACTTGTTGGAAACCTTAGAGGATTAGCTAAAACTTTTCTAGTCTTTGAAAGATCCAATTCTGTTGATTTCTAGGTCGAAATCTTCAGTTTTGTTGACTGTACCGAAAAGTCAGCACGGTGCAGATTTGGAAATTGGTGAAATGAGAAAGTGTTCTTGCGTGTTCAGTGAGGATTACCTTGATTTGAGATTATCTTGCTGTCTTGCGTTATAGATCTTCTCACCGGATGAAGCTTTGAACTTTCATATTAATTTCTATTTGGCATCTCTAAGATTGGGAGGTATTGATTGTTGCGTTTCAAACACCTTTGTACTACCAGTTTTGATGATGTTTGAAACCTCCCATATCGACCTCTCCGTTGACATATCCCGGCTACGTGACCCGAGCATACCTTTGATATTGTCATTACCGCCTCCTTGTGTAATGCGGTAGACTTCTTCCTTGAGTTTGATGTGCTTCCGCAAAATGTTGAAACTATGACATTCCTTTTTCCATCGGCACATCAACCGCTTATAATTGCCTTTCCTGGCCGACAAACCTTGCGAATCCAGTTTTCGAGAAAGGATAGCCTTATACTACCTTGTACGACCCTATTCTTGCTCAATCAACTAAAATTTGACAGCACGAGTAAGATCCACATCTACAACTTAAAATGGTATGCATTGCAATCTCATGTAATTGCATTGCATCAATCATCATTTGCATCCTGAATATGCATGAAGCATCACGAATGCATCATAGCATGTGCATATAACACGACATTCATGTGTGCACCATATAATCATATGCATCATGACATGAACATTATTGCATATGCACCATGTGAACTCATCATATATGCATCATGGGAATTGCATCATTTCATGTGCATATACCGGTACATCATGACAAATGCACCATTATGCACCATGCCATAATGCACCATAAACATTATGCAAGTGCATCATTACACGAGCATCACCGCATGTGTGTGTTGCATCATCCGGCACTTGCAATCCATGATACTTATGCATCATGTCACATCAAACCACCGGTGAAACTTAGGTGCATTAATAGATAATCATGAGCGAGATTGCTAGACCTTCAACCCTTGATAACCTTGTGCTTATGCGATTGTGGTTGCTCAACAAAATGCTTGCTTTGAGCAACCTAGTACGGCAAAATCCTTGATCTATTTTTCATCACCAAAAACTACTTGTAAAACCTACTGAGCAGGTTCAACATTTCCTTGATACCTAAGTGACTCATAAGATCATCATCCAATTGTTATTCTCCGATTCCAAACTAGGACTTATAGCCTTTTCGGTTTGGAATTCGAGATCGATAGTTTTGTTGCTAAGGAGGAATACGCTTCAACTGGGACTAGAGATCAAGCTATTGACGAGAGGGACATGACACATATCTCGTACATTCAGATTTTGCCAAGCTCGACGCACATGTAGCATGTCCTGTCGTGACTATGTCCTTATGGCAATTGGATGGCACGCGGTGAGGAATAAGAGTGGTGCTAATGGTCGTCGGCTCAAGTTGTACCCGATGTTGTATTGAGTTTTAGGCTTCACTTGTTGTTGTACGCTCCGGAGCGAGTCGGCATAGACGTGAAGCGTAAGGAACGCTTCATGGAAGGATCGAATGTAGAGTTACAGACACGACCTCAACCTTAACATGATCGATAGCTTTGCGGAGTTTGTGAACAATGCCATCATTATCAAGGATGGTCTTCGCAAGGTCCGATTAGAGCGGTAGAGGTCCGCTAGTGAAATGGGGTCGGACAACACACCGCCACAAAAGTACCGTATGGTAGACAGGTGATCCCCGTGGTCAACGATGCTTGTCGACACGCATGACTGCATCAATTCCTCATCCTCACTGGAGACAACATCAACGGTTGGCACGTCATGCTCCCGCACCTTGTCCACCACGAGAGCGAGATTGGGTGCCGGCCACCGTAGCGACGGGATCCCCAAACCAAACCTCCTTGTTATCGTCAAGGTCGCCCTGTACACCTTCCTCGAGATTGCCCTAATCATAATAAGAATAAGGGCCCCGACTCCCAAAGCAATGATAACAATAGAGACAATAACTTGACCATGGTAAAAGTTGGTCATGTGAATTTCACTACGGTCCGAGGAGATTCCTAAGGATGGCCCCGTCCTAGCGGGCATGTTTTACTGTTCGGGATTACCCCACACTGGTCCTATTCGATTCTAGAGCATCGCATAACTTTGTTAGTAGCCTCTTCATTGCAAAGTACCATCTACGCCGTAGTTTGATGAGATCAAGATACTTGATTGAATCGGTTGGTGGACAAACCCACGCTCAATATGAGGTTAAGAAGATACCATTATAGTTAAGCGCAAAGGTCTATCCAATGAGTTGCATAGAGCTCGGGAGAAGCAACATTGACATAATTCCGGGCATGCCTTGGATGAGGTACCACAAGGCGAGTACTAGACATAGATGCTTTCACCTGTCGACTTGAATTCCCCATTACATGGTCGGGATGTTCTCCGATCGACATATCCTAAGAATTGTACTCCCGTAGTACATCAAGCTATTGTTGAAGGTCCGGCCGATATTCCGGTTGTCCGTGAGTTTTCCGATGTGTTTTCCGAGGATCTTCCGGGAATGCCTCCGGACAGGGGATATTTAGTTCAAGATTGAGTTGCAGCCGAGCACGGCTCCTATCTCAAAAAGACCGTACAAAATGGCACCCAAGAAATTAGCAGAGTTGAAGGAGCAATTGAAGGAACTATTGGATAAAGGTTACATTAGACCTAGTTCCTCGCCTTGGGGCTGTCCGGCTCTCTTTGTCAAAAAGAAGGACAAATCATTGCGCTTATGTGTGGATTACCGACCTCTCAATGCGAGTCACTATCAAGAACAAGTATCCATCGCCTCGCATTGATATCTTGTTTGATCGATTGATGGGAGCCAAAGTATTCTCAAAGATTGATTTGCGCTCGGGTTATCACCGAGATCAAGATCGAGGCGAGAAGATGTGCCTAAGACGACCTTCTCTACACGGTATGGCTCTGTATGAGTATTTGGTGATGTCTTTTGGGTTGACAAATGCACCGGCACACTTCATGTATCTTATGAATTCGGTATTCATGCCCGAGCTTGACAAGTTTGTGGTGGTCTTTATTGATGACATCCTGGTGTACTCCAAGTCCGAGAAAGAGCATGCCGAGCATCTTCGCATTGTGCTCCGGAGATTGAGAGATCACCAGCTGTACGCGAAATTTAGCAAGTGTGAATTCCGGCTTAAGAAAGTTCCATTCTTGAGCCATATCATTTCGGAGGAGGGCATCTCCGTGGATCCAAGCAAGGTGCGGGACGTACTCAAATGGGAAACTCCTAAGTCGGTACCACGGATTCGCAGTTTCCTAGGCTTGGCTGGTTATTATCGGAGGTTCATTCCGAACTTCTCCAAGATCGCTAAACCTATGACCGAGCTTCGAAGAAAGAGAAGAAGTTTGAGTGGAGTCGGGCTTGTCGGGAAGCCTTTGAGACTTTGAAGAAATTGTTGACATCCGCCGGTGCTAGCACAACCGGACCTTGAGAAGCCCTTTGACGTTTTCGCGACGCATCGGGCAAAGGTTTGGGTGGAGTTCTCATGCGGGAAGGTCGAGTTGTTGCTTATACCTCTCGGCAGCTCCGGAAGCACGAGCGAGAACTACCCTACTCATGATCTCGAGTTAGCGGCGGTTGTACTCGCTGCGAAGGTGTGGAGACATTATTTGTTGGGAAATCTCGTTCGCATCTACACCGATCACAAGAGCTTGAAGTACATTTTCACTCGGGATGATCCGAATATGAGACGACGTCGTTGGTTAGAGTTGATTAAGGATTACGAGTTGGAAGTGCACTACCACCCCGGCAAAGCTAATGTCGTTGCCGATGCGCTTAGCAGGAAAGCACATTGCAATCTCCTTCGAGGCCACTCGGTCGATCAAGGATGGGCACTACATCCGGGTTGTACCCCACGGGTCGCTCTACAACTTGGCTTTGATACCCATCTTGCGAGAAGAAGTGGTAGAAGCGCGAGAAAAGGGATACTTGCATTGCTCACCTTAGGAGAAGGATAAAAGAGGGAGATAAGCGGGTCGCATGTTTCAGTGAGGACGATGCGGGAGTCGTTTGGTTCAAAGACCGCATCGTAGTGTCGAAAGTTCTCGAGCTACGTAAGAAGATACTTGGATGAAGCTCACCTAGCCAAGTATGCTATGCATCCCGGCAGCAATAAGATGTACCATGATCTTAGGACGAAGTATTGGTGGACAAGGATGAAAAGAGAGATTGCTCGTTACGTCGCTGAGTGTGACACTTGTCGTCGGGTCAAGGCTGATCATTTGAGACCCACCGGGTCGTTGCGGCCACTCGACGTACCATCTTGGAAGTGGGATGACATCAGCATGGACTTTATTGTTGGCTTGCCTACCACGGTTCGGAAGTTTGATTCTATTTGGGTAATTGTTGATCGCTTGACAAAGGTGGCACACTTCATACCGGTGAGGACTTGTTATAGGATACCCAAATATGCTCGGTTATACATCGAGCGGATCCTCTGTTTGCATGGTGTGCCAAAGACGATCGTTTCCGATCGAGGGACCCGGCTTGTGGGACGTTTCAGGAGCAACTTCATGCTTCCCTAGGAACGAAATTGATTCGAAGCTCGGCTTACCACCCACGGATCGACGGTCAAATAGAGAGAGTAAATCGAGATATTGGAGGACATGTTGAGAGCATATGTTACGGATCATGATAAGAAATGGGATGAATGCTTACCCTTGGCGAGTTTGCTTACAACAATAGTTACCAAGAGAGTATTAAGATGGCACCGTTTGAGGCTCTCTATGGTCGCCGATGCCGTACTCTACTCGGTTGGTCCGAGTCCGGAGAAAGAACCATCTTTGGGCCGAACTTGTGCAACAAGTCGAGGAGCGAGTGTTGGAAATACAAGCAAACCTCAAGGCAGCGAAATCAAGACAAAAGAGCTATGCGGATAAAAGACGCCGACCGCTTGAGTTCAAAGTGGGTGACCTTGTATACCTTCGAGTCTCGCCGACTAAGGGTGTACAAAGGTTTGGCGTGAGAGGCAAGCTTTCACTCCGCTACATCGGACCCTACCCCGTTGTGGCCGGATATGGCATGGTTGCTTACAAGCTTGAACTACCCGACACTCTCGCCGGTGTGCATGACGTCTTCCATGTCTCGCAACCGAAGAAGTGTCTCAAAGCACCCGTTGATCGAGTGTTGGATGAAGTGGTACCATTGCAGCCCGATTTGTCATACTACGAGCGGCCGATCAAGATTGTCGATACGAAGGAAAGAGTTACCCGACATGGCACTCGAAGTTTTTCAAGGTTCGGTGGAGTCACCACTCCGCAAGGGAGGCTACGTGGGAGCCCGAAGATTTTCTTCGCACCCACTACCCGAAATTCCAGCTCCAACCTAGAGGTACGTAACCCACCTCCTCCTTACTTGAACTTAATCTCGGGACGAGATTTCTTTAAGGGGAGGGCTGTGACACCCCGTGTCACATTTTTGCGATTTAGCAATTTTAAAACGTGCACCTAGTCTAGTAGCGCCTCCTCAAGAAGTTTCATTGGCATGCAATACCATTTGAGGATCAAATTAATTCAAATTTGATTTGGTTTGAACTATGACTCAAATTTTCACAATATAAGTTGGGTCCCCTAAAATGTTATGTTGTAGGGCATTACTAAAGAAAAATTCGGTCCAATCTCCATGGTTTTTCTCAAATGTTTGATGCCCCAAATAAATCGGTTAAACCCCTGACAACAGTCTGTTTGTCGTATTTATGTGATTTTTCTCAGGGCAGTTTATGGGGAGTTTGACATCGCAGAAATTAGGCCCAATCTTGGTGAACACGAGGATATTTTTGTTCGGAATTGTTGAACTTGGAAACTACTTTATTTAGATTTTACGAAATTCAGACAGTGCAGCAACCAACGAAAACAGACAAAATCTTGCGGGTCCCGCTGGTCAGTGTCTCCTTCCTCGGAGGCACGTCCGCCTGCGCGTTGCCGGCGCCTTTCCGACGCGTGGCGACCGTACGCCGACGCCGCCCCCACGTCGGTCGCCACGACACCCACACCCCCGGCCGTGCCCAGCTCCTCTCTCTCTCCAAACTCGTGTGTCTCTCTCCCTCGCACACGAACCCCGCCCACCTCCATTACCGTCGCTTTGAAGCTCACCGTCCGACCACCTCTCGCCGCCCCCGGACTGGATCAAGGCATGATCCGACGTGCGAGCTCGCGAGCTACCACCCACACCAAACATCGCACCCCAAGATGTCATGAGCAGCGAGATCAATTCACTTTTCTCCATCGACCTTGCCGTCGACCGCCGTCGTCCTTGCTGCAAAAATTCAACCGCCTCGGTGAGCCCCAACGCCCATTTTCTGCTCCGTTGTGTGCGTGACGCAGTGCCTCTTTTCCTAACCCCACTCTTCCTCTTTTCCTCGAAGGACGTCACCGGTATTTGAGTTTTCCCCGCCGCAGTCGACGAACACCACGAGCTCCACGTCGACAGCCGCCTCCAACCTCTCCCCACGCGAAGCACCTCACGGACGGTGTTCTCCTAGCTGCCACGAAGCTATAGGAACAAACGGCGCTCGATTTGGTGGATCCTACGAAGAGCACGACGTCGCCGAACGTCGTCACACCCGGGCTCACGCGTGCTTCGCCGCCGGCCACCTTCCGGTGAGCCCCTGGTCTCGGGACCATCTCGAATGGATGCGCATCGAACTCTTGCACACGCTGGTATTCTATTTGCAATTTTTGGTGCTCGGTTGGCCCTGTCCCGGCGAGCCGCCGCCACCCTCCGGCCACCGTGTCTCCATCGATGGAGCAGGTTGAAGGCAGGCACGCCGTGGTTGGGCCACGAGCGCCTTGCCTGGGCTAGGCTCGCGCTGGGCCGTGCGCCGTCCGTGGGCCACGCACGTGCGCTGGGCCTGATTGCCACAGGCTGGCCCATGAACCATACAATCCCTTTTCCTTTTCCCCGAAATTAATTAAATTATCAGAAAAATGTGTAAACTTCAAAAATTCATATCTAGAGTTCTAGATCTCGAAAAATTGCAAACTAAATTTTGTTGCACTCCTTGAGACATGTACTATTTTATAGTGCATTTAGTTTGGCATAAACAGAAGCGAATTATTTAGCTTAATTTCTTCTTAGGGAATTCAAGAATAGGACTTAATTAATTACTTAATTACCCCAAATTATGAAGCTTAATTCAGTTATTATCTATAACATGTGCTTAAGGACCAGAGGCAATTTAATTGCTATTTTTCCTAGTTTTGCTAGAGTTATTGAATTATTTTCTTGCACATGTGATAATGATTTAAATGCTTCATGGGAGTTGATGAAGGAGATAAAATAGATAATCACTTTAAATCATTTTCACCCTGCTGGACACCACGTTAATTTATACTCATGAATTAAATGTATTTGATGAAATCCGCACGTATTCAGTAAAATATTCAATGTCATGATTTCATCAAATTTTACACATCACCCTTGCATCATGTAGCTACGGTGGTGAACGTGGTGACCAGCGAGGAGGAGCCGAAGTTGCTGCTGTTGTTGACCCGACTAACCGGGGTCCAGCTCAAGGCAAGCCCGGTGCACAACCTTTTAATTTAAGTATTTTATTTTCATCACTATGCTTGTAGGACTTGTATTGTGCATTAGGTCTACGGGAGTTGTGATGAAAACCCTAGCATGCGATAGGATCCTGTTTACCCCGATTCGATCACCCTACGCTAGATGCTTGCTTAAATAGGGCGATGATCCGTCGAGTGGTACGGAGACCACTCGTAGATAGGACAATCACTTTTGGACACGATGCTGAGTATCAAGATGAGAATGGAAATTGGAGGCCGGACGGGCAACTTAGGTGGAAAGGGAAGGACTGAAAGAGTCTTCAAGGTTGTAGCCCCGTCCGTGCACACAAGGACCGCGTCGTGTCCGGCCCATGTGGATAAGTTTGAACGTCATCGCTTGCATGCTTCGGAGTTAATGGGCCCGATAAACCGACGTACCGATGGTGGTCGTATGTTAGAGAGATACCCTACTCCCTTGGTTACTTGGCAGGAATTTGGGAGGAGAGAAGGGAGCACTCTACTCACGGATGACGTCCGGGACGGCATCGCGTGGGGACCCTTCTCGGGGAGCTAGGCCCGACTAACACTACGATGCCGGTCGGGAAAGGTTGTCTCATGCGGCTTACGGGAAGCGCGTATGTGACGTGCGATCAGGTTTCTCCTGCGGGATGTAAATCGATTCGAATCGCTGCCCCTCACGATGAACGAGTACCACTTGTCCCTGCGCCGGAACGTAGTAAGAAGAGAAATATTGATGACGATGATTATGATTAATTTGCTGTTTTTCTTAATTACTTGTTTGGAAACATGTAATGCGGTAGTTTAGTGCAAATTAAATTTATTCTTTTGAGCAACTTAATTAAACTGCTAAAAGATGAAAGTAAGGATTCACTTGTAGGCCGACTTAGTGATTAAATGTATCCTATCCCCCTGGCCTTTGCATGTCTAGGAGTCGGTCGTAGATGGCCACTTTGACGGGTCGATCTTGCTGAGCTCTAGTTGCTCGGGGCTTTGCTCTATGTGGTTTTCGAGAGGATACCGTCGTGCATGACTTCGACGCCGGAGATGACGTCCGGCGAGGATCGGACTTCGGGTGACGGTCACTACACTTGGGAGTGGTGCGGTCCGGACGAGTAGAGGAGTTGATGTGCCGGTAAGATGTTCTAGGGCAGGAACCTCCGTCTCTGCCGGATGCTCGTGATGTATCGCCGAGAGGGCGATTGTATCTTATTTGCTTCCACTTGTTTAGTTATTTCCAAACTTATTAGCTTCGATGTTTCGAGACTCGATGTACTTTTGTACTTGGGATGAATGTAAGACTTGTACTTATATTCATTGCATTATGCTTATGCTTGTATGTTGTAATATCGGGTATCACGAGCGCGTGATGCCACCCATGATGATCCTGGAGATGGAAACGCCTCTCCGTGAGGTGGGTCTGTCACATATATGGACTGGACATTACTGAAATCGACTGAAGCGGAAGAGCTCGGTTTTAGCTCTAAAATAGATTGAACTGAGCTAACTCTCCTTTTTCATGGAGGAAACGCCAGACTCACATAAGTTTTCATTGATTTTTAATATTAAATTATGGTGCAAAAGGTGGATAATAATCATATTAATATCAGGTGAGCACGGAGGTAAAAAAAAATCCAGTTTGTTCCCTCGAGGAAGGATTATAGGGAACCTATGAATTTCCCTCAAGGTAGTCAAGGACACGTCAGAAACTATCCTTAGGAAAGCAGATTCGTAGGGAAAGATTCGTGCAGTTCCTCCAGTTGGCGAAACTGTCCCTAGGAAGTGCTCCCTACGGAGTTTGTAGGGAAATTTTGTCCCGGGTAATGCTACAATTACATAAAACACCGACGAACAACTTACGTACTTGCTGACGTGGACATTAAAATATTTTGTCCCTCTGCATTTTGGTTTGTCCATTAGTCCTCCTAGAAAAAATATTACACATACCTTTAAAGAAAAAATATTTTTAGATACATGATTATTTATGGATACTATATATTTCCATTTTAGCTACATGATTATTTAAGGATACTATATATTCATTCTATTAATTAGAAATAATACTTCCAAAAACTTATAATTTTCAGGCATTGAACATGATTTGTTGTTGGGTAGAAAACCCAAATTCAGATGTACTCAAACGTCATCTTCCCAGGATACATGATTATTTATGGATTGCTGAAGATGGGATGAAAACAAAAGTAATTTTCCTTCTAATAAGCCATGTTTTTTTATGAGAAAAAGTTATTTTTGTAAACAAATTGAAGTAACTTTGATTTGTGACTCTGATTGCAGATATACGATGGTACCCAAAATTGGGAGATAGGACTTATAGTACAGGCCATCTTGTCAACAGACCTTATTGGTGAATATGGTCCAACAATCAAGAGAGCCTTCAAATATATTAAGAACGCACAAGTCTGTTGTTCTTCCTATTCAATAAATTTGAAATCCCTCTTTAATTAACCAATCTAATAACAAGTTTGATTTAAATTTTCAAACAATAAGGTTACAAGAAATCCTCCTGGAGACCAAAGTTACTGGTTTCGCCACAGATCAAAAGGTTCATGGGTACTTTCTACCATAGATAATGGTTGGGCTTCAAGTGATACTTCTGCAGAAGTACTTAAGGTCATCATCAGATGTTGCTAGCAATATTATGTAGTTCAGTTACAAATACAACAATGAAAGACAAGCATAGTAAACAAATTAATGAATTTACGTAATACTATAAATCTTTAACTTGGATTATTTGATTTATCTATTCCTTCAGGCCGTGTTGTTGCTATCAAGGATTTCTCCTAAGGTTGACGAAAATCCAGAGGATAACAGATGGTTGTTCGATGCTGTTGATTGTCTTCTTACATTCAGGGTGTGATTTTATATAGTTACCTTTTATCTTATCTTAAAATATATCTCTGACACGCTGCCCAAGAAAATTTGAATGAGCAATTCTAACAGTCTACCAGAGTACCCAAAAGAAAGAACAATTTTCAAAGCACAGGGTTTCCGAATTGTTGCATAGAATATGTAGAACTTTATATGCAAGATGCTCATCTATAAATAGTAAATATATTACCTATACCTAGGCAGGTACATAAAATTTGCATGCAAACAAATGAAATAGTGTTGTATATCATTATTTAATATTATATATTGTAGCCACAAAATACTTACAGCTTTTAGGCCATGACGATTTCCATAAGAAGTTGTCAGCTTGTTGATAAATGGTGTTCATGTTATGGGATGAACATATATAATAGTGGCAGAATATTATTGTTTTCGTGCAAATAAGAAAATTTTATAGAACATGTTAACTACCAGTATAGCTTTTTCTTTAATTGTAGCTAGGAATATAGAAACTCAATAGTAGGTTAAATACTATAGAGTTTCCACCTATTTAAAATTTTTGGTTCCACCTTTTTAAATAATAGGTGAAATTTATTTGTTATATTAAATTCATGGTGCCACCTATCTTTATTGTATGCATGTAGTTGCGCCTGGGGCTGGGCATAAAAACCAATACCCAAAGACCGGAACCCAAAAAACAAATCAAAATAACCGAAATTCCGGATATCGGGTAGTAGATCGGGTAGGGAATCTAAGTAACCGAACTTTTAATTCAAACTTCAGATCGTAGATCTAGGTATCCAAACTACCCAAATAACCAAAATTATTAAACACATAGATCACCCATTTGTTTTATACCATTTAAATTCATTTATAATTTTTTAGTCAACTTTTGAGCCATAATTTAGAAAGTTTGTCACTATTATAAGTTATTTTATAACTTAATTAGTATTTTATTTATGATGGTAAGTGATGGTTTGATATTTCTATAGTTTTCTTGTGAGGTGGTCGAAAAGTATGGGCAGTTGATCATAACCGAAAACCGAACCGAAATTTAGGTAGCCAAACCTTTCGGGTATCTAAAAAACCATCACTAGTTCGGGTATTAATTTTAGAAAACCAAACTTTCAGAAAACCGAACCGAATCGAAAGTTCGGGTAAAACTGAACGCCAGGCCTAGTTGTGTCTATTTTTTCACAGAATTTTGTGCAGTTAACTTTGTAGATGAGCTCTTGTGACTTCTAGATTGAAGTGGTTAATTTCATTGAAGCATTATTTCAATGCAATGTAGATTAATCAATAACATAGTAATTTATTGGTTGTAGAACAAGGATGGTTCATTTTCTTCATTTGAGTGCCAAAGAACTTATTCATGGCTTGAGGTGAGTACCTTCTTGTTGTGTTGATATCATAAAAGAACAAAATACCATTTGATATGACCTGGAGATGACGAACTAGTTTTTTGGATGAACAAATTCTGAAAATAAAATTACCTATGTAGAGCTTAAAGTTTAAAAGAAAAAATGGATAATGGTGCTGAAACCATATGATTGTACCTCTTGGACATAACATCATTTGTTGAGTGAAAACTTGGTGAGATAAGACAAATCATTGACCTATCAATAAAAAGCAAAGTTGTTAACCCACATGATTTCTATCATGTTGTAAAACATGTTGTCGCACAAATGTTAGTGTTAAATCCGAAGTTATGTTCTGGACAACAAAAAATAAAGTTATGATCTTATAAAACATCAGAATGTCCCACAAGACAAAAAAAAAAGGTTTTTATAAGATATAGAAAGTTACAAAACTTTTCCCTCTACAAGTTATCAATTGCCAAAGAAAAATGTTGACTCATACGCCTTGAAAAGTAAAATGAAATTTAATCATAGTGTTAATCGACCAAGATTCTACCAAGTACAAACATCAAAGATGCCATTCACACTCATGTTTCACATTATTTAGAAAGATTTTGCAAGGAATCAATATTTGTACAAGTTAACTATTGTAAGAACTGAAACTGGTTCTTTTCTTTTAAAAGTATTCAAACTATGTTTTTTCATGTATTTTTTATTTTTAAATATTTCTTACTTCTCGATTACATATACTGACCTTATTTTGTTTCAAAACGACATAGATATTCAATCCATTGGAGAGCTTTCGAAATATTGTTGTCGATTACCCGTAAGAGATCAAAGACTTGTTATTCTTGGTCAGAACTTGATTCCCATAAATTGTTCTATTCTGGTTAATTGTAATGCATTGTATTGTATCCATCAACAGAACGGTTGAGTGTACTTCCTCAATCATGCACACCCTAATACTCTTTAGAGAGATTTATCCATGGTACCGCAGTGAGGAAATTCAAGAATATGTAAACAAGGCTGCCATATACATTGAGAATCATCAGAAGAAAGATGGATCCTGGTTGGTGCAAATGCATCATCTATTATGTACAAATGTCTTTTTGTTCTATATTTCATAACTAAAGTTTTGTTATTATCAAAAAGGTATGGAACTTGGGGCATATGTTTCATCTATACGGGACATTCTTCGCCGTAAAAGGCTTAGTTGCTGCAGGGAGAACTTATGAGAACAGCACGTGCATAAGGAAAGCATGCAATTTTTTGCTATCAACACAACTCAGCACTGGTGGTTGGGGTGAGAGCTATCTTTCCTGTGAAAAAGAGGTGAGTAGGTTTTTTTTAAAAAAATATTATATAATATTTCATCAGCTACTAAATAAGTGGCTCAACTAGTCAAGCAAAATCAGTTTTTTCTAGCTTCCTATTCCAATCAATTCTATCAACTATTTGCAAAAAGAAAAATCAATTACATCCACTTAGTGTTTATTTCATTATTATTTGACTAATACTTTTCTAGTCAGATTTATGTAGAGGGTAGCGGCACGCATGCAGTCAGCACTGCTTGGGCAATACTGGGTTTAATCCATGCTGGGCAGGTTTGATTTGTTCATTGTATATGTATATATACTGTATAAACAGCTCCTTGAATAAAGAGCAAATTCCTTCTAAACCATTCAAAGTTATAGAGTTCCCTTATGAACCATCAAAAATTACAAATTCCCTTCTCATCCATCGGATTATGTTTTCTATCCCTTATAAGCCACTTTCATTACTTAGTACATGTTAAACGACTGTTATGTGAAGGTAGGAACAACCAATTTGACCCACAAGATGGAATGAATAGTTAATTGAGAGGTGAAGTAGGTTATTAAACCGTCAATTTTGAATCATATATTTCAAATTTTGTGGATTTATGAGTAGGCTTTAGAAATTAGAGAGAAAATAAAAAATATTATTAAGAACAGGTCAAAATGGGATGGCAATAGGTATTTAACTATACTAAGTAGGCCTAGGCATTCAGTCTACCCGAAATTTCGGTTCAGGTAATTCGGTCTTTTCTGAATTTCGGTCTTGAAGAATCAATACCCAAAATGTCACAAAAAATTTTTGTACCCGAATTATTTGGGTACTTAAATTTTGGTTCGGACTTCGGTCTTACCGAAATACCCAAACATACACACAAATATGTAAACCAGTTTCAAAAATTCGTGATAATTTCATATATATGTTACAATAAGGTCAAACTTGTATCCTTTTGACATGAAATTAATCCAATTTAGGCATGTGTATAGTGTAGTTAATAATTAATTAATCATAATGGAACGATTCGTGTGAATTGACCTTGTGCTAGGTGTTGTTTGGGTAGTTTGGGTAATTCGAGTATCCAAGGGTAGTACCTGAACTTTGAACGAAAATTTCGGTTATCCAATACACTTACCCGAAATATTATCCGATACCCAGAATTTCGGTTCTTTCGGTCCCGGTCTCGGTTTTTCGGTTCCGGTTTTTCAGTCTTAGTTTTTTTGCCCACCCCTAATACTCAGTAAAGAAAGTGGTTTGTAAGGGATAGAAAAATCTAAATCGATGGTTAAGAAGGGAACTTGTAACTGTTTATGGTTCATAAGGGAACTCTATAGCTTTTGATGGTTTAAAAGGAATTTACTCCTGAATAAAACCGACAATTGACACTTCAGATTATATACAATTTACAAAAAATTATATTTTGATATCTGAATACATATGTCGATCAGAGTTCATGCACTTCCCTGGTAGATGCTATTATTATTATTTTTTTGTTAGTCTCAATAAACTTGTTACAACAAAATTAAATAGTCATTGTTGCACTACGGAAACCTATTGGTGTACAGTTAACTTTTGAATGAAGGGAAGTATGTATCAGTTGTGAATATATTTTTGTATACATCATTTTATTTCGTTCTAACCGGAGAAAGTTATGTAGATGGAACGTGATCAAACTCCATTACATCGTGCTGCGAAGGTATTAGTTAATATGCAGTTGGAGACAGGTGATTATCCTCAGCAAGTGAGTTTTTCTCATGCAGTTATAACACAAGCATTGTTCAATGATGTAGTTCAATAAACAAAATTTAATACTTGTTGCCTTTTGATGATAGGAACATGTCGGAAACACCAACTGCTCTGTTTACTTCAACTACCCAAACTATCGCACCTTGTTTCCAATTTGGGCTCTCGGAGAGTACCGTCGTGGACTACTTGCAAAGAAGAGCTGCAAGTAATCTCCTAATAAATTCATGGAAGTAAATAAAACGTACTCCTCTATTCCGTTTTTCTTGTTGTTAAGACAAATTAACTAGTTCAAATTTGCAATAGTTGACTTGTCCTAACGACAACAAAATAGGAATTGGAGGAGTATTACAACATTAGTGTGTGCCATAGTAAGCAAATAAAGTGAAGCCAACATATCTGAAATTATTTTCTGTATTAAGGGCATTCACTCCGCTTGTACAGTGTAAGAGTATTGGTTGTACATTTGTTGAACGTAAACTGTGATAGGCAAGAGTGCACTTTTGTTTCAAAGCATGTAAATATGTACTAATAGGTGCTGTTTGGATCCCTCCAGTTTCTAAGAAACCGGTTTTTATAAACTAGAGGGCTTCCAAACAGCCCAGGTTTTATCCCAGTTTACGCTCTATATGAAAGTTTATAGGTAAACCGTTATTGGCAACACGATCTATATGAAAGTTTACGCTGGTGCCAATCTGTAACCTTATATTTATTATATGAAAGCTTTCGTTGGATCATTGTGAAGAAATCTTTCGTTGGATCAGGGGCAGAGCCAGGTTTGGACCATCCCCTCTTGTCTTGCACAATTCTCCGAACATGAAAATATGTACTAATTACTACATGCTTCACAAACAAGTAAACTATGATATGCTTCACAAACAGGTAAACTATGATAGACAACGTGCTCTATATGAAAGTTTTTGCTGGAACCATCTTAAAATCTTTTTTATGATATGAAAGCTTTCACTCGATCATTGTGAATCAGGGTGGAGCTCGGTTCAGGCCAACCTAGGCTCCGGCCCTCTCCGAAGAGATGAGCACTGCTAAGTCATTAAGAGTCTATTTGGATCCCTCCAGTTTATAAGAAACTGATTTCTAAAAATTGAATTTCTTCAAACTGACCCCTTTCACTTTTAAAGAAATTGATTTATACTTCCCCCATCTCAAAATAAGTGTCATTTTCGCTTTCCGAGAAGACAAAAGGTTTTAATATTGACAAGTATATACTAAAAGGGGCAATTGCATAAGAGGACTTGTTCTAGAGTCTAATATCGAAAATGGAGTTTGCAAGATTCGACCTGTTTTTCGAGTCTGAATTATCAGTCAGCTCCTGTTTTTGATTCCGTCAGTTGAGACATGATTTCTAAAATAAAAAAAAAGAATAGAAAAGACAAAAGAGAACAGACCATCTTACCCATGGTACTCTGGCTTACCGGCACACCTCAGCCGAGCCCATCCTCGATTGAGTCTCTTCTCTCCTCTCCCTATGATGAATGATACCCCAATCCTAACCGTCTAACCCTAGAGCGGCAGGCGAGGCGGCAAGGGCACACGCATGGTGCGCGCGCGTACCATCGCGTGTGCCTAAGAGCAATGCGGCACAGGCACTGGTTCTGCCTAGGCGCAGGCAGCGCGGGTCAGGCGTGTAACCAAGAGACACTTCAGGCGTGTGGCTTGAGAGTGTTGTAAAACTCTTATTAGGCCAGGCCCGTCTTCTAGAAGAAGGCTTCCTAGCCCATGTGGGCTTCTTATCGAATTTGAGCCCAACACATAGTAGGGTACCGCCCTTATAAATTATTGAGGAGACGCCCCTTTTGTAATATAAAAATACAGATCAATAAAGAATTTTGTCCCCTCTATTCTATGTGTTTTTACTACTTCGTTTACGTCGTGATCTGCATGCCTTCTATCGATATTACAACACGTTATCAGCACGCTCTAATTGAGCTTACCGACGAGCAGATCGGTGATTGAAGGTATGTTTTAATTTCGACGAGCAGATCGGTGATTGAAGGTATGTTTTAATTTTGAATTGAATTTGCATCTTGACTCATTGCAACCAAGATGTATCCAGAGTGCGATTACATCTTAGCACGTTGCAGCTAAGATATGTCCAATGAGTTCAATCGCGTTGGCCCCGAACGTAAGTTACAATCAGGGTAGATCCTGAATCGTTGCGGTCAGGATCTCAAAGAAACATCAAACTTCAAATAAGCAAAGAATCATAACTTCAAGCAATTGAAACTTCGGGAGAGAAAAACTACGGCGCGTGAGCTACAGATCCAAAAGAAAGAAGATCCGCATGTGAGCCCTCGAGCCGCGTGAGAGCTACCGTTGCAATGACAATCGAAGAATATGCAAGAAAACTCAAGACCGAGATCTAGAATCAAGAGTTTTCTGAACTCAAGATCCGATCTTGTTTTACTAAACCACACGAAGAGGTAGATCGAGAAAAGATTAGAAAAAGGGTAAAAGGTTTACGAAGAAACCTAACCTTAGCGCAAGCCATGAAGGTTGGCATAGCCCGCAAGCCACGCAAGCCCATGGCGTTCAAGTCCTAGCGCTACGAGAGATCCGCAAATAAGAAAGACTACCTTCGATGGAGTGCCACCAGCGTCGGTCGGATTCAACAAGTTTTGATATCAGATTTAGCAAAGAAGATCAATAAGAAAAGCAAAAAAAGGCAACCCGGATCCGAGCCTGCTCGGCCCGGATCCGGGCCTACCCTGACCGCCGTAGGCATTGACTCCGGTACTGCACAAGAAAAGGAAGCGTTACTTCACCGGCGTCCGCAAAGAAAAAGAAAAAAAAGATGTGGGCCCGGATCCGGGCTCAATATCGTTGACTCCGAATGATGCGGGTCGCGCCGGGGTCACGCAAGCGAGCACCCACCAGGAACCGCGATCGTACGGGGCCAGCCGCGCTCCGCCTCCACGCACCTTGGGCTCGGGTCTCCGGACCAAGGTTCACATAATCGGATTGATCGGTCCGGTTTTGGAAAAAAACCGGTCGGTTAACCGAGAAAACCGACGGTTAACCGTTTTGCTACGAGTGCATAGCGTCGGTTTGCTCGGGTTAACCGGACGACCGGCCGGGACCGGTTCCCCGGTTAACCGGGATAACGGGCCAGTTTCTACCGGATATGTGAACCATGCCCCGCACCGTGCAGCAGGCGGCCTATCGCGAGTCGCGCCCGGCTCGGCCCTTGGCCCGAGGACGCGTCCGACTCACGTCGCGGTGCGCGTGTTGGCGACCGCTCGCCGAGGGCACGCGCGCACTAGCCTCGCAGCACAGGAGCCACGCGGCTCTGTCCCCGCACGCCGCGAGGGTCTGCGTCGCCCCGGTCTTGCACTCCGCCGGGGCCGCACTGGCCTGCTCCTCTTGCTCGTCCCTCACCCGAAGAAAGAAGAAAGAACAAGAGAAGTGGTAGCTGTCCGGAGAAGACAAGGAGAGAAAGTGGAGGAGTGAGGAAAAATTAGGGTTTCAACCCTATTTATACTCCAACCATGATATTTTACGAAGAAACCCCGGAGTTGTTATTTTTCGCGATAAAGGTCTTGGTTTTCACGCAAAACACCTTGACATCATCATGAACTAATCTGCACACCCATATTTTACAGAAACATCCCTAGTGATTACAAAAATTACCATATGTCTATTAAAAATTGTGAATACATGAAGTTCTTGCAATTGAGCCCCCGAATTATCGGAATTGCGCATAAACATGCAGTTTTTGCGTTCTAGTCTCTGAAAATGTGAGGACCCTAATTTCACCAAGTGTGAAATTATGGCCCTTTGCACCTCAATGCTATTCCCAGGAGGATAGCACGTACAACCATCACAATTGATAAACAAAACCACAATGAACGAATAAAAACAAGGAAAGACATGGAGCATCATCCAACATCATCTCAAGTCTCAGTAACATTATCATCCATAGAGTACAAGAACATGGCTCACAGGCCAACAATGAACATGGTAGAATCTATCGAAGCGAGAAACCATCAATCAAACAACGAAAGCTTCATGTGAAGAACTTCATCCCAAAGGCAACTCGAGTGTAGGTGAGACTATCACTCCCGCAACGTGAGGTCCAATCTCAGCCTTCAGCCCTCTCTTGAAGTAGTAAATCTTGTCCTACTCGGTGGAAACATCACGTGGAGAGTAACGTGACAGCTCAGTCCAACGCCGGTAGTACTCAAGAACTCCCATGGACCCCATCCTCGGATTGCGGAACTCATCTTCCTTGCGGTCCATCACCCCCTTAGGGATGTGTCTGTGCCCTAAACTCGCGCTCAAACTCATCCCGGGACATACCGTCGGGATCCTCGTGGTTAGCGACGTAGGTGTCCCACCGGGCACCGGCTGCACCTCTAAGCAAGTAGGTAGCAAGTGAAACACACTAAGAGTCGGTGCACTCCGTCATCAGCAACCGCTTGCGTCCAGCGGATTTGTGCGAGTGTGAAAAGGTCTCGAGGCTGCAGTCTGCGGAAGGCCTCCTTCCTCTGGTCCGACCGGCTGCAGCCCCCTACGTACCGGTGCGGCTACTGCTGCTGCTGTAGAAGCTGCTAGTGCTTTTGCTGCTACTGCTGAGTCTGCTGCTGCAACATCTACATCAGTCCACCCGGGAGAGTATTCTGCGTCGCCATCACCTCTCGCAAAGGTCTACGGGGGAGGTGCCTCCCGGTGAGCTCCACCCTCCGGGGCTCCTCGGCGGGGTCTAGTGGTGCTCGTCCACCACGACCGCGCCCACGGCCACATGCTCCGGTCGACGGTGGCTCGAGTGGTGCCTCTCCACGTCGTCCATGGCCTCCGGCGGCATGGCCTCGTGACGCGCGCGCCAACAGCTCCACCTCCACAGCCCACGGCCTCTCGCGCCACGGCCTCGGCCAGCAACGTCCTGGTCCGTCGGGGCACAACACAACCACAACCACGGCCTCGACAACGACCTTGAGGGGCCTGGTCCTCCTCCATCGCAGCCTGCACAAACCGAACGTTCAAGCGGTTCGCCCTCCTCGGCGGCATCTGTTGCATGGCAAAATTCCAAAGGTCGATACGGGTATTCCAATATCATCTTCAAATCTTGAAATCTTCCTCAAGCAAGAGAAAAATGATTGTCAAACAAACATAGCAAATATCATCCATTCAGCCTATCTTGAGTTGACATCTCAATTGACGAGAAAGATTTCAAAGTTTGATGAATTGAAGTTTAGCTGATTAGAGTTCTAGAATAAGTCCTTAAGGTTGCGTCCATTTTCTACGGGTCTCGTACCTACAGATCAAGTATGGCTCGATACCAATCGTGAGGACCCTAATTTCACCAAGTGTGAAATTATGGCCCTTTGCACCTCAATGCTATTCCCGGGAGGATAGCACGTACAACCATCACAATTGATAAACAAAACCACAATGAATGAATGAGAACAAGGAAAGACATGGAGCATCATCCAACATCATCTCAAGTCTCAATAACATTATCATCCATAGAGTACAAGAACGTGGCTCGCAGGCCAATAATGAACATGGTAGAATCTATCGAAGCGACGAACCATCAATCAAACAGTGGAAGCATCACGTGAAGAACTCCATCCCAAAGGCAACTCGAGTGTAGGTGAGACCATCACTACTTTGCGTTGGCACCGTCGGTAGGCTCGGTAGGGTCCACTACCTCGGCGTCCGAAAAACAAAGTGGGAAAGTCGTGAGTACATAGAGTACTCAACAAGCCGCAACTACCTAGCAACAATGTTATGCATGCTTGGATATTTTCAAGGATAGGCAAGGGCTCAAGCACCTAAAGTAATTATTTTGAAGTCTATGTGCATCAAGTTTTATTATTAGTCAAATTTTATAAGTGGCCTCACGAGATTCAACACAATCCTGCAAGGATCAAGTTTTAAATCTAGCACACCTCCACCGGAACCACAACTCGAAGCCGAAGTAAAACACCTATCGAGGGGAGAAGAAGTAAACTAATCAAGTGTATTGCTCAAAGGTAGTGCCCATATCCTTGGGATAGGCTATACGTATAGATTATATCTCTGCAGAGAGTATACACCTGTACCCACATGAAGAGGTACTATAACTTACGACCGTCGTCGTAGCCTAAGCACGAAAACACTCACAAGATCAATCAACAATGCATCGATTGGTGGCGCCCGTCCTCCAGTGTCCGGGATCCCCCTAAGAAACGGCACGAGGTCCCGAAAGTGTGAAAGGCCTACCATCGGCCAAGTGGGGTTTTGTAACACCCCGATTTTTGGCCAAATTAAAACCCATTAAATAAATCATTTTATTTTATTCACGAAAAATATTTATAAAAATTAACTAGGAATTTAAAACCTAATTACATATATAGGAAAACAACACATAGAATTTTTAAATAAAATCCTAACACTTGCAAACTTGGTTGTTTCTATTTTATTTGCTTTGCTTTTATTTTTCTTCACCTTAACTTGCTCTATTTAAATTTATTTGGTCTCTATTGATTTTATTTTGACTTATGGAGTGAAAAGAGGAAATAGAAAATGGAAAAGAGAATCAAACCCAGCTGGGCCACCCCGGACCCAATTCCCTCCCCCAACCCAACTCCCCTTCCCCGACCTCGACTCGCCGGCGTCCCGACCCCACGGTCGTCGTCTTCCCCGCGCCACGTGCACGACGCGCCGCGCGTCGGCCCCGGCCGCCACGCCACCCCGTTCCCCACCGGCGCTACGGCCACCCCCTCCGCGTCTCGCGCACGCCCCGCCGGCCTCGCGCGCGCCCGAGCCGCCGTCTCCACCTTGGCCGCTTGTGTCGACTTGACCTCCTCGCTTGGCCCACCGCGCCGAGGCGCCGCCCGTACCCCCCCTCTCGCCTCCGCCTCCGGCCAACCGGGTGCCCCGGTGTCGCCTCGCCACGCGCACGCGAACCGCCCCTCCTCCGTCCGCGTGCCCACGCTCGTACCAGCCCCCCCTTCCTCTCCGCACTCCTCGCCGTCGCACCTTGGCCGGCACGCCATGGTCGTCGTCGCCTTCCGCACCGCCACCCACTATAAAATCCGCCCATCCCTCCCCCTTGCTCACCACCGCCTCCCGGAGAACCCCGCGAGCAAGCTTCGCCCCTCCTCTCCCCTCTTCCCCCTTCTCCCCGCCTTCGCCACCCCTTCCCACACCACCGCCACTCCTCCGTGACCACCGTCGTGCCCTCCCCTCTCCCATCCGGCCGCTAGAGCCGCCGGGATTGGGAATTCCGACGAGCCTCCCCTGCCGCGCTGCCCCCGGCCACCGATGGGCCTCGTCGCCACCCTCCCACCATCCGATCCGGACTCAACGGCCGAGATTAGAAAGGGGCATACCCCTTCGCCTTATTTAAATCCCGACCGTCGATCCGGAGATCCATGCCCCTCGGATTTTCTCGCCTTTTCGCTTTAGAAAACAAATCCCACCTATTCCAGAAAAGCCACTTTACAAAAAGCCCCTTGGCTTTTCCCGAATTAATTAAGAAGCCCTTAGATTTTTACATAAAGCCCCCGAACTTTTCCAAAATTACAAATAGGTCCCTAGCCAGCCCGAATATGCATTTTTGCATTTTAGCCCCTCCACTTCTCCAAAATTATAAAAAATTATTTATTCTTTTATAGAAACCCTAGCTGATTTTTACAAAAACACCCCGGACTTCTCACAGCCATAACTTTTCAACCGTAGCTCCGTTTTAGGCGATTCCGACGCCGTTGGAATCGTCATAACGAACCCTAGCCCTCGGAGCCTTCCTCTTCACTCCATTTTATTTGTTTTTTCCTTGCTATTCCTTTTGCTTTCATTATTTTATGTGACGTAGCTTACGAACGCTAACGCCGTCTCGTAGACGAGGAGAACCAGGAGCAGGAGCCCGAAGACCCCGACTACGAGGAAGACTTCGAGGACACGTTAGGAGGCAAGCTGTATCAATTCCTTGATCATAATTGATCCTAATTTCTCTGCTTATTCTCGCACCTATATAGGAAGCTACTCTTATATGCATTTATCCTTGCGAATATTTTGCTAGAGCCCAATTGTTGTATGATAATGTTCAAATCACTATAGATGCGAACATTATACCCTTGATTGCCATTAGATCACTAGAATCAACCTAGATGTATTGTTAACTATGTTAATGATATAGTAGTATCATGCTTAGGAACTGTTACTATATATCATCATACACCTTGTTTATG
The DNA here is from genome assembly GCA_031894775.1 of Chloris gayana. Classification (NCBI taxonomy): domain Eukaryota; kingdom Viridiplantae; phylum Streptophyta; class Magnoliopsida; order Poales; family Poaceae; genus Chloris; species Chloris gayana. The sequence goes on from JAUNZO010003751.1 coordinate 341,285, forward strand.
AAAATGGGTGAAAATGTGTTTGGTGGTGTGTGTTGTTGGGTGGGTGATTAGACCAACTGTGTTAAGCTGAAGTTGGGTGGGAAATGTTACCGGTCGTGGGCGAAACTCCTAGTACTAGTGTAGAGTACTTGATGATTAGGTGTTGTCCATTTACGATGGACGAGTGTTTGCCCTGCCATATAAGGACCGGTTCATCGGACCCCAAATTGGTGATTTAGTGTACAACCACAAAACTTGTTATGGGCAGGATCGTGCACCAAACCTCGGGTTACGCAGCAGGAAGTTCCACCGGGTGTAGTAGATGACGGAAGTCCAGGGATCGTTTATTTGGTGAAGTCCAAGTACTTGGCACATATATGGTGGACGGTATGCTTGTGTCATACGCATCGGATCCCCGGGCATTCGGGGTGGACTTGTGGGCGTGCCCGGTTGCGGTGGCAGCGTTATGTGTTCCGTAGCTAAGAACATATAGCTTGTGGGTAAAGTGTACCAATCTCTGCAGAGTGTATAAAACTATCCGGATGTCCGTTGTCACGGTATATTGACACGCCAAACCTTGAGCTCTCATTGATTAGCCACAAATAATAATAACTTGATGTGTGAGTGGGCAGCCTTGTGCCCGTGTGTTTTGGAAATGGTGCTGGCCCGGTGTGCCGTAGCTGTTATGACCTTCGGTCGGAAGGCTCATCTAAAAAGAATGGGAACTGCCGGGATTGATGAATATCTCCTCCAGGTCCGACCAGCTAAAATTATGAAATTGCTTTCATCTTCAAGAACCCCTTTCCTTATGTAGTGAACCCTACATCCGCGCTAGTTTGCTAAAAACTCGACCATACCTTGACCACAACCAGATTGCATAAATAATATCCCCTGTTAGTGGTAGAGCTTGTCGAGTACCTTATGTACTCACCCGTTGCTTATTTGTTCGGACGAAGATGGAGAATACCACGAGGATGAGGAGTAGGTCGCGTCCTTCGCTCGATGTTGCCTGTGGAATTTATGATGCTTTCCAGTGTGTTTTCTTTTACGTGAGGTTGGCCTATCCGCCTCTTTGAATGTAATCCGGACCATGCATCCCCTAGCTACTATCCCTTTAAGGAATCAATAAAGGTTGTTGTATTGGATTTGTATCATCTACGTGTGTACCAACCACTGTTCTCGGGATTGGTACGTATACACGATGTAGTCCCGAGAGTGGGGCGTCGTAGATGGTATCGTAGCCTTTACTCGACCGATAGGATGCGATTAAGGACTTAGGACGTATGATACACCGCACTTGTCTATATTTTCTTTCCCCCACATATATATCTTCTCTTGCCTTACTCGATAATAAGAAAAATTAAAATTCTCCTATAACTCTCTTACCCAAAATCTCTCACCCGTACGAGATAGACTGTTCTACGAGATGGAAGACGAGTCCGAATGGAACTACACCACCGCCATCGCCGTGCACGGGTTCCCTATGATCTTGCGCCGAGTGCTCCACATGCTCGGAGAGACTATGGAACCCCGATACCGTTGAGCGGACCTACGCCGAGGATGGAGTCACAAGGTGCGCAAGTGGAGGTACGGGCAAGAAATATCTATGGAGGACCGGAAGAGCCGCTCAACGTCACCACGATCCGGACCGGTACGGCCTTCGAAGACACCATCCGAGTTGGTAGCTCGAGATGTACTTGCTCCACTACCGTGTCGAAGGCATCAACACAACTAGGAACACCCCCATACGGTTCTTCCTAGTAGACAAGAGGGACCATACTATTTGGCAACACTTGTGTGGTAACGGACCCCACACTAGCCGCTACGACTCAGTACCTTGTGGCACTTGATCAGCTCACGGAGAGTCTCATCCACACTCGCTGCGGTAGAAAGAGAGGCTGCCCGCGAGACCAGGGTCAAAAACGAGGACTTGGCTACCTAGAATGATGTCACACCCGGTTTTAACGACCAAAACCGAATGCATCCGTATGCGTGCCCGGGAACAAGTTTTCACGCACACAGGACAAATAATGTAATAAAAGAACAATGTCTTTATTAAATCGAATAACTTACAATAATATTGTCTCAAAGGATCGAGTAAATTATACGCTAGCGGAAGACTCCATAACACCACGGGCAATCGACCAGGGTATTCGCACGCCTAGACCTTTCTCATCGGTGGTCTTCTCCATCTTCTCGAGCAGCAATTCATTGTAGCACAAAGGGAAATAGCAAGGGTGAGTACATGGAGTACTCGCAAGTGTAGGAAATATATGACATGCAAGCTGAATAAAAGAAAGGCCAACACATGGTTTGCAATAGAAAGCACCTACACTAGTCAAGTTAATTAAAGCAACCTATTTACTAGATGAAAATGATCCAACAGGCTACCCCACCTGTTAACCACCGCAAGCTACCCTACTAGCAGCAAAACCACACTACGAGGTTACCCCGCCTGTAGCCAACCACACTACAGGTTACCCCGCCCGTAGCCAACCACCCTACGAGGTTACCCCGCCTCGTAGCAACCTACGAGTTACTCTACCTGTCCATGCCCTCTAGTTCTCGTGAGGATCCGGGCCGTTCGTGACCGTGAACACGGCTGTTATAACAGCTTTACACTCTGCGGAGGTGGCACAACTTTACCCATAGGTCGGTGATTCCATCACCCGTCGGTGACTAAAACCTCCATTATACCAAGCACACTTTCTTAGGTGTGAGACCAAGAGATCACCGCAAGGTCTTCCTAAGGACTTCCCGGTTTGCAAAACGCCCATGCTAAGGTTTCGCTGCCATCAAAGTGACGCATCACCTAGGGGCCCCCTCTTGCACCGTGGCTTCAAGTACTCTGTCTTTCCTCGCCCGAATCCGGAAGACCCTCTTCCTTCATCCTTCCTCGACGCCCGCAAAACTAGGAAGCTACCTTGGTACTAAACCTTACTTACCCATTATCAGCCTCGTGCTTTGTGCGGAAGTCCTGGGTTGCCGCTCCAAGAACCGGTCCTTATGATCCTAAACAGGTACTACCGCAATCCAACGAGTACTACAACTAGTACCTGTGCATACCCGCACCATCATGAACATCCTCCTGTCGGGATCACCTAAGTTTCATGTTGCTAAAAAGCATTCCCGGTTCATGATCATTATATTCAAGTGGACAATTAGTCAAGATTAGCATTTAGTTCAAGTTGAACCCCATTAATAGCAACTAGCGAGTGACATACCCATACTATAACACTACACCAAAACCAAGGCGACAAGGAAAAAGTATGGAACAGGGTATGGCACAATAGGATTCAAATTGAATTGCAATGCATGAAAAGTAAATTCGAGATAGTAAAGAATGTAGGCGCAATGTGCATCAAGGACACTTGCCTGTTTCCCTTTGTTGCTTGCTCATGTCTTCAAGTCTTGGTCTTGAGATCTTCGAAAACTACGTTCTTCTATTTAACGTCACATCGATTCAAAACACGCAAGAAACAAGCATACAAGCAAACTAACAAACAGTACATCAAACAATACCTAATGACTATGAAAACAGTACTAATAAATAATACTCGTCACTACGATCGCGTGAGCGCAAGATTCGTCTTAATCGGAGTTACGAGCTAAAAGTTATGAGCAAACGAAGATCCAGGGTTTAAAACGTAAAAACGAGCAAATTAAGGACCATTTTGTAAATATGGAAAAGTTCAAGGACTAGAGTGTAAAAAGGTTAAGGTCTAAAAATATAAGTTTATAAAACAGTAGAGTTGATTTTTGTAAAAGAACAAGGTCCGGTGTTGTTTGAGTAAACGAGGGTTAAAACGTAATTTACTAAAAAGCTAGGGTGTTTATGTAAAATGGCCATAGCTAAAGCGTTGGAATAAATATGACTCAACGACCTAAAAATAGTTTAACAATTAAATAAAAGCCTTAATGAAAAAGGTTAGGTCGAAAACAGAACTAAAACGAAGGCTAGGGTGGCTTTTATAAAATAAAGGACATAGACGTAATTAACTATAGACTTAAAGGGCTAGCATGTAAATTTACCTACTCACAAAATATACGCTCGTAAACTTAACGAACACAAGGGCTAATTTGCAAATTTTATAGTCCTAGCATGCGGCGAGGATAAAAACCGAAATAAAATAAAGCCTATGGTTGGATTTTATAAATAGAAGGACCTAATCGTTAATTTACAAAACTATAAGGGCCTATTTATAAAATAGCCAAGTCCAGGGACCTATTCTTAATTTTCAAAAAGTATAGGGACTAAAGTGTAAAAGTTCTGGACTAAAATATAATTTATAAAAAACCTAGGGTTGTTTTTGTAAAATTACAGGACCTAAATATAAATAAATATAACTACAGGGGTTTAATTGCAAAACTACCATTTAATCGAAACCAGGGACTTAAACATCATTAAAAACTAAACATAGGGGCGTCTATGTAAAAACAAAGGGCCTAGTTGTGATTAAATTAATCTACAGGGGCTAATTTGTAAAAATGTCGATTCATCGGATTTAATCGAATTAAATTTTAAATCCTAAAAGTCCGTAGACCGAGTCCATGGTGCTATGGACCGGCTCGGGGCGCAGGTCTATGGGTCCATGGTGGACCGGATGTATACCGACTCAACAAGATCTAATCTTGGCCGCGGATGGTTGATCGAACGGCGCACGACAACTCCGCCGAAAGGGACGGCTGCCGGCGACGACCGGCACGGTGGCGCGCCATTCGAGCTCACCGGCGTTCATCGTTCTAGCGCTACGGAGGCCCGATCTAGACGGTGATCCGTTCTACGCGATGCGGGGAAAGTGGGAAAGCTCACCACGATGTTGCGCAGCGGCGAGGAAAGGCGGAAGTGGTCGGAGACGGTGACGGACGGGTGGCGGGGTTCGACGGCTTCGCGTGGAATCCCGGGTCGTCGAGGATTCGACGGATCTTGCGGGAGGGGCGGTGCATCGAGGTCGGCCGAGCAGCAGCGATGGAGGCGGCGGTGCTCGGGCATGGGGCGCGACGGGGCTGCGGAACTTGGGGAAAAGAGCGACACGGGACGCAGGGCTCCAATATTTATAGGCGCGCAGGGCACGAGGTCGGCCGTGGCGCGCACGCCAAGGCGGTGGCAGCGACGGACGCGGTTAAGGTTAGGGTTGCGGCGCGTGCCGGGCGGGTTGCAATGCGACCGGCGGGGTCGGCGGGCTAGAGGCGAGTCTTGGCGGGCCGAGGCAGAGATGTGGGCCGCGGGCAGTGTCGAACAGAGGGAAAAGAGAGAGAAAGAGGGAATGGGCCGGTGATTTTTAGCCCATTAACTTGGGGAGGTTCGCATTTCTTTTTCTTTTTATTTTTCTACTTCTAGTTTCTAGCAACTTAAATAGAAGAAGCAATCCATCCGAATTTTGAACTCTATTTTCATACAATAAAACACTAATGCAACCACACATCATGAAAGCAAGCATCAAAATATAAATGATATAATTTACTTTAATATAATTTAGAAAATAAAGGAATTTCAGCTAAAGATGTATAAATGATCTTTTAGAACAAGTATTTTATCCAAGTAAAAATAAACCATTTTGTTTATTGGAAATGCTTTGGGTACTTCAAAACAAATTAAAATACTTTTAAACAAAAATAATTATTTATAGGTAAATTCTTTTATGAACCCCATGTATTGATAAAAGAAACTATTTTCATAGATCTATTACATTTTATTAAATAAACATTTGCATAAATCAAACACATTTATTTGGTAAACCCTTTTCACACATTTAAAGTATTTAAACCATAAGCTAGATGCATTTCTCAAATCAAAAAGCCTTTATAAATCAAACTTTAATTAGTTTTGGAAATAACTCCTTTTTATCACATGAAATGATAAAGCTCTCATTTTGCTTACAAAGAGAAAATATTTTGTATAAAATAATTTTGCCTTCCGAAATAGACTTATTTTCATAAATCAAATATAATTGTTCAATAATTTATTTTCATGAATCATTTTCTTAAAATAGATTACCTCCATAAATCAAAGGTATTTCTTAAATAAATGTTTTTATAGATCAAACTTTATTTATTTTTCAAAAATAACTCTTTGGTTCTCATAAAATGATAACATACTTCTCTTTTTCTTGCAAAGGGAAAATACCTTGCGTAAAATATTGCTTTCTAAAATAATCAAATACAATCTTTTCATTAAGTCATTTTCACAACCAAAACAAATCATAGATACATTTTGGAAAATTTAACAAAGAAACTGTATAAACAAAATAACTCATTTTAAAGGGTTGAGTTTAAAACTAACTCTTCCTCGTTGTAGGAAGAAAGAAAGAAGTATAATTAAAATATTAACCTTTAAATAGATTTTATAATATACTTTAAAAAGTTTTAAAATTTAGTGAATTTCATGCATAACCCAGAATTTAACATTCCGGGTGTTACAAATGAGGACCTCACATGTCGGGTCCAGGCCAAGGAAGACAAGATACTCGACTCGGAGGCGGACCTCAAGAGGAAGAATGATCGGATCACGACCCTGCTCAAGATGTTAGCCAAGACTAGGGGCAAGAAGCCTCAGGAGGATGGACCATCCCATGGCTCCCGTCCACACGGCTCTGCCGAGCACACGTGGAGAGACCTTCGCGTGGTACGCTCCGCCGGAATCCCACGATGAGGCAAGGTTCACTCGGCCGCCACCCGCCGAGGCGGGACAGAAAATCGCCACCGGCGCCCCCACTTTGATCAAGCTGCGCGATGGACGTCACATCATCATAAGCACCACCTCCGGACGGCACTCAGCCCGCGTACCGCGGTTAAGCGCAAGAGAGACCCGGTCCGAGCTCAGCCGACTCAGCTCACGGCTACGGAGGATACCCGAGTGGAGACTCTAGTCCCTACAATCCTCGTGCCCCGTAGTTTGGATGTGGAGACTGCGCCGACCGCAAGGCCTACCAAGACGCAAGTACTAGGCATGTGTAACATGAGCCATGTGATTTCATCCGATATGCCAAGTACTTGTATCATGTATCATGTTTTATGTACCATGTATCATGTTACGTATCATGAGTCATGAGTATGTACCATGGGTCATGTACGATGTATCTTGTGTCATGTATCCTGTATCACGTGTCATGTACCATGTATCGTTGTGTAATATAATAAATGCGTGGTGCTTGTGTGTTTGCTTCTTAAATTGGATCTTTGATTGAGTGAAGTTTTGTGACTAACCCATAGAGCATTAAACAACTACTAAGGCCATAGACTTAACTAGCACCCCCTCTTCTCGCCTAAAGGTAATCAACGCCCTCACTCATGGCCAACCGCAGTTGTCATAGCGAGAGCAATGGCGAGAATGGAGTTGAAGTCCGCAACCAAGGAAATGGACGGAACCCGCCGCCACCACCACCGATCACGATCGGAGACTTCCTGCAAACTCGGTTCCAAGCCATCCACGCCGCCAACCATGGGCATTCTCCCTCCAAGATGGCGGAATTTATGAGGCTCAAGCCACCCACCTATGAAGGGAATGTAGAAGACCCACCGGCAGCTGATGACCGGCTCGGAGAGATCACCAAGAAGCCGAGAATAGTTGGTGCAGGAGATCAAGAGAAAGTAGCCCTAGCTGCCCATCGGCTAGTTGGACCCGCTGCAGAATGGTGGGACAACTATAGTGATGCGAGTACCCGACATCACCGCAGCTTAGTCGGAAGAAATTCCAGCAAGTCTTCGAAAAATATCACATCCCTGAAGGAATCATGGACATGAAGAATGAGGAATTCAAAAAGCTACACCAAGGCTCCATGACCATAAACCGAGTACCTCAAGAAGTTCACCCGGCTAGCTCGCTATGCCCCGGGAGAAGTGAGTGACGATAAGAAGAAGCGAGAACGCTTCAAGAAAGGCCTGCGTGGAACCCTCGGAACCCACGCTATTAGGAACATTTACCCGGACTTCAACACTCGATGAACCGCTGCATATTGATGGAGGAATCCATCAACATGGAGAACAGATGACCGTAAGCACAAGTTCCGGGAGCGTCAGGAAAGAGCTCGGAGGCAGCGCACCGGAATAACCGGAGGTACCTACCCCGCCCCGTCATGCGAGTATAGCGCCGGCGGAAATAGCCAACAGTCCGCACCTCGCCGGGCCCCAAGCCGAGCTATGCCCCCACCCGGAGGAGCAACGCTATCGTTAGCCGAGCACGTAACAATGTCAACAAGGGTTGCTACAACCGTGGGGAGTTCACCCACAGGATTGCCATGTGCCCTAACAAGAATGTGGGAATCAAAACACCCACCAACTCGGCGATCAAGCCAGCAGGCAATGTAGCCCGCAACACCGCCCCAAGCGCTGGATAGCCGCGCCCTGCCCTAAGCTACAATCGTGGAAAGGAGAACCACATCGTTGTGCAGCAAGTCGAAGATGCGCCGGATGTTGTGCTCAGTGAGTACCTAGTCAACTCTACCATTGCGACAGTTCTGTTTGATTCGGAGCTTCACATTCGTTCATTTCTTCGAAGTTTGTTCTTAAACACCACATACCCAAAGTTACACTTAAAATACCTCCGATAACCCAATCCCCGGAGCCACGATAAAATGTCGATACGGCTGTCTAGGGATAGAAATCATTTTAAGTAGGGTATCCTTTAGAGCAGACCTAGTGGTGTTAGAAACCCAAGGAGTGGATGTGATACTGGGAATGAACTGGTTAGCCAAACACAAGGGAAACATATCATGTGAAGACCGTACGAGTAACAGCTATCAACCACCAAGGAATACCAGTGAGTCCGTAGACCCCGCCGGTCAAGGATAGGAAACATGCTATGTCATATGGACACCCCTACCCTAGAGACGAGTGCTCGTAATAAAGGATTATCCGGACGTATTCCCTGAGGAATTGCCGGGAATGCCCCTAGACCGAGAGATTGAGTTCGTCATTGACTTGATTCCGGCATCCAAACCTATTGCCAAGAGACCATATAGGATGGCAGCAAATGAACTAGAGGAACTCAAGGAACAGCTAGCAGACTTACAAAGCAAAGGGTATATTCGACCAAGCTCATCCCCATGGGGAGCTCCGGTCCTCTTTGTGAAAAAGAAAGACGGAAGCATGAGAATGTGTGTAGATTACCGTTCTCCGAATGAAGAAACCATCAAGAATAAATATCCGTTGCCCCGGATCGATGACCTCTTCGATCAATTAAAGAGAGCTAAGTATTTCTCCAAGATTGACCTGAGGTCGGGATACTACCAACTGAAAATCGGAGAAACGGATGTCACGAAGACAGACATTCGTCACTAGATATGGATAGTTTGAGTTCACTGTCATGCCATTTGGATTGACCAATGCCCCGGCCTACTTCATGAACTTGATGAACAAAATCTTTATGGAAGAATTGGACAAATTTGTAGTGGTCTTCATAGATGACATACTCATCTATTCCAAAGGCGAGGAAAGAACATGAGGAACATCTAAGGATAGTAATGGACCGCCTCGGAGACCACCAATTATACGCCAAATTCAGCAAGTGTGAATTTTGGCTAGAGGAAGTTGGATTCCTAGGGCACGTTATCGGTGCTAAGGGACCGGCGAGTAGATCCGGCTAAAGTGGAAGCCGTTAAAGCTGGAGACAACCCAAGAACGCTACGAAATTATAAGCTTCTTAGGATTGGCGGGTTACTATCGGAGATTCATTGAAGGATTCTCTAAGATAGCCAAGCCCATGGTGGAACTTACCCGTAAGGAAGCCAAGTTCCAATGGAGTTCACGATGTGAGAAGAGCTTCCAAGAACTAAAGAAAAGACTCACCGAAGCCCCGATACTCACATTGCCGGACATTCGCAAGGATTTCGTGGTATACTCGTGATTCCTCTCGGAGTGGATTAGGAGGCGTGCTGATGCAAGACGACCAAGTTATCGCGTACGCCTCAAGACAGCTCAAGCCCCATGAGCAGAACTATCCGACCCTTGACTTGGAATCGGCAGCCATAGTGCATGCACTTAAGATTTGGAAACACTATCTCATTGGTAATAAGTGCAAGATTTTCACAGACCACAAGATTCTGAATTATATCTTCACCCAGCCGGATCTAAACCTAAGACAAAGGATATGGTTGGAATTGATAAAGGATTACGACCTGGACGTCCAGTACCACCCGGGGAAAGCTAATGTAGTGGCGGATGCACTCAGCCGCGGGGCCTACTGTAACCACATGAGTACTACCACCGTCAGCCCTGAACTAACCCAGGACATGGACAGCCTTAACCTGCACATAACATCCCCGGGAGAGACAAAAGTGCTAGAATTACGCCCCAACCTAGAGGCTAAGATCGAGAAAAGTTCAACTCCAACATCCGGAAACCTTAGAGCGAAGCAACAGGTAAAAAATAACAAGGCACCTAACCACCGAGTGGATGAAGAAGGAACCCTGTGGTTTGAAGATAGGATATGTGTGCCCAATGTGGACAACCTACGGAGGCTTGTTCTAGAAGAAGCACACAACTCCACCTACTCGATTCACCCGGGATCCACCAAGATGTACCCGGACACCGAAATAGAAATACCGGCGGAATGGGATGAAAAGAGACATAGCAGAATATGTAGCCCGCTGTGACCTCTGCAGCCGGATCAAGGCGGAACATCGAAGCCAGCCGGATTGCTACGACCCCTGCACATCCCCACGTGGAAATGGGATGACATAGCTATGGATTTCATAGTAGGCTTGCCTCGTACGCCAAAGGGAAATGATTCCATATGGGTCATAGTGGATAGACTAACCAAAGTCGCCCACTTCGTAGCGAGTAAAGAAGACCCACCGGGAGACAAGCTGGAACAGTTATACATAGATAACATACTGAAGCTCCATGGAGTCCCCTCCGGAATAGTGTCAAATCGAGGTACCTAATTTACCTCTCACTTCCGGAAAAGCTTGCATGATAAGTTACAAACCGGACTTGACTACAGCTCGGCCTACCACCCTCGGACTGATGGACAAACTAAGCGAGTCAACCGGATCCTCGAGGACATGCTAAGAGCCTGCGTACTCACGTACGGCAAGGATTGGGAAGCAAGTTTGTCCTTCGCAGAATTCTCATACAACAATAGCTTCCAAGCCGGTATCAAGATGGCACCATTTGAGATGTTGTACGGAAGGAAATGTAGAACCCCTCTTATGTGGTCCGAAGTTGGAGAAAGATCTTTCTTTGGACCTGCTACCATAACCGAGGCGAGAAGAGAAAGTGGCCGCTGTCGGAGAAACTCTCAAAGCTGCCCGGAGTAGACGATAGAGCTACGCGGACAAACATCGCAGGGAATTACAATTCAGCCCGGATGACTACGTCTATCTAAAGGTGTCACCTATGAGAGGAACACGGAGATTCCAAGTCGGAGGCAAGCTAGCCCCTCGCTACGTAGGACCATTCAAGGTGCTCGGACAACTCGGAGAAGTAGCCTATGAGTTGGAACTACCAGAAAACCTATCGGATGTACATCCAATATTCCATGTCTCTCGGCTAAAGAGATGCTTAGAGGTAGCCGAGCAACAGCTACCCTTGGATTCGATGAGACCTCCGACCGGACTTGTGTTACAAGGAATACACGGTTAAGATTTTAGACACGATCGTCCGACGGACCAGGACCAAGGCTATAAATCTCTGTCGAGTGCAATGGAATAACCACACGGAGAATGAGGCCACCTACGAAAGGGAAGAGGATCTCGGAAAAGAATATCCCTACCGATTCGAGGATCGGCGCGAATCTCGGGGACGAGATTCATTTAAGTGGGGTATGTCCGTAACACCCCGATTTTTGGCCAAATTAAAACCATTAAATAAATCATTTTATTTTATTCACGAAAAATATTTACGAAAATTAACTAGGAATTTAAAACCTAATTACATATATAGGAAAACAACACATAGAATTTTTAAATAAAATCCTAACACTTGCAAACTTGGTTGTTTCTATTTTACTTGCTTTGCTTTTATTTTTCTTCACGTTATCTTGGTCTATTTAAATTTATTTGGTCTCTATTGATTTTATTTTGACTTATGGAGTGAACGGAGGAAATAGAAAACGGAAAAGAGAATCAAACCCAGCTAGGCCGCCCGGACCCAATTCCCCTCCGCCCAACCCAACTCCCCCTTCCCCGGCCCGGCCCGCTAGCATCCTAGCCCCACGGTCGTCGTCTTCCCCGCGCCACGCGCACGACGCGCCGCGCGTCGGCCCCGGCCACCTCGCCACCCCGTCCCCCACCGGCGCTACGGCCACCCCCTCCGCGTCCCACGCACGCCCCGCTAGCCCGCGCGCGCCCGAGCCGCCATCTCCCCCTTGGCCGCTTGTGCCGACCCGACCTCCTCGCTTGGCCCGCCGCGCCGAGACGCCGCCCGTACCCCCCCCCTCTCGCCTGCGCCTCCGGCCAATCGGCTATCCCGGGTATCGCCTAGCCACGCGCACGCGAACCGCCCCTCCTCCGTCCATGTGCCCGGGCCCCCCCCCCCCCCTCCCCTCTCTCCGCACTCCTCGCCGTCGCACCTTGGCCGGCACGCCATGGCCGTCGTCGCCTTCCGCACCGCCACCCACTATAAAAGCCGCCCTTCCCTCCCCCTTGCTCACCACCGCCTCCCGGAGAACCCCGCGAGCAAGCTCCGCCCCTCCTCTCCCCTCTTACCCCTTCTCCCCGCCTCCGCCACCGGCCGCGAGGCCAACCCCACCTCCCCCTTCACCGCCTCGACCGCCTCAATCCCCCTCCGCCTGGGCCAAGGCGCCACCCGGCTTCGCCATGACCGCGCGCACCTCCCCGTCCCCTCCTCCCCTCCGGAACCAGGCCGCGCAGCCCCTTCCGCCTCGCACCACCGTCGCGTCAAGCTCCGACGGGGAAGATCATCACCGTCCGGCGCCGTCCCGCGTCGCCACCCCTTCCCACACCTCCGCCACTCCTCCCCGACCACCGTCGTGCCCTCCCCTCTCCCCTCCGGCAGCCGGAGCCGCCGGGATTGGGAATTCCGATGAGCCTCCCCTGCCGCGCCGCCCCGGCCACCGACGGGCCTCGTCGCCACCCTCCCACCATCCGATCCGGGCTCAACGGCCGAGATTAGAAAGGGGCATACCCCTTCGCCCTATTTAAATCCCGACCGTCGATCCGGAGATCCATGCCCTATTTCGCTTTAGAAAACAAATCCCACCTATTCCGGAAAAGCCACTTTACAAAAAGCCCCCGGCTTTTCCCGAATTAATTAAGAAGCCCTTAGATTTTTACATAAAGCCCCCGAACTTTTCCAAAATTACAAATAGGTCCCCGGCCAGCCCGAAAATACATTTTTGCATTTTAGCCCCTCCACTTCTCTAAAATTACCAAAATTCATTTATTCTTTTATAGAAACCCTAGCTGATTTTTACAAAAACACCCCCGGACTTCCCACGACCATAACTTTTCAACCGTAGCTCCGGTTCGAGGCGATTCGACACCGTTGGAATCGTCATAACGAACCCTAGCCCCGGAGCCTTCCTCTTCACTCTATTTTATTTGGTTTTTCCTTGCTATTCCTTTTGCTTTCATTATTTTATGTGACGTAGCTTACGAACGCTAACGCCGTTTGTAGACGAGGAGAACCGGGAGCAGGAGTCCGAAGACCCCGACTACGAGGAAGACTTTAAGGACACGTTAGGAGGCAAGCTCTATCAATTCCTTGATCATAATTGATCCTAATTTCTCTGCATATTCTCCCACCTATATAGGAAGCTACTCTTATATGCATTTATCCTTGCGAATATTTTGCTAGAGCCCAATTGTTGTATGATAATGTTCAAATCACTATAGATGCGAGCATTATACCCTTGATTGCCATTAGATCACTAGAATCAACCTAGATGTATTGTTAACTATGTTAATAATATAGTAGTATCATGCTTAGGAACTATTACTATCTATCATCATACACCTTGTTTATGAAAATGGGTGAAAATGTGTTTGGTGGTGTGTGTTGTTGGGTGGGTGATTAGAACAAGTGTGTTAAGTCGAAGTTGGGTGGGAAATGTTACCGGCCGTGGGCAAAACTCCGAGTACTAGTGTAGAGTACTTGATGATTAGGTGTTGTCTATTTGCGATGGACGAGTGTTTGCCCAGCCATATAAGGACCGGTTCTTCGGACCCCAAATTGGTGATTTAGTGTACAACCACGGAACCTGTTATGGGCGGGATCGTGCACCAAACCTCGGGTTACGCAGCAAGAAGTTCCACCGGGTGTAGTAGATGACGGAGGTCCAGGGATCGTTTATTTGGTGAAGTCCAAGTACTTGGCACATATATGGTGGACGGTATGCTTGTGTCATACGCGTCGGATCCCTGGACATTCGGGGTGGACTTGTGGGCGTGTCCGAGTTGCGGTGGCGAGCGTTATGTGTTACGTAGCTAAGAACATATAGCTTGTGGGTAAAGTGTACCAACCTCTGCAGAGTGTATAAAACTATCCGGATGTCCGTTGTCATGGTATATTGACACGCCAAACCTTGAGCTCTCGTTGATTAGCCACAAATAATAATACCTTGATGTGTGGGTGGGCAGCCTTGTGCCCGTGTGTTTTGGAAATGGTGTTGGCCCGGTGTGCCGGAGCTGTTATGACCTTCGGTCGGAAGGCTCAACTAAAAAGAATTGGAACTGTCGGGATTGATGAATATCTCCCCCAGGTCCGACCAACTAAAATTATGAAATTGCTTTCCTCTTCAAGAACCCCTTTGCTTCGTAGTGAACCATGCATCCGCGTCGTCTCATCGAAAACTCGACCATACCTTGATCACAACCTCGATGGCATAAATAATATCCCCTGTTAGTGGTAGAGCTTGTCGAGTACCTTATGTATTCACCCGTTGCTTATTTGTTCGGACGAAGATGGAGAATACCACGAGGATGAGGAGTAGGTCGCGTCCTTCGCTCGATGTTGCCTGTGGAATTTATGATGCTTTCCGAGTGTGTTTTCTTTTACGTGAGGTTGGCCTATCCGCCTCTTTGAATGTAATCCGGACCATGCATCCCCTAGCTACTATCCCTTTGAGGAATCAATAAAGGTTGTTGTATCGGATTTGTATCATCTACGTGTGTACCGACTACTGTTCCAGGGATTGGTACGTATACACGAGTGTAGTCCCGAGAGTGGTGCGCCACGAGGTTTCCTCTACTCATGGGTCGAGACAACGCTCCAAAACCCACTAACACTATCTCTACACCACAGCGGGCCAGCCGAGTCCTCCGCAAAGCATCATAATCCAACACATGCCCATACGGGTCACGTGGTGTGTAAGAAAGCCAAAGAGCGAGCAACCCAATAACCGGTCATCAAGGCTGCCGGGCGAGTCACCAATCCCTCTCCTCAAACCACAGTCTCAACAACAACAAGTATCACCACACAGGGACTCCATAACCCAAAGTCCCTACACACCGTGCCCGCAACAAGCACTCTCCAAATGGAAACTCCCCAAAAGTCCCCCAACACATAATCACCTACACTCGCCCCTGCAACCACCTATTGAGTTGCTACATCATAAACACAGACACCTAAGAAACACCAACAATTTATTTAACACAAAAACATGTATAATCATTATGTGGGGTTCAATTAAGCACATAAGCATCACTAAGCATGCAAGTAGTATCAGTAGAGCATCCTATGGTAAATAGTGGCAAAGATAGCATGGTATGGCATAGGAATACAACAAGTGCAAGTAACGAGTTCATATGCATGAGTCATATTGTGCAAGTACTAGGTAGGAGCAAAAGTGATCAAAGATAGCAGCTTACCTTGGAAACGCGAGTCCCGGATGGGTTCGGGGTACTCAATCGGCTGCTGCACCTCAAACTCCTCTGTCAACCACATACCATGCGTTATGGGTTACGCACGTAAATCGAGGTAATTAGGCAATGAATCAAAAAGGCAGAAATTTACACTAATAGAACATGGCTAACAACTACACCAATGCGTAGAGTACGTCACTACGAGTCCAACGCAACCGACCGCGTATTTTTTGACGCTCATGGAAAAAGATACGAATTTCCGAACATTTAATGGATTTACGGAAATTTAGGAAAATCCACTTCCTCCTCTCTCCGGTCCACATGGACCAAGTCCATCTACAATTCAAAAACTAACCTCATGGACCAATCCAACCCGGCGGGCCCCGCACGTGATGTCACGGTGACGTCAACGCCACCGGAGGGGGCGGCGCCGCCCGAGCACCGCCTCGGCCCTCACCGGAATCGCCATCTCTAGGTGCTCGGCTCGCCGGCGACCAAACCGAACACCCTAGGAGAAACAGCACACTCGCACGCGCACGGGAGTCACGGCCTAGAGGACCAGCTCACCCAACGGTGACGACACGAGCTCGCCGGAGTTAGCAACTCCACGGCGGAGCAAAGGCGAAAACCCCACACCTCGCTCAACCCCAAACCGCGACCACCAAAACACAGCTCGTGCTCCGCCGAGTCCAACGCACCACTCCCCGACCCAAAAGATCGCCGGAGCATCGCCGGCGGCGTGCTCCGCGGTGGCGGAAGTGGGGAACTCCAAGAACGCGGCGAAATCTTGCTCCTTTCTAACCAAGCGTGCACAAGAACCACAAGAACACCACGAAGCTTCCGAACTACCCGAGGCTACCATGAGCGAGCTCGGAACCCACTGCACACCCGTGACCATGGAGGCGGCGGTGGACAAGCGGCGACTAACCAGAAATTGAGCGTGGAATGATGGGGAAAAGGGGGAAACGAAGCGGGGCTACAAGAAATCAAATGGCACGTGGTGAGCGCCGGGACGAAGGGCAAATGTCGGGGATTTGCAAACAAAGGAAGAGCGGTGCCGAGGCTCATCGGTGACGACGAGCAGCGGCGACAACGACGGCGACTCGGAATGTCCTCGGGCCTGCTCGTCCTCCTCTCTCGCACCGGAGACGACGCCGTTAACACCAACAACGACGAGCGAGGAACGAGGATCAAGATGATGGCTTGGGTACTCACCGGCGAGGCCGGCTGCTCCGGCGTCGGTGGGAGGTGGCGGACGGGTTGAGCTAGGGTTGGGCGCCCGGAGGCGGCGCGGAGAGGATTAGGGGGTAGCGGCAGCTCCTAAGGGGGTACTTGTAGTGCGGCGCGGGGAAGGTAGGGCTGCGGGGCTGCTCGGGCGGCAAGCGGAGGCGGTGTCACGTGTCTCTCGGCGTTCGCGTTGTGCGCGCAGGGGGAAAAAGATGGAAGAAGCCCTATAGCTAGCTGGGTTGGGCTTTGGGGTAGCTGGGCCGCTGCGGGGTTAGCTAGGTGCTTGGGCTCGGTTAGGAAATTAGGTCCAAGGTTGAAAAATCCGAATAATTGCTTATCCATTTTCCAAAAGCCATATTCTCATCCAAACACGAGATCAAACTCTTGTCCAAAATTTGAAATTCAATTATTCAAGATACAGGTTTTGAATTTTACAACTGTTGGGGCTGAAATTCATAATTGAAGACAATCCTTGTATTATACCATTTTTATGGTGTATTGGTAGTTTTCATGCAGAAACACGAATTACATAATTTAAACTCAAAGTTTTGTCATACTACTTAACTTACTCCCTTGATTACTTGGATTCACGAAGTAATCCTTGTCATCACATTCATGAAGATTGAGAACATGTTCACAAAGAACATAGGAAGGAAGGCACAATCAAGAGTCGATATATACCAAGACCTCACGGAAGCATGAAGGACATGACGCTATCTACATCGACATCCATGCCAATAGGTTTCACACGAGAAACCAACAACAATGAAGATGAAGGAGAAGAATGTCTCATTATCGACGAAAGCATGAACCATATCTTCACCAAATCAAGAAACTTATTGAACATGGCATGATGGACTTTGTCATCGTGGTCTTGATACGATGCAAAGAACCACGAAGACTTCAACAGGTCACATCTTGAAGATCAAATGACTTCCTAAATCAAGAAGATTGTTTACATCACATGTGCAAAAGGGAAGCTAAGCACTCGTCAAAACAGAAACTTAAGATTCAAGCGAGAATCAATAGCATTCCTTGAACAAATTCAAGGAGACACGTGTGGACTACTTAGCCCCACGTCGGGGATTTTTCGAACTTCATGGTGTTAATAGATGCTCCCTCGCAGGTGGAGGTACGAATGTTTATTATCCACCGAACCCATACTCATGATCTCGTAGAATCATTAATTGCCTATCATTGGGGCAAGCAATGTTGCACGCAGCAACACTTATTCAATTGAGGTTATGCTAATACACATGAACAACCACCATTGGTAATGGTGCAAAGATTTGGACATGTTGTATACATTTCAATCCCTCTTCCTCAATAAACTTCAATGGGCGCACAACAAAAAGTCGAAGTTTACGTTGGTGATGAAGGTCCATCCATAATCTAGTATATAGAGCCATTTAATGATGACCTGTATACAACTTGATTCAATGATTATATCTTTATGAAGATCATTTTCCAAACATGAGGGGAGGCAAGCATATCTCTAGGGGTGAATGTCAAGAAATAGAAGTTAAAGAATCCAAGAATTGTCGGAAGTTTTTCACCAACAAGGGACATTATGAAGTCTCATACCGACGAGAAAATGCTCATGAAAGAATAGAAATAAACTAGACATTATCATTGTTCTATTGAAATTAAAACATGTCTAGTTCACTCGCATATGAAGAATAAGTGCGTGAAATTTTTGAAGAATTTTCACCATGAAATGATACCATAGATGTATGGGCACCCATAAGAAGTTGGGAGATGAAAACTCAAAGTTACATCGCCAAAGCTCATCATAAGGGTATAAATTTGCAAATATGCTACTGAAAAGATCTCATGACGGCATTAGGAGGAGAGAAAACACATGGAATGAATGCCTTACATATGATCATGAATATTCCACAAAGGAATATATACCACACTGAACTCAAGCATGAAGCTTGATTGAATGCCGGATAAATTTGCATTTGAAGCAAAGAGGAGTACAACATTAAGTCTGTAAAATAGAAGCTATATTCTAGTTGAAGTAAAATGAGCATTAAATTGATATCATCGGGGTAGATTGACATAGAAGTCATTTATCCAATTCCTATGAATTATTATTGGTTCTAGAGTTGACCACTCTAAGAAACTACAATGATGCATATAGAATATGGAACTACCAAATTCATGAATAAAATCGAGTAAAGAAGCTCATTGCTTTTGTATCTCACGAAGAGAATCATGAAGATGAACCCATCACTATAAGCGCGCATATATAGTGAGGGAATACGGAACAACCATGTAATGGTTTTGAATCATCTTGAAACATTAATGTGGGAGGGAATTGAGGTATCGTTAACAACATTTCCTCTAAATATTGCTATTGTTTCTCTTATGAGAATCCGGATCCGAAAACAAAGTCCATAGCATAAATGCTTGCAGCATTTACATCAGGTCAATGAATGAAGCAATTGAGGATGAATCATAAACATTGGTGAAAGTTTATGGTCCATAAGTCACGAAGACTTATAGCCCTACATATGAAATGTTATGTCTATTTCTCGGCAAGTTATATTGAATAAATGCAATAAATCAAGTCGATTACGTAAATCCATATGATAAAATACTCGAAGGATTTCATACTTTTTGAAGAATATATAGCCTCATGAAGAGCATTGTTATGAGAAGTCTCATGAAGTGCATGTCACTAAAGAGATACACCCACGCAGGAGTATCACTAGAAGACTCACGAAGAGCATCTCATGGAAGAGATACATTCACGAAGGAATAAGTCAATGAATGACTTTACCAGTTGAATTATGAAACTAACACCATTAATCCTTGAAGGATTTTAAACCAATGAATATGCAATCATGAGTACTTCGAAAGTACATACTAGCAATAGAACATGATTTCATATAATACCATGAAGGTATTTGGTGTAATCCCCAACAAGAAATGAAGACTGATATGTGATCTTGAAGATGTCAATAGAATATTGTATTATTGCAACAACTTCTACATGCTCAATAGGAATTATCCTATGAAAGGATTATATTGCACACATCAAATAAGTGATAATTTGATTACATCAAATTTTATGTGCGCACGAAGCACATTGCTCTTTTACTCTCGTTACAATCTTAGAAGGATTGTGAGAAATAGCATTATGGTAATATTTCTTACCATTGCTGATATACATTCTTGAAAAATGTATGTCCAATACATTGAACACAAAGTTCAAGGTATATCCATGTGAGAGGGAGCATATTGAATAATATCACTTATTTGTTTTAATCATGAACATCATATTTCCTATTCATGAAGAGTAGATTATCATGAAGATAATAACCAAGAAGATTATGTATTGTACTCTTTTCCTTAGTGAGTTTTACTCGAAGGTTTCTCATATAAGGTTTTTGATGACGCAATACATACAAATATATCCAATTGCAAGATATAGCTTAACACCGACCATGTGGCATTGGCAAATACTCGATACATGGGAAGAACTCGAAGATCTTGAATTACTACAGAATTAAGATGAACTACAATTTATTGGAAGTCAAAGAAGTCAACTAAGCATTCGGTTATTGCTACATCGACAAATTATTCGGAGCTCATCGCATTTGAAGTCGTCAAAGAATGCACGTGGTTCAAGAGAATGTCAAGCTATACATTGATACTTGTGGAGTTGCATATCACCATCCTCTAAAATTATCAATGAAAATAATAAAGCTTGTATTGCATAAATATAATCGGGATATAATAACGCATATGTTACCTAAATTCTTTTGAGCTTACGTACGAGTATCTATGGGCGGGAAGCAGGGATTGAGGCCGACTTACGTTTCTTCGTGCTTGTGGGCTTGGATTGCACCCCAGTTCTTGGGATCTTTTGTGATGGCCCGGTCGGAGGAAGAGTCGACTGGTCCGGAATATTTTGGGGAAGAGCGGGAGTCTGCGGACTGGTATGCGTAGGATTGGGGAGAGCATTTTCTTCGTAGTCTTCGCCCCATGAATCATTTGCTTGGAAGAGGGGGTGGCTTTTGAATCTGTCCAAGGCATGCGTTAAACAAAAATACATGTTAAGAGAATAGCAACATAAAGATATAGGAATTTGGGATACGGGTATTAAGCGAGAAAGGAGGTACTTACGGGATCGTGAGGATTGGAAGAGTTGAAAGCCAAGCCCACTCTTTGGCATCCTGAATCGTCAAAACCTGATTGTAACATCTTCTTCAAGCGGTTGGTTAGACGATCCGGATCAGGGCGGGTCATTCCGTCGCTTGGATTGTTATTGTTCTCATTGAACAACCATCCAGGATCGGATTGCCTCTTGATTGGTTGCACTCCCTGGACTATAAAACTCCAAAGGATGGTTTTAGTTGTGACGCCTTTCACTTCCTTCGATTCTAAATCATGGCAAGCAAGGCAATCACCTCTTCATCCTGTTTGAGGCTTTCTCCGATGTTTTTGGAGTTCCCGAAAGGAAGTTCTCTAGCTAAGCTGGCCTTAAAGGGTTGTCACGGATAAACCACTTTTGTTTCCGATTGGCTATACTCTTGTTGGGAGAAAGAGGGAAGTATTATTCAGCATTCCAGATTTGAATCCCAACTCCGCCAACCGCATAACGATTGTTGACAGATTGGAGTGGATGGATTTGGAATAAATAATGGAAAAGATTGAAATGGGGGCGGATGCCCAAGAAAGCCTCACAAAGATGAATGAAGAAGGCTATTTGGAGGATAGAACTGGGATTTAGATTCACTAATTCCCATCCGTAAAAGAAAAGCAGGCCGCGGAAGAGAGAGCAGCAAGGAAGATCAAGGCCGCGGAGAAAGAAGGATCGAAGTACCAGTTGTTGGGAAACATCAATTCCCCATGGGACTTGACCGGGCGTAGGAGCGGCCCGGTTGAGTATTGGTTTTGGCGGAAGAATTCCGTCACGAACCATCTCCTCGAGGTTTGCTTCCGTGATGCTACTATCTCTCGGTTCTTCGAGCACCGAATGGGAGTTGATCACGAGGGATGTTGGACGAGAATGAAGGATTGGCGGAAGATTTCTTCTTGCCCATCTTGAGGATTAGAGAGGAAAATGGAGATTAGCTTTTTTGGGAAGGATGAGATGCAAGAACTCGGATCGCAATGTCCGAAGATCAAGGAAGGATTGTGGGCGCGCTGCGGTGATTTGGGAATGGGTTTGACCTAGGTCGCGCCTTCGTATCCTTTATTGGTACCCGAGTTGGGCTCGGGGGCCGGAGTTACTCGGGCCGTTTTTACGGCCCAATGAGTTTTGCTCGGGCAATTTATTCGGTTAGGCCCGAGTAATGTAATTATGACCTAACGGTCATAAGGAATCGATCAATATGATTGATATAATCGCGGGGCTCTTTTGCAAAAGTAAGGCGGTCTAAAATGCGAAATATTTAGTCGCTGGATTAGTATAAGTGCCAAATTAAATTATTTGGAGGTATGAAAAAGTTAGATCGAATACAATTAGGTCTTGCCTAACTGAATTTCATGAAAACAGATGCCTTAGGCTCCGGATGTTAATCATCCGACTGAATATAGGCCTTGGAGACTCGAGTCGATGTGAGAAAAAGAGAAAAACTGGTCCGATCAACCAGAATTTTTTTTTTTTTTTTTTGCTCTTAGTTCAATATGACTAAGCGGAATGAAAGCAAGACTGTTTTGAGCAGTTTGTTATATAATAAGATGTGAAATCCAGGAAATTGTGAGGTTAAAGCTGGGGTGACTCAGTCCGAAAATATGCGCTTAATGGGATTCACTTGATATGAGTTATGATTTTGCAGAATTGAATGTAGCATAATTCTCCGAAAAGGACTCTTGCATTATTTGTGATATCCAAATGATAGAAGAGTCGGGGGCTATACCTAATTAGGTGCACCCGACCGGTGCACCATATTTTGAGAGCGGTCCGTAAAGATCACAGGAAGTATACAGAAATTTTCACATACCTAATTAGGTGGTATAGAGGATAAAATATCATTTTTTTTTTTGCTTTTTGAAGTTATCTTGAAGGGACAAGAAGTATTAGAGAAGATTGGAGTTCTTTTTAATTTCACACCGGAATCGGACCAACATGCGGAAGACTGGTCGAGGGCTGTCTGTCGTATACTTGCCTTATGGGTATACAATCGTTAAAGTAATGATTGATCGGAGATATGGTGGCATACTAATGAAGATAAGACTGGTTGAGAGGGCCTACGAGTGGTGCCCGATCGGTATGAAATAATGGAAGGTTCCATATACCGGTATGAAAAGAAGGCGGACATAAAGACGGATGTAATATGACTTGATTGACAAGTCGGGGAGCAATTGTAGTCTGTTAGGACTCGAATCAATAAGAAAAGCCTAGAGATAGAGCTTCCGAATATGTAATCCATGTAATCGACTAGGACTCGTATGTAACCCTAGCTCCCCGGATATATCGAGGCGGAGCAGGGACCCCTCGAAAGCTCTCTAGACAATTCGTAATTAGCAATCTACTAAGGGCAATACATAACAAATAGGACGTAGGGTATTACTCTCGATTCGAAAGGTCCGAACCTGTCTAAAACCTCGTGTTCTTGTGTGTTTCATGTGTTACACCATCGAATTCCACGCTCGTGAGGAACCGGGTAGTTCTAGTGCCGAGTTTAAAACTCAACATGTATTGAACCAGATCAGTAAACAAAGAACAAGTTCAGTTTAGACTTCAGATCTTCTCTATGGATGGAAAACGTATTTAGTGCTAAACAAGTAAACATTATTAATTAATATTTTTCCTTTTTATGTTATGTAAAAGTGAAGAAACCATTCAAAATTTTCTGTTTTTCTTGCATAAATGAAAATTTGAACATACTTTTGCAAAAAAGTTTCTATTTTATCAAAAATATCATTTATTTAAAATGTTTAATGAAATCCATCAAATATATGAAAACACCGAGAATTTGAAAACTCAAAGGAAATAGGTTCATTTTTTGCAAAGGGTACAGTCTCTTTTCACATGGAATTTAACACCGTTAAATCCTCCAAACAGATAGGAGCTGCTGCTTGCTTCATATTCGAAAAAGTGATCCAATTCAAGTTTGAAAAAAAGAGATCCATTTTTGACATTGAACTCTAAAACAGATCGTCCTACGAATTGTCCCATACTAAAAAATATTAAATTTTGTACTCCTACAACATAATTAGTATCATTAGATAGATTGTTGAATCTATTTTATAATAAATTTAATAAAGTTGATTGATACGGATATCATTGCGACACTTATATTGAAACGAAATGGTAGTTGATATCTAGGATCCAAACAGGGTCACCTAATTTTTGTTTATGAACTAGTTTCTAGAAATTAGCTCTAGAAATCAGTTTCTTAAAAACTGAAAGAATCAAACAGGATCCAGTAAATCAGCACCTGTGCGCCGGATGATTGGCCATTTCAAAATTTTAAACGCAAACAAACAGGGGACGCGCTCGCTGCTTATGTTATGTTATGTTCCTTTGGACGCCGCCTCTTCATGTCCATCCACCCCAGCCGGAGCCAAGAAAAAGGAAAACGCAAGGAAAAAAAACACGAAAAAATATTTTGTTATGAGAACATACTGTATTAAAGGTTAAGGAAGTGGTACAAAGACACGTACACAAACAGGTACTCTCAAGGAGGATACAAAGGACAGTTGTCCCAGCCTATTTACACAAAAGCCCCTAAGAAAAAAGAAAAACACAAACAAGATCTTGGAGCCTTTGCACGCCGAATCGGCTGCCGGCCAGCCACCATCGGACGCCACCAAACCCAGCCTCCAGCAGATATTTTTTCTATTGTACCATTGTTAAAGTGTGGGTTTCCTCCTAATATCATTATAATTTTGAGCTTTTCTCTTTTATCATTGAATCACAATTATCTCTCTCTTTTACCATTGCTTAGTATTTAACCATGTTTACCTCTATCCGAGACACCTAAAAAGACAGAAATACTCTTACTTGTTTCTCAGACACAACAGATTCATTTTTTCTACTTACCGCATTTGGTGAGGCAGAAAAAATAAAAAAATTCAGAAATTAATAAAATGATATACGTAAGGCATAAATCCGTAAAAAACAGAAAAAATTCAAAAATGACACCGTGAGTCATTTTCAGCTTACGTGGTCATTTTGCAGCTTACGTAGTCATTTTCGAATTTTTCTGTTTTTTAAGAATTTATGCCTTACATATATCATTTTATTAATTTTCTGATTTTTTTCTGCCTCACCAAATGTCGTAAGTTGAAAAAATGAGTCTGTTGTGTGTGAGAAACAAGTAAGGGTATTTCTGTCTTTTAGGTGTTTTGATAGAGGTAAACATGGTCAAATACTAAGTAATGGTAAAAGAGAGAGATAATTGTGATTCAATGGTAAAAGGAAAAACCCAACATTATAATGGTATTAGGGGAAGTCCACACATTGACAATGGTACAATAGAAAAAATCTCCCTCCGAAGCATCTCCGGATCGGAAAGAATGTCATATCATATTTGAAAATTTAGTTTGATGTTTGAAACGGTCTCCCTCAATGCATAGTTTCATCTCACGATTTTATAACAAGTTATATTATTAAATTAACATCTATTTGTTGCATTGAGATTGGTCAAAACATGTTGGATGAAACTCTATGTTCTTAATGGGAGTTTTAATGGAGTTTCATATATATGAAACGAGTGCCAAATGAGTTTCATTTATCTTTATAAACCTCATGTGCCTAGTTTTATATTAATTGTTATACGACATCATCTCTTTTGCTTATATAAAACCTTATTTAGGGCCTGTTTATTTTCTCTATGCTAAAATTTTAGCGCCTAAAAGTTTAGTTGTGCTAAAGTTTTAATGCTAAACTTTAGCACCGAGGTGTTCGTTTCCAGTGCTAAAGTTTAGTTTATTTTCTACAAAATGACTCTATTACCCCTAATTAATGCTTCTATCCCACTCTAGAGGAGAGAGAAAAAGAGGGGTAGGTAATGTCCTAAGTGAAGAGCATGTGACTTTAGCACATTTTAGTATTAAGGGGATGTTTTCGTTTCCTAGTGCTAAAGGGCTAAAGTGTGCTAATGGGCTAAAATTTAGTGCCTAGGAAACGAACGGGTATGCTAAAGAGTGTTAAACTTTAGTACCAAGTACTAAAAGGTGGTCAAAACTTTAGCACCAAACTTGATGCTAAAACGTGCTAAAGTCACATGCTCTCTACTTAGGACACCACCTACCCCTCTCTTTCTCTCTCCTCCGAGTGGGATAAAAGCATTAATTAGAAGTAATTGGGTCATTTTATAGAAAATGAACTAAACTTTAGCATTGGAAACGAATAACCCGAGTGCTAAAGTTTTAATGCTAAACTTTAGCAGAACTAAACTTTTAGGAGCTAAAATTTTAGCATAGAGGAAACAAACAGAGCCCTAAATTTGGTGCTAAAGTTTTGACCACCTTTTAACACTTGATGCTAAAGTTTAGCACCCTTAACATATCCGTTCATTTTTTGGTGCTAAATTTTAGTCCATTAGCACGCTTTACCACTTTAGCACCAGGAAACGAACACCCCTTAATACTAAAGAACCTTGGTACTCCATGATACCGTGATGAAAAGGTATCATGAAAGTAATCTAGCCGTCCAAATTAATGGGTAATATTGTAATTAAATCCTTAACTCATCGGTAGGTTAGCGATTTTCACTCGTTGCCATCGCCTTTGTGGGAATCATCACGAACATCATTGGGTGCTGCCTCCAGTCCGATCAGATGATTGCCAGCAACGTTCTCTATCGAGCGTCGATTCCGTGCGACCAGTGCCATCAGCCTTCGTAAAAATTGATTTACGAGTGAAGTTGGATGTGATTTGTCCCCATGCATTGGCTTAAATAGATCTTATTAACAAATTAATTATTGCCTTTGCCGAAAGAGGAATGGAACCTAAACCTAGCATCTTCCAGAAGAGTGTTCTGTGCTCCATCTTCTCTCTTGCGGTAGGGGCTGTTCGCCGGCGGCAGCCACCTGAACTGAAGGTCGAAGGTCTTATTCACTGAGAGTGCTACAGTCCATTTGAAGGCAGCAGTTAGTGACGAAGCTCCTTGGTTACAAGAGTCATTTACATCTGCGGCAAAGGGCAGTACCGCCGCGGGATCCAGAGTGATGACATCGCGGCGTGTGACAGGCTCATAACCATGACGTGGTTCTAACCCCGGAGAAGATACACCAACCGTCCAACCCTGCTGCCGCCGCCGCCGAATGAACCCTAAAAGCTACGAGCCAAAAAAGAAACAGATTGATGCGTTCATTTGGACTTACGAATTATTATAAACTTCTCATTTCCTATTTTACCTATATGATACTTATAATACCTCTGTATGATACCAGTGGATAGAGGAGTTATCATGATCATGATGTACACCATCGGATGAAGAAAATGAACCATGAACATTTATTTTAGAGTACTGTAAAACTCCTCTAATACTAATGAAACTCCCACCGACCTAATATGTACC